>CM054183.1:48887070-49487070 GCA_028829895.1 Sinotaia quadrata
ATATATGTATGTCGATGTATATGTGTGGCTGTCCGTTTTCCGTGTCTCAGTTTCTTGATTGGTGGTATGACATAATTGATATGTACTGATAAACTGATCAGCGACTTCAAATATATCATCCTTTTAGCATTTCTTGCATAATTGGCACAAATCCCTTTTTTAACGAATTAGCACAAGCTCATTTCGTGACTAATTAGCACTGTCTCATTTCTTCCAATATCAGTACAGACCCATTTCTTACATTATTAGCATAAGCTAATTTCTTAAATAGTTAGCACAGACCCATTTCTTCCATAATTAGCACAGACCTATTTCTTACATAATTAGCTCGCACCTATTTCTTACATAATTGGCTCACACCTATTTCTTACATAATTGGCTCACATCTATTTCTTACATAATTGGCTCACACCTATTTCTTACATAATTGGCTCAAACCAATTTCTTACATAATTGGCTCAGACCAATTTCTTACATAATTAACACATATACACTTCTTATATAATTAGCACATGTGCATTTCTTAACTAATTAGCACTGACCGATTTCTTATTGTAATGTTAAAAATTTATTTTCTTTGTGTATTTAGGTAATTTTCTTATTCTAATGCAATAATAATGCAATACCATATAAGTTATTTTTGCTTACTATAAATATTTGCATCACTTTCTTTTGGTAAACAAAATAGAACTTTAAAAAATAGACCTTGTAATCAGCATTTTTCTAATTAGATCATTTAACCATTTTTAATCATGATGCAATTAGGCCAATTTCTTAGTGAAATGTACTTAATGCCAAATCTCTACTATTCAATTAAATAATTTAATATTTTTTATATATATTGAGGCTACTTAACATTTTATCATTATCGTTTTAAGGCCCTATTCAGGCTACTTTTAATGTTTTAATTATGGTTTCGATACCATTTTATTGTAATGTAGTGCATTTAATCCACTTTTTGACGTTTTAATGTGTTAAGTACTCTAGTACTTAAGCATTTTGTCCTTATTATCATTGTTTTAAGACCGTTTTATTGAAAGGTATTTAAGCTACTTTATCTTTATTATTATTTTAATGCCAGTTTTTTTATATTTATTTATGAAAAGTGCTCTGAACGTGCATTCAGTACACTTCAGTCAAAACACAGAGAGAGAGAGAGAGAGAGTGGGACATGCAGACAGACAGACGGACGGACAGACGGATAGATAGATAGATAGATGGATGGATGGACGGACGGACGGACAGACGGACAGACAGACAGACAGACAGACAGACAGACAGACAGACAGACAGATAGATAGATAGATAGATAGATAGATAGATAGATAGATAGATAGATAGATAGATAGATAGATAGATAGATAGATAGATAGATAGATAGATAGATAGATAGGTAGGTAGGTAGGTAGGTAGGTAGGTAAGTAGGTATGCGTTTTTACACTGTCGAGAAGGCCTCTTTCCACACTTTGATAATGTTTGCACCTCTCAGCTTGTGGATCAGGGACTGGAAGAGAACCTCTTGCACTCTCCCGAAGTGAATTCCTAGTATTTTAGTGAATACTGAAAAATAACCCTGACCTGGCATACGTCCACACAGAAGAGCGAATACCCCCCCCCCTAATCGACTTATCCCTAAGCCCCCACGCTACTCTAGCCTTTTAACTCAGTTATAGTATAGCACAAAGTAGAGGGTGTTGTCAAATAATGAAAGAGAATTTATTAATAATTAATTAAATACACACTACATAGCAAGAGCATCGATCAAATACAAATAATGACACATGCAGTGACATACCAAAAACATACCAATAAGCATACAGTATAATTGACTGTTGAGCAGTCTCAGGCATGATAATCTTTCTCATGAGTTCTTAATGGAAATGTTCTGAATTTGTCTCCAGCTTTTCTTAGGCGTTCAAAGGAACAGTTTTCTTAACAATGATGACGTTATAACAACACAGACTACACATCATGGAGATAGGATGAACGAGCAGTCAGGTTATAAAAAGAGTCACATGACCTTTTAGAGTAACCGGCTGCTCACGTTGTTAACAGCAAGGCGAACTTGGCTCATGCTGTGTGAGATGCATAATGGACTTCGGGACACATGCGGAATGTTTACGAAGTCAAAACAAGACCCATAGATTGCAAAGTCACAAGACCCAAAGTCACAGCAGAATAGAACCACGAAGAACAAACGTCTTCAAAAAAGTACAGGCTTCAAAAGATCTTCAAAAGGCGCTGCTGTTCCTTTCACCTGGAAACATAGTTCCTATGCTTGAGAGCTCAGACTAGTTTCTCAGTCTGCTCATCTACCTCTCCTTAACACTCATCAGAATTAATTTAATATTTAGAAAGTTCAATCATTTTGCTCTCTGCCTTTAGAGGAGAGTCTTATTCTTTCACTACATCTTTAAACAAACTTGAACTGTACTGCACGCTTTCCTTACTAACACGTTATATATATTAACACATGTTAACGAACATGCTGTATTTTGTTACATTATGAACTTCTTCAAATCAATACAATTTCACTGAGATTTAAATTCGATCCATGAACTACTATAAGTTTCTTAACAAGAGGTTATCATGTTAATAAAATTTAGATTGGCCAAATTTAATTGCATGGTATTTCTGCTAGTTAAAATAATCATTAAAAAAAATATCACTCTCTAATTATGAAACAGCATACAGAGTTTACACAGGGAATTAAATATATCATTACTTGACTAAAAGAAAAGACTTAAGAATACATTTTTAGTTAGCTGTCAAAAAACATAACATTACAAGTTATGACTTATAACTTTGCGTTTACTCATGACGGCCTTATCCACGAGTGTACACTCAAAAAGTGCTCTGGGCCATCATTTCAAATCGAGTGAAGAAACAAGATTTCTCTTCACTAAGGTATTTTCCAACACTTCCCTTTAGAGCCCATTGGTGAATTACATTCGGCCAGTAGACAGCCGTTGGACAAATACAATTGGTCAGTGCATGGACGTTGGCTGAGTCTAACTGGTTAAATTCTTGCATCACGCAATAAGCTGTTTTCCATAATAAGATTTAGAGTGGTTCATGCGTTCTATTTACGCTATTGAATATTTACTAGGGGTGAAGGTTAGTGTCATTCCATTTTGATAGTACTCCAGACAATGCCTAATAATCCGTTTTAGAAGGATTATTTTGTTTACTGCATTGTGAGTGTATAATTAACGTGCAATGCATGATGTCTACTTTAAACACTATATAGAAATGCATAATTAACGTGCAATGCATGATGTCTACTTTAAACACTATATAGAAATGTATAATTAACGTGCAATGCATGATGTCTACTTTAAACACTATATAGAAATGTATAATTAACGTGCAATGCATGATGTCTACTTTAAACACTACATAGAAATGTCGGAAATACAAGCAAGTGCTCCACAACTTATCACAACAAAGTATTTCATAAATAAAAATACAGATATTGGTAGAGCATATGAAAACAAGCGACAAATAAGAGTAGGTGGAAATATTTGTCACAGATAGGCAGACAGACAGACAGACAGACAGACAGATAGATAGATAGATAGATAGATAGATAGATAGATAGATAGATAGATAGATAGATAGATAGATAGATAGATAGATAGATAGATAGATAGATAGATAGGGAAATGAGTGTGACAGAATGTGCAATCCTGGCCTAGTCCTATCACCTTGCAAAAGAAAAACAGATAATCAAATAACTGTGATCACTTTAGTTTGCGTCGACGCTCATCCCCAGCGTTGGTTTTGTCATCCCTTCTCTCTTTGTGCAATCTCAGTAATTATAATTTGAGATCTATGCAATTTCAGTAATTATAATTTCATATGTTTGCAACCTCAGTAATTATAATTTGAGATTTGTGCAATCTCAGTAACTTTAATTTGAGATTTGTTAATCTCAGTAAATATAATTTGAGATCTGTGCAATCTCAGTAGATAATTATAATTTGAGATTTGTGCAATCTCAGTAACTTTAATTTGAGATTTGTTAATCTCAGTAAATATAATTTGAGATCTGTGCAATCTCAGTAGATAATTATAATTTGAGATTTGTGCAATCTCAGTAACTTTAATTTGAGATTTGTTAATCTCAGTAAATATAATTTGAGATTTGTGCAATCTCAGTAATTATAATTTGTGGTCTGTGCAATCTCAGTAATTATAATTTATGATCCGCTTTTATAACAAAACGAAGAGATCGATGAAGAGGTCAAACAATCAAAACATTAAAACATATTGTCAATAATTTTATAAAATATCACACTAGTTAGAAGAGGTGAAAGATTGTGAAAAAATTAAAAACAATTTTGGCAATTGAAATGCGCCAGATTTCCTTAGCAAATAACTCTATTTCTTCAACGCCAAACTAGAAATAGCACCAAGAATGCGTTACTTCAGATCCAGCAATCTGTGCGATGTATCTGACTTAAACCAAATTAGAAACTGCATCTCAGAAGGCATTCCTTCAGATCAAGAATCTTGACATATTTATCTGGCTTAACTAAGTTAGAAATTGCATCAAGAAGGCATTCCGTCAGATGAAGCATCTTGACATTTATCTGGCTTAACTCTGTTCTCAATGTGGTTGATTTCGCAGACCAAATGTAAAACACCTAAGACATTTACAGAGAGAGAGAAACCTGACTTTCAGGAAAATTACAAATGATTAAGAAGTGAGACGCTCACATACATATCAGCCAATAAATTTCTTGCCTGGCTATTCCACTTAATGTTTGTGTTCACTCGTTCGGTTGGGAAGTTTACCTACCTATTCTGTAAGTGTTTCACAATATGCCTATAAGTCATCAAAAAGTGATTCACAATATTCTTATAAGCATACGCCATCGAAGAGTAGGCTGTAACACCAATCTGTAATGGAATGCTGACGTATAGTGAGCTGTCTACCTGTTTATGAATGCGGTCAAAGGGTGAGTTGCCTAACTACCTGTAATCAAATGCGGTCAAGGGATGAGTTGCCCTATCTACCTGTTATCAAATGCGGTCAAGGGATGAGTTGCCCTATCTACCTGTAATCAAATGCGGTCAAAGGGTGAGTTGCCCTACCTACCTATAAACAAATGCAGCCAAAGAGTGAGTGTCCCTACCTACCTGTTTTCGAATGCGGTCAAAGGTTAGCTGCTCTACCAGCCTGTATTCAAATGCGGTCCTAAGGGCGGGTTGCCTTACATATTTGTAATCGAATGCGATCAAGGATGAGTTGCCCTACCTACCTGTAATCGAATGCGGTCAAAGGGTGGGTTGTGTGATCCAAAGTGTGAATACACGACATCTTCCGGTCCAAAGTCACAGGGAAAACTTCTTGGCATTATATGGCCTGGGTTTAAGGCCAATGGATCGTTGTCCAAAACCGTCACCGTACACCTGTCACCAGGTGCCACCCGAATTTGCAGTTCATTTTGTGTCAAATACACGGAGCGGCCGAGCGGTACTTTAATCCCCGTGTTCAAGAGGAGGATGTTGTCTTCTCTCAAGATACCACTACCACTGCCACGCACATGCATCAAGGGCCCAACGCACACCACGATCATCAACGACAATAAAAGATATCGACTGTAGTAGGGTCGGGGCCCGATATATCCGGACATGGCAGAGCGCGATGGGACCATGTCCAATTGTCTCTCAGACTGTCACTCCACGCGCACCTCACGCGGTCTGCGTCCCGCTCTAACTTTCGCTTCCACTCCTTCCAACTCTTCCCCTCAGCCACCGGGACTCCCAGCTTTTCGATTGCGTTCGGTCGTTGGCGGCACCGCTGTCGGATCACTGCTTGCGCGTGGCGCGTGCCTAGCAGACGATATTCACTGAAAAGTTGGCAAAGTCCGAACGACTCTACCCTCCTTCCTTCTCTCTTTTACTCCCACAACTGGCTTTGCATTAAACACGGCCTGACCAAATCTACTTCCGGGTTTTCTGCCGCTGTGATCCTCTCCATTCATTATTTCACCAAATGATACATTTAAGGGGCAACTTTTCCAGCAAAGCCTAACGCTTGAAATCGATCGGGATTTGTAGAATGTGAAATGCTGAGTGCCGTGAAAATGTTCTCTGGTCGAAATGTGATTTAGATACTGTGGACACCAAATTGCATAGTAATATTAATTCTAACCCTGTTCATCATCATCATTTTAAATGGATTTCTCTACATTATAACATAAGTCCAAAATTTACATTGAAAACATATGTAACCAAACAAAAACCTAAAATGTAATGAATAACAATTCGTTTTACAAATCAGCAACGAATAACTTAAATATAGTTCAAGTGGAGGTCACCTACTTACGATGGGTTGAATTATTTTTTGGACATTGTGTGATTTAAGTGACTTGATATTTGTTACTTTGTAGGGAACTATGTGATTTAAGTGACTTGATATTTGTTATTTTGTAGGGATTTAAGTGACTCGATATTTGTTACCTTGTGGGGAACTATGATTTAAGTGACTTAATATTTGTTACCTTGTGGGGAACTATGATTTAATTTACTTAATATTCTTAAGGAAGTGTATGATTTAAATTATATGCTTAATTATGGTAATTTAACAGTAATTTCCACCTTGCAGCGATCAAATTTAGACTGGACCTCTCTAAGAATAAATAAACTGTCATCAACAACTACTGTCTTATTCAAAGGAAAAAAAGGTGAATGAAAAGTTTTGCTTTGATCCTGCTCTGCGTGAGTGAGTGATTGCGTATGTGCGTGCGTGCATGTGTGTGTGCATGCGTACCACACTCAAGTGACGTAAACTACAGTTGAATTGGTTTCATCTGCACAATTTTACACTATTGAATTACTTTAGTTCCAATATTATTTGTGTAAGCAGAGGAACGCAACGTTTTCTTGTAATATGTTTTAGTTACAGTATTTTAACTTTTAACTCTTACAATATATTTATTTAATTATAAATTTATCCTAGTTTTCAATGGAGTCAGTTCAGGATATCCTTACACCACATTTCCTTGTTACAATATTTAGTTTTACATCATTAACATATTTAGTTACATAATTGAAACACCTTACGTCACATTTTCTTATTAATATATTAAATTAACATATTTAGTTGAAGAAAAAAAAACACCTTAAAGTCTCATTTTCTTGTTAACATATTTAGTTGAAGAAATAAAACACCTTAAAGTCACATTTTCTTGTTAACATATTTAGTTGAAGAAATAAAACACCTTAACGTCACATTTTCTTGTTAACATATTTAGTTGAAGAAATAAAACGTCTTAAAGTCACATTTTCTTGTTAACATATTTTGTGACAGAAATGAAATGCAACACCTTACGTCAAATTTTCTTATTAAACTATTTAGTGGCAGAAATGAAACATCTTAGGTCACATTTTTATTAGCATATTTAGTGACAGAAATATTTTAATTAAAAATTTTTTTATTAACTTATTTAGTTACACAAACACCTTCTATCCAGTTATCTTATTAACATATATAGTTACAGAAATAGAGCACCTTATGTCATATTTCCTTGCTGACCTATTAGTTATAGTTTTCACTAACATCAGTAATAGAAAACCTACGTCACATTTCCCAGCTAAGCTATTTATTTACAGTAATCATTTATATAGGTAATGAAACAGCTTACATCGTGTGTCCTTGCTAACCTATTAAGTTAAAGTATTCATTTTTATCAGTAATGGATCCCCTTACATCATATTTCCCATATATTTCTATATGTTCTTTATATCAATTTTTGATTTTGTTTCTCAATTTTGGCCTTTGGTATTTCTAAAATCTTCCAGATATCAGCTGTAACTGTTGTCAGAGTAAAACATCAGGAGTCTGCCCAACCCGAACTCTCTTACGAAAATGTCTGTAATTCCTCTAAAATCTTTAATCTATTTGGCGACCCAGTCGTTCTAATGGAACACTTATTCACTTCTTATTTCATTACAGTTGCCCTAATAGAATGCTTATTCACTCTGTATCTCATTAATTAGACTTGATGGAACCCTTACGCACTATGTATTTCATCAATTAGACTTGATAGAACACTGACTCCGAATATCGTGAATAAACATAGTTCTCAGTTTGTTTGCGTAACATATTACTTTACGTGTGTGTGTGTGTGTGTGTGTGTGTGTGTGTGTGTGTGTGTGTGTGTGTGTGTGTGTGTGTGTGTGTGTGTGTGTGTGTGTGTGTGTGTGTGTGTAAGGTATGTCTCTATGTAATCTTTATCCTACCAGTCTAGTATGGTTTTAATTATGCATTTGCATATGCGTTATTTCCCCTGGAATGTACGTCACACTCACGCAAACACGACACTGTTTGCAATGAGGTGCTCTGGGATAAGTTTGTCTACTTCATCTTCTTGCGTTTTATTGCATGACAGCCGAATAGTTTCTGCTACATATTTTGGCACATTTAATCTACAAACTACATGAACCGCCCTCGGATAATCGAAAGTCGACTTTTCGTGCAGAAGTATAAGAACTGATTGAAAGAATAGAGAACGCAAAGAAAAACTTTGAGAACGAAACATTGAGTACTTTTGACTGAATAGATGACAGTGGTTGAGAGGGGATACTGTACTCTGGTGAGCATAATGAGGGCGACCTATGTCAGTGACTCAAGGGGAGACTACTGTACTCTGGTGAGCATAATGAGGGCGACCTATGTCAGTGAGTCAAGGGGAGAGTAATGTACTCTTGTGAGCATGATGGGACGGCATGATCTACGTCAGTGAGCCGAAGGGAGACTACTGTACTCTGAGCATTATGAGACAACACGATCTACTTCAATGAGTCAAAGGGAGGCTACTGTACTGTGAGCATTATGGGACAACACTACCGACGTCTCATAAATCGACTACTATATTTTGTGCATGATGGGAAACCGCGAACTACGACAGTGAGTCAAAGGGAGACTATTGTATTAATTATGAATATAATGGGACAACACGATCTACGACAGTTAGTCAAGTGGACTGCTGTACTCTAGCAAGCATGATGGGACAGCACGATCTATGTCAGGGAGTCAAAGGGAAACTGCTATTCTATGAGCAAGATGGGACAGACATTGACGACAGCTGTCTCTTTGTAGAAAGATTAATGAAAGTTGACTGTCGCAAGGTTGTGAAGTGTGCACATGTTCTCAATAAGCAATCATCAGAAGTAGAAAAAGATCAATAATTTGTTCGCCCTATCTGTGACGAAATAGGCATTTAACATTGATATATAGTTTATTCTATCTGTGACGAAATAGGCATTTAACATTGATATATAGTTTATTCTATCTGTGACGAAATAGGCATTTAACATTGATATATAGTTTATTCTATCTGTGACGAAATAGGCATTTAACATTGATATATAGTTTATTCTATCTGTGACGAAATAGGCATTTAACATTGATATATAGTTTATTCTATCTGTGACGAAATAGGCATTTAACATTGATATATAGTTTATTCCTCCTTGTATATGACTATTTTTAGAGTTAACTGTTCAACTCTTTTCCCGCATCTTTGTTTGTGAATGTTATTTCTAATTGTAGTGTTACATGATAGTGTGACGTTTAATGTAATTGTAACGTAATAGTCTGTACTGTTTATTCCGCAGTACTGACTGCACGAGGAGGTGGAGAGGTTAGTAAGTCCAATAAAAGTCACGTTCTAATAATAACCACAGTCAAGTGTTGCATGTAACCGGTGGATTGTTGTTTTAAGTACATTTAGTACATTTGAGCTAAATATAGATCACCCAGGCATAAAGTGTCACTTGCAAATAACAAATTAGTATGACATACACACACGCGTGCGCGCGCGCACACACGCACAACATAATTTTTACAGAGAGTTTCTTAATTGCAATCCATGCCCTAGAATAGAGTTGGAATGCCCGAGGTTCTTAAGGGTTAGCAGAATTCTTTGAAACTTTTTCAATGATTTAAATCAAAATAGTTTCAAACAGAATGAATACGAGATTGTTGATGTCTTTGTGTTATTGTAAAGAGCACTCTTGCATTGTTTTAAAGTCATTGTTTATTTATCAGGACATATCTGGATTTTTACTCGGTAATTGTTTTGTTGTACTTAACACACATATTTTATTAGTACGTAAATATAGTCTTATGAGGGAAATGTAGGTATTTTTTATTCAGTTAGTGTTTGTAGTATTGAACAGGACATATCTGGATTACTAATCAGTAAGTGTTTGTAGTGTTGAACAGGACATATCTGGATTACTAATCAGTAAGTGTTTGTGGTGTTGTAAAGGACATATCTGAATTACTAATCAGTAAGTGTTTGTGGTGTTGTAAAGGACATATCTGAATTACTAATCAGTAAGTGTTTGTGGTGTTGTAAAGGACATATCTGAATTACTAATCAGTAAGTGTTTGTGGTGTTGTAAAGGACATATCTGAATTACTAATCAGTAAGTGTTTGTGGTGTTGTAAAGGACATATCTGGATTACTAATCAGTAAGTGTTTGTGGTGTTGTAAAGGACATATCTGAATTATTATTCAGTAAGTGTTTATACTTTATAGTATTATAAAGGACATATGTTGCAATTAAGAAACACTCTGTACAGCCAGAGAGACAGACGGAGAGATATCTAAAGGTCTAATTAATTTTATGCTGACTGGGAAATTGGGTATTAGACTCCATTATAGTGTTGTTTTTTATGTAAATAAATCTTTGTTAACTTCCTTTTAAAACGATTTTTTACCCACTCGTTTAAAACAAGTATGCATGTGTGTATTGGGGTATGTACATGCGTGCGTGCGTGCGTGCGTGTGTGTGTGTGTGAATCGTACATTTCTTTAATGTAAGGATGCCATATATCTTTACCTCATGGGCAAAACATACTGAGTTTAAGTGAGAGCCAATGATTTCAAAGCATAGGTCACGTGAGATCCCATCTTGACTACACTAATTGGCCTTGATGAAGCCAAGACAAACTTGCAATGGATGTGATAAAGGAACAAACTGGAATATAATTTAATGCAATGGAATAAACCAGCTGGTGCTGCGCTCAAAAGTCGGTGAATCAGCAAAGCGTATCTATTCCTGTGTATTTCTCCAAATAAAAGTACAATTTTTAAATATTATTTGTTATTATTAAGTGAAATGTCAGTATCCCTCCTGCATGCTGTGTGAACATCTGCTAAATGAGTGAGTCATATCTCTTTCTCTGATGTCTGCTGGGAAAATAGTTTCACTTGTAGCTGCTATTTTTCTACCCTGACACCTCGTCTTTCCCACCCTTTTACAGTCTGGTCCTGTTCAGCGTGTTCCCAGCTCACTTTAACATTTCTATCCGGATGTGGCCATTTGAAAGCCAGCGAGCGTTCTTGCAAGTAAAACTGCAACGTCTCATTGACAGAAGTCGACTGCTGTCAGCTGCCCCACGCTCATTAGCATAAATCGAATCCATTCAGATCTGTTTGTATAGGACATTATGATCACTTAGACTTGAGTCAGGTATTTACAAATTTGCTAAGAGATCAGTCAAATAAATCGTTGCTTGATTTTTGTCGTCCCTGAAAAGAAATTTCCTGTGTTTTATTGCTTGAGATCGTATTTTATAAATGCTGGGTATTTGTCAGTCTATTACTAGGTACTATAACGCGGTTAATGTCTATCATGAAAGCCGTCTGTCCATAACGTGGTTAATGCCTATCATGAAAGCCGTCTGTCCATAACGTGGTTACTCTCTGTCTGTATCTTGTTAACCGTCTGTCCATAACGAGGTTACTGTCTGTATCATGAAAGCCGTCAGTCCATAACATGGTAAATCTCTGTCTATAGCTTGGTTCCCGTCTGTCTATAACGTGGTAACTCTCTGTCTATATCTTAGTAGCAGCCTTTGTATAACGTGGAACTGTCTGTATCTTGGTAGCCGTCTGTCTATAACGTGTTAACTCTCTGTCCATATCTTAGTAGCAGCCTTTTGTATAATCTGGTAACTCTCTGTCTATATCTTGGTAGCAGTAGCAGCCTTTTGTATAATTTGGTAACTCTCTGTCTATATCTTGGTAGTAGCCTTTGTATAACGTGGTAACTCTCTGTCTATATCTTGGTAGCAGTAGCAGCCTTTTGTATAATTTGGTAACTCTCTGCCTATATCTTGGTAGCAGCCTTTGTATAACGTGGTAACTCTCTGTCTATATCTTGGTAGTAGCCTTTGTATAACGTGGTAACTCTCTGCCTATATCTTGGTAGCAGTAGCAGCCTTTTGTATAATTTGGTAACTCTCTGCCTATATCTTGGTAGCAGCCTTTGCATAACGTGGTAACTCTCTGCCTATATCTTGGTAGCAGCCTTTGTATAACGTGGTAACTGTCTGTATCTTGGGAGCCGTCTGTCTTTAACGTGGTAACTGTCTGTCGAGTTCAAAACTTGATGATCCAGATCTGTGATATCTACTGTCTGAAAAGCCTAAAATAAGGTCAACATGCAGAAAATGGTGGCTATTATTCCCAACGCGGCAATAAATGTTCTACGTAATATGCAAGTAATCTAAAAATTACAATAACTCTTTAATACTGAATAAATATTAATTCCTAAAACTATAACCATAATAACAATATTTCTGTTATTTTTACCGCCTCCCGGAACATTTATTAAGGTCTGAAATTTTAGTCTTACAAACGATATACCTGTTACTTTTATCACTTCCGGTAACTTTCACAGATGGAGCAAATATCAAGGCCCGCAAACTAAGTTTTTTTTAGCGCTACTTTTATTTCAATCTGTAAATATCAAGGCCTGCAAACTAGAGCTTATTTTAGCTCTACTTTTATTTCAATCTGTAAATATCAAGGCCTGCAAACTAGAGCTTATTTTAGCTCTACTTTTATTCGAATCTGTTAATTGGCAGTTTCAAATATGAATGATTACTTCAACATGAACATATCTATTTATACTTACTTTCTTGAACTGACGACAAATTTCAAATTCTGTTCAAGGTGACAACAGAAAGAGCTGGAATGAATGGGGAGTGGCCGGGTGGGTGGGGAAGGAGACGTGAACTTAAAATAACTCGATAGTGCACTTTATCCCCCATTTTCTTTCATTTTTTTTTTTTTAATCTTTAAAAAATACTGAAAATGTTGAGAGTAAAGGATTACATTGATTGACAGATGTGCGCACAATCGGCTTTGTTTAGCGCCATGTGGCTCTCTGACAATATAGTTGTTGAAGAAAGCTAAAGATTATATACTACTGAGCTATTTTATCTGGTTGTTTTTAAATGCTGTATTTTTAATAATTTTATCATTTTAAAAATATCTTCTCGTTCGCTTTTCCTGTTGGAACTGCTCTAGATCGCATCATAAATGACGTATGTACTTTCATCAGAAGATGGTTAATAAGTTCCCACAAGTGAGTATGTGTATCATTCCTATTCGATAAAAAGATCTCTCAACTCAACCCGCTATAATATTTCAATATGATAAGTAGACTTCTGCAACTCAACTGCTATATTTCAATATGATAAACAGACTTTTACAACTCAACCCACTAAACATTTCAATACGATAAACAGACTCTGCCGCGCAAATCCACTAAACATTTTAGCACCATAAACAGACTTCTGCAACTCAACCAACTAAACATTTCAATACGATAAACAGAATTCAATAAATAAACCGACTAAACTTTTCAATACGATAAATAGACTTCTGCAACTCAACCCACTAAACATTTCAATACAATAAAATTAAAAAAAACTTCTGCAGCTCAAACCCACTGACTAAACATTACAAAACCCAGAGTCACCCTGTTATCAGAACAAATGCAGTATTAGTCCCTTGGTTATAAAACAAAATACAGCATTAGTCCCTGAAGCAGTCCAATTTAACTTCTTCAACTATGATCAATTTTATTTTACAATACCGTAACAGGTCACGCTACAGTCACATAATTTTAGTTTTCACCCAGCTAAGTATTTGCATTACAGGTCACGATACAGTTACATAATTATACTTATCAATCAGCTAAGTATTTACATTACAGGTCACAATACAGCCACATAATTATACTCAATTAGCTAAGTATTTGCATTACAGGTCACGATACAGCCACATAATTATACTCAACCAGCTAAGTATTTGCATTACAGGTCACGATACAGCCACATAATTATATTTATCACCCAGCTAAGTGTTTGCTTTGCAGGTCACCATCAAGTATAATAATTAGAGATATCACCCTGCTTAATAGTTGCATCACAGGTCACAATACAGTCACATAATTATCATAATTATAGTTATAACCCAGCTAGCTATTTACATTACACATTTCAATAGTCCACAGTTAGCAGTTATTACTCGTAACGCTGAAAAAAAAATAAAGAGTCAAATAATGATTGTTGTACAATTGTTAAATGTAATGTACTTATGGTGGAGTAAATTTGCCTATCCCTATTTTAATACTTAACTGCTATATAAATTGTTAAATTGTCAGGGTAACAAAGTGCTAGAGTTGGAAATAAACAACCCGAGTTGAGAATATGCTAGAAATTGTTGAGTAATGCAAACTATTTTAACTGGGTGAGTAGTTTTATTTATCTAATGGTTATGATTTACAAGAATGAGACCAGACAAAGGGCTGAGATCTAAAAGTTTACTTGCTGTAGAGAAATCTATTGTATGATCACTGGGATTTATAGTGGCAAGAAGTTCGGTCTTGAAAGGCAGCCATTAAACTTAATGGTGAGTTAACTGACTGCTTGATTGAGAATGTACTTATGAATATTTCATGCACTTTTGTTATTGATATGTTATACTTATGTTTTACATAGAGATGTATTATGTGAGTAGACTATTATTTCTACAAATGTTTGAACTAAGCTGCTCGTATGTAGTGTGCAAACACTTGACATTGTTTTGATATGCTGTATTTATTATGCTTTGTGTGTGTATTGGGCTAATGAATACCATGGCAGGAAACTGTTAGTTGAGACTGGAATGTAAGAAAGAATGGAGTTATAAAGTGATGAACTGAAAGTTTAGCGTTTGTTCCCTGTTTGTGTTTTTCAGAGTGGATCCTCTTTCATTTTCTATATGTATGATTTGAACCTCCTTGTTTTTCCTTAGAGTAAACTGATATGACTGACCATGATAGAGGCAGGAGGCAGTGCATAAGTGTGGAGGATACACTACACTCCATTTGATGTATGGAGGCAAGATACGCTGACTACCTGAGCAATTTCTGGCATAAGGAAGTACTAGAGTTACTGTAATTGTTATTCTGCTTGAAGAAACTGACACAGCAAAAGAGGACGTCGAAGTTGACTTCGAGAGAATAATATCCCATCAGTTTTTTTTTAACATATGTGGAGAGAGATATGTGAGGTTGACCCCAGACAATGGACTTGTGACATTGTTGCAAAAGTGCGAGAAAGACAGCACTTAATTCAAGTTATGTAAAAACTGTCATCACAATTCAAGTTATGTAAAAACTGTCATCACAATTCAAGTTATGTAAAAACTGTCATCACTTATCTCTAATAACTTCATTTCTGTTCTCTGGTAGAACACTCCTGTGATTTGTATTGACATTATTGTTGAAGTGTATTTAGGATATAAGACTGTTTAAACAGAGAAATTATTCGAATGTGGTTTATTGGAAATATTTATATCAAGTAAACTTTTTCATTGTATTTGTCATATGTATATTTGATTGTTGGTTTAATAATATTATTTTAAAAATTTATTGACCTTACACTTATTGATAACCTTATGTTGGAAGAGAAAATGGGTGGATGGGGATCGCTAAATATAGATTAAAGACGGATTTGTCTTCTCCTTTAGTAAGAAGTTTTCCGTCCATGGAATATTGTGTTGTGTGACGGCAAATGTTGTGGAAGAGAGAAAACGTTTACAGTGCCCGCATATAGGCCAAGTGAGAGTGAGAGAAATGAATGGTGTCCGCTGGAGAATTATTAATATCATAAATGAAGATTCTCATCACGTGTAATTAGTTATGAATGGTTAATTAATTAATAATAATAATAATCATTAACTAAGTGGCGTTGGCGTCACAGTATTAAATGTAACAACGCTATCCATGTAAATGTTGACACTGCATAACGCAATGCAGTGATCTAGCGTCGTGAGAGGGGCACGGTTAGGGTTATTTTTGCTGGAAAATTAATAGCTAATAGAACGACCCTAAGTAAACACCGAGCAGCCTATGACCGGGGAGTTATCTCTCTTTTCACGTCAACGGAACAAGGCGTTGACTGGATTGGCTCAGACGTCACAACTACTGTTACACGTGGTGGACACGGATGAAAAAAGAACGAACGATGGAGAGAAAAGAAACCATTCGTGATGCATAACAATTTTACAGTGATTGGAATGAAATTTTTGGGTTAAAAGCCAAAGGTCGGGTTAGCGACAAATTAATTCTTTAGTTTTACAGAAGGTGGATGTAAGTGGGGACTAAGTCACGTGGGATGTGTGGTCAAACTACCCACTAGATAGCGACAGGTAACTGTCGGATGACTTAAATAAATTACTATAGCAGCCTTAGTAAATTACACTAGCCAGTAATTAACTTAATAGCAATTAACCATGATTTTAATACAATGCGTCTCACATAAATTCAAATTCCTCTGCAACCCAACGTTTCCTCAACTGCAAAATTGGTTTCCCTGTCTGTAGGAAAGGTGCACTGTCGTAAGTAAAGTAAATTAAGAGCAGGTGCTGGGATAGTAAATGCATAAAACTGCAAAGGGCGATAATTGTGGCAAATTAAAATTCATGTGCGCATGTGAGAGTAAAGACTTCTATCAGCAAGCTAAAGAGACACACATACATACACAAAACACCAAAAAGAGAGGAAATTTGAAGTCAACAAATAACAAAACGTTTATTAATAAAATTTTAAAAAATAACAATCAACATGGCTGTCCTACTTAATAAGCTAATTGGCAAGTTGACTCACAACTAAAAAGAAAAAATTGTCACCTACAAACTGAAATTCATACTCACAATAATAACCAACACTTTCACCCCAGTGAAAATAATGAAATAATATAACACTTGCATGAACGCTCTACCAAGAGCGTGTATCAAGCATTTATTTATTGGGATCTGTAGCAAAGTGTAGATTTCTTGTAGCCAGTCGATGCTGAATGCAGCAAAATAAAAAAACAACTTATAGTGAAGTCCTGAAACAGCACAGCCATTGTGACAGAGAAGAACAATTAGCAATATTTAACAAAAGAATCAAAAGCACATGCGTCGTAAGCAAGTTTTGTTGTAAATCTGGAGAGAATTCAGGTGTTCCTTCCTTCTGGAAAATGTCACGTTTTCCAAAGATAAGTTCATATTTACCTGGTTGAAAATAGTGTCCATGGGTCGTGGTGAGCCAGGAGTACTGTCTGAAGTTACAGCTGCTACTCTGAAATGACTTCTGCCCTGGCTCTCTCTCTCTCTCTCTCTCTCTCTCTCTCTCTCTCTCTCTCTCTCTCTCTCTCTCTCTCTCTCTCTCTTCATGGGATTCTGGGTCTTCCTTTTATAACTTTTGGCAGAAGTCTCTAGAACCTCTTACTTCATTTCCAAACAAGTCACGCGCTGTATAATCATGCTATATCATGTGATTCTCAAACTACCCTACCTCCTACAAGTTGTCAAGAAAACAAGGCTAAGACTAAATGATTGTATACAAAACTGTGCCACTATATTCTGAATTCAAAGCAAAATTTAATAATTTTAACACCATAAATCAAGACACAAATAATTTAAATCCCAAATCCCCCCAATTAGCATACAGCCAATCAATTTGACATCTAGACAGACTGGCAAGATGAGACATTTTTCATGACGCGTAAAACTTAAACTGATGGATAAAGATCTGAACGATACGTAAGCAAAGTTGGACTTACACTAGAGTTGAGAAAGTTACACATTACATTATTAACTTAAAATAGAGGTGAGAAAGTTACACATTACATTATTAACTTAAAATAGAGTTGAGAAAGTTACACATTACATTATTAACTTACAATAGAGATGAGAAAGTTCCACATTACATTATTAACTTAAAATAGAGTTCAGAAAGTTATACATTACATTATTAACTTAAAATAGAGTTGAGAAAGTTACACATTACTTATTAACTTTCAATAGTGTTGAGAAAGTTACACATTACATTATTAACTTACAATAGAGTTGAGAAAGTTACACATTACATTATTAACTTAAAATAGAGTTGAGAAATTTACACTTTACATTTTTAACTTAAAATAGAGTTGAGAAAGTTACACATTACATTATTAACTTAGAGTTGAGAAAGTTACACATTACATTATTAACTTAAAATAGAGTTGAGAAAGTTACATCCTGCGTCACTAACTTAGAATAGCATTGAAAAAAATTACAACCTGCATTATTACCTTAGAAAGTGTTGTCAAAATTACAACCTTCATTATTAATTTAGAATAAAGCTGACAAGATTACAACCTACATTATTACCTTAGAATAGTGTTGACAAAATTACAACCTACATTATTAATTTAGAATAGAGTTTACAAAATTACAACATGCATTATTACCCTAGAATGGGGTTGAGAAAGTTACAACCTGCATTATTAACTTAGAATAGAGTTGACAAGATTACAACCTGCATTATTAACTTAGAATAGTGTTGAGAAAGTTACAACCTGCATTATTAAACTTAGAATGGTGTTGAGAAAGTTACAACTTGCATTATTAACTTAGAATGGTGTTGAGAAAGTTACAATTTGGTTAGTGTTGAGACAGTTACAACTTGTTTAGTGTTGAGAAACTTACACTCTGCATTATTAACTCAAAAATAGTGAAGGGAAAGTTATATGTGTATTATTGACTTAGAATATAGAATGTTTCATGACAAAATTTAAATTTTGGACTTGTAAAACTGTGCATTCAATTCAACATTGTAAGGGTTTGTAAAACTGTGTTTTTACATTCAACATTGTATGGGTTTGTAAAACTGTGTTTTTAAATTCAACATGTTTTTTTTTTCCAGTCCATTGAGTGAATGAAGAGATATTGTGTTGCTATTCAGAGTCTTTTGCAAGTTTGAGACTGAGAAAAAGCAAGAGTGATAATAATGAAATATATAATTCATATACATGTACTTATATAGTTTTACTCCATCTGTGTAATAGAAATAGTAATATTTTTATATTTTCTAGTATTCTGTTGAGATTCCTAGTGTTTGGTCTTTGTATTTCTTTTTTTTTAATTTTATCTGGTGATCTATTGAGTTTCCTCTCTTTGCCTTTGGATTTCTTTTTGATTTTATCTGGTGATCTATTAATTTTCCCTGTTTCTAGTCTACTGTTTGATCTTTGGATTTCGTTTTGATTTTATCTGGTGATTTATTAATTTTCCCTGTTTCTAGTGTTTGGTCTTTGGATTTCGTTTTGATTTTATCTGGTGATTTATTAATTTTCCCTGTTTCTAGTGTTTGGTCTTTCGATTTCTTTTAGATTTTATCTGTTTAGTCATAATTATGGTCGTGGATTGAAAATGACAGTGAGGCCTTGCTTTCTGCTTCTGTTCTTAGAAGTTGGTTGTAATCTAAACATGGAATACTTAAGGTGGGTGAGAAGCTTCGTTGGCAAAAAACTCTCTTGTTGTGCATGAGTTACGACCAGTTACTCAACTAATGCCGAGCGACTTTGTTGTTATTCCAACTGCATCGGATGTGCACGTGTGAGTGTGTAGTGCATGAATTCTTTTTTAATATACGGACTTTTAGCATAATACTTTAATAGCAGAAATCGATTCTATCATTTTCTAAAAGAGCTATTTCTTTTTTTTTTTTTTTTTTACGTATTTGTAATTTTTAAAATTTGTTGTATTGTAGTGTCCAAAAATTGTGATAACTGTGTGTGTGTGTGTGTGTGTGTGTGTGTGTGTGTGTGTGTGTGTGTGTGTGTGTGTGTGTGTGTGTGTGTGTGTGTGTGAGTGAGTGAGTGTGTGTGTGTGTGTGTGTGTGTGTGTGTGTGTGTGTGTGTGTGTGTGTGTGTGTGTGTGTGTGTGTGTGTGTGTGTGTGTGTGTGTGTGTGTGTGTAGCATTCAATGAATATCAGGATTTTCCAAGAAACCAATAAACTATGTCCTTTATTTTCTGGTGTACAATAATATCAAATTATTGCTTACACTAAAGTCATTGTTAAACTGTACAACTATATTGTGTTAGCCTCAAAATAATATAGTTTGGCCATATTCAATAAGTTTGTAATAAATGTAATCGTGTATAAAACCATGCCGTTCGAAAGAAAACATTTGGGGTTGGTTTCTTTCTCTATTTTACTATCTTCATAATATTTATTCCGATAAGTGTACAAGGGACCACCATAGAGCAGGATAGATGTACATTTGACCAGCACAGAGTAGGATAAGTGTATATTTGACCGGCACAGAACAGGGTAAATACATTCTTTAAATACTCAGAGCAAAATAAGTGTACTTTTGACCTGCACAGAGCAGGATAAGTACATTTTTTAAATACTCAGAGCAAAATAAGTGTACTTTTGACCCACGCAGAGCAGGATATAGAGACCTGATCGATGTGAAAGTCTAGCTGTTTATCGCTCGGTTCTGACTTGCCGACATTTCGTCTCGTCAACCTTTGCCTCCTTTGCAACTGGTCAATAGATTTTCGCTTTGCTATCGTGCTAGTTGCTAAGTGTTGGGATGTTGAGGCTGCCATCTTTAATTGTGGTTTCCCAGCACGCTCTGCACAATGGAAGAAAGAAATTGGTAACGGAAAAGAGATCAGTCACAGACAAAGATTTCAAATAAAGAAAATAAATTCAGCATTAAAAGTGTCATTGTTGTATTACACAATATTTAACTAAATGTTATAACATGCGGGCAATATTAGTCTATAAAAATAAAAGTGCCAAAGTTATATATTTATTTCCCGTGAAAGATTAATCTATTTTGGTCGTCCAGAGCCTGTAGTTGTAAATCAGCATGTCCAATGAAAGAAAATCAATATCCATGCTAGTTATCGGAAATATCCAATGTCAAATCATCTAATACTTAAATCGCAATGATTCCTTTGGGTTGTTTTCAATAGTTAGCGAAATGACTCAGTATCCCTGCATGCACGAGTTATAGAATATTTCGGGGTTTTTTTGTTGTTGTTTTTTTTTGTTCCATTCGGCCAGCGCTTGTAAAATTAGGCAATCTCTACAATTTCCCCAACCCCCATCCCCAGACCAACTTTTGCAGCGTTTGTCACTTTTAGCAACCGCAGTCACCTTAGAAATATATAGACCATTAGTTGAAGATGACCTTATGTCTAAGATATGTTTACAATATCATTTGGGATGCATTTTACTGATCAATATTTGGGGAAACGTGTTCTTTTTAAATTCCAACAATTACTCTTTTTATTTTAATTTCATTTTTTGAAGCATGATTCATTTATATTTCTTACTGTACAGGACTTTTGTATACTGTATAATTGTATATGAACCTCTGTTTATTACGTGCGGACGATTTGCCGCCCTTTAGGGAGCTTTTAGAATCTCAGTGTTGTTATTATCAAAGATTGTTATCATCACTGTCATTATCAGAGTTGCCAAATACTTAATTAATTATCATCAGATTTCATTTATTATTATAAATTTTGCTAGAAATATTTTCTGTCACTAATCACTAGATATTGTTATCAATGTTACATAAATATTTTTATCGTTAATGTTGGCTAGATATTTTTGTTGTTATTGTTGATTTATTGTTTACTGTACACTTTGATATCGTAAGTGTTTGCCAGAATATTTACAACTGATTTATCATCAGTTTTGACCAACATAACTTTGTTACAATAATGTTGCTATCATCAAAGTCCACTTATATAAAGGTATCATAAATGTTGGCTAGAATCTTTCATAGATTTTATTTTAAATGGTCATAAATGTTGACTATACTTTTTTTTTTGTTTTTGATTTTGTCATATTGGCATGAAGTTTTGTTCTCTTTCTTCTCTAAATCAGTAAGGCTGCCACTGGTCAGCCTGGTTAGGTAACTTTGTTAATCTAAATCTATGAGTAAGTCTGCTTTGGATCAGGCTAGGTACAAACTTTGTTTTCTGCTTATCTAAGTCTTTAAGTAAATCTACCCTAGATCAGTCTGATTACAAAGTTTGGTCTCTGCTTATCTTTGAGTAATTCTACCCTAGATCAGCCTGATTACAAAGTTTGTTTCTCTACTTATCTAAACTTTTTAGTAAACCTACCCTATATAAGTTTGGTTAGAAACTTTGTTCACTCCCAATCAAAGTTATTGAACACCATGTCAGTTTGTTCCGCCTGATTTCCTTTTCATACTCCATTATTTCAGTAATCCTTCGTTGCTGATCATAGTTCAATAAACCTTGGAAAAGTGACAGTTTAATGCTTGGTGCCTAGCAACGGGGTCATTCAGCAAACATTCTAGCGAAAAGTCGTTGCAGTCCGCCGATAATTCGACGTAAAGTTTGGTTGATTAGAAAGTGGTAGAATAATATTTTATTTTTCATTTGCATTATAAAGTACAGAGTTTTGTCATTGACCAAATGGAAAAAAATCAAATCGACTAATCAGCGGTAGGTGTCCGAGTATAAATTTGGAAATGTTAAAATCTTGACTGAGGCATAAAAGTAGATAACCGATAAATATTTGTGTATATCAATAACTATTATGGAGAGAGATAGATAGACAGACAGACAGACAGGCAGGCAGACAGACATAGATAGATAGATAGATAGATAGATAGATAGATAGATAGATAGATAGATAGATAGATAGATAGATAGATAGATAGATAGATAGATAGATAGATAGATAGATAGATAGATAGATAGATAGATAGATAGATAGATAGATAGATAGATAGATAGATAGATAGATAGATAGATGGCGTCTTGTTTTATATGGACTCTGTTCCAGCAATGTCCTTCCTGTCATCGTAAGTTGGATGATTTGAAATGGACGATTGCCGAATTGCTTTCAATTAAATGGCGGCAAGAAAGGGTTCTTATTCATTGTAACATGTCGTCAAAGCGCAAAGCTCGTTAAGTGAGTGGTTTCAGGTCCACAACTAAGTAATTTACTCTAGCCATCACGGACCTCATGGCCTCACCAAGTTAAGACCGTTCCCGCCCTTATCCCACCCACCACTTCCCGACCTCCGATTTTTCCTAGCTGTAATGACGTTGGCACTTTGTCCCATCCCTAATCAACCCACCCATCCCCAGGCCTCTGCACTTTTCTAGGTTTAATGGCGCTGGCACTTCACCATATCCCACCCTCCACAGTTTCCTAGCTACAATCATGCCGGCATTGGAAACAATTATCATTTCTTCGTGAAGTCAGCTGCTAATGCGATAAATATTCAAATAATAAAGGTCCATTAAATATATTAATAATTCAAAACGATAAATTGTACATGTATTGATAACACCATGCAATAAATTGTATGTATATTGATAATACCCGGTAAGTTGTACTTAATAAAATAAAAAACAATAAATTGTGCATGCACTGATAACACCATGCAATAAATTGTACGTGTGCTGATAATATTTTGTAATAAATTGTACTTAATAAAATAAGAAACAATAAATTGTGCATTTAGTGATTACACGAATCAATAAATTATCGTGCATTGACAATACTAAACAATTGTACCTGATCTGTATCTGATACTATGCAGTAAATTGTATTGATACTATTAAGTAATATATACAGACACGCATGAATGCAAAACCATGAGATAAACAAATACAGGGAAATATTAAAACCTGACAAACAAAATTGCAAAAGTATTTTACTAGCAAAACTTAAAACTATTTGTAACTAGCACTTAGCAAAGATTCTCATTTATCCCCAAGAATGCAAGACTATAATATGTGACAGAAAATAAAATAATAAAAACAGATTAAGTTTTATACTCTGTATTACTGAATAATTTGTGATAATTAAATCTGGAACTTTATATTTAAACATTAATTACTTAATGCGATTATGAAATGATCAATTCTATGTGTCTGATTCATGTCGGATGTCGCATTATCCAGTGATATGGTTATAAATAAGGGAGAGAAGTGTGGCAACTTCATTTTATTACGTCGACCCGCATGGATTCCATCTTTCCATGCCATCGTGACCACAGACCATGATGCATTGCCTCGAGGACGCGGGCCTTACCTTTTCTGCAGACAGCACGTGGCAAGAACTTCAGACGCAGAGGGAGCAGTGCACTATGGGACGTGTGTGCACATTATCGTCGCCAGTAAGAGAGATGCGCGAACGTTGCTGGAAAAGTATACCACGTTTTATTGACAGTCTATTGTATGCCAGTTATCCTCAGACCTCGGGCATCAAGCACCAGTCCTCAGATCTCGGTCTTCGGGCATCAAGCACCAGTCCTCAGATCTCGGTCTTCGGGCATCAAGCACCAGTCCTCAGATCTCGGTCTTCGGGCATCAAGCACCAGTCCTCAGATCTCGGTCTTCGGGCACCAAACATCAGTTTTCGTGCATCATACTTCAGTTTGTATTCCTCAAGTATCAGTCTAAGCGTCTCTGGCGTCAGGCATCAGCTCTCGGGCATCAGACATCAGATGTCAGGCCTGAAGAGCGAAGACAACGAAAGAAGGAACAATTTAAACTTACAAGAAAAACTCTGAATTTGTTCACAGTTATGTCTGCGCCCAGAGTCATGCGGATGATTATCTGTTTCTGTCTAGTTAATTATTAATTATAATATTAGCTAATTACGCATTAATTATTATCATTATTAAGTATAAATAAGAATAGCGTGACTGTGTGAATAACGTAAGTAATAATGAGTAAACAATCAGTACCATACAAGGAATTATGAAATACTTAACAAGACTTTGAATAATGATTCAGAGCTTGTGCGACGTACAATCAAACACAGTAGTCAATTACTACCCGCAGTGAATCAACCACAGAAGTCAATTACTACCCGCAGTGAATCAACCACAGAAGTCAATTACTACCCCCGGTGAATCAAACACAGTAGTCAATTACTACCCGTGGTGAATCAGTACTTATCGGCGACGAGACAGCTACTTGCTAAAAATAGTTAATATTTGTGTTGAAAGATTTGTGATTTGCTAGGTGAGGTACATATACATTATTTGAATACAGAAGTTTAATTGTTTATACATGAGGCCTGGATAGCTTACTAAAATATGAGTCTGAGTAGCACATACACTGATGAATAGTACAATAACTGATAGTTTGAACCCGGTACTGTCCAGTGAACGGCGATAATTGATAGCTGCTTTGAACCCGGTAGCACCCAGTAAAAAAATAATAGTTGATAGCTGCTTTGAACCCGGTACCACCCAGTGAAAGGCAATAACTGATAGTTGGTTTGAACCCAGTACCACTCGGTGGAAGATGATAACTGACAGCTGGTTTGAACCTGATAATGCCCGGTGAAAGGCGATGATAGCTGGTTTGAACCTGATACTGCCCGGTGAAAGGCGATGATAGCTGGTTTGAACCTGATACCGCCCGGTGTAAGGCGATGATAACTGGTTTGAACCTGATACCGCCCGGTGAAAGGTGATAACTGACAGCTGGTTTGAACCTGATACCGCCCGGTGAAAGGCGATGACAGCTGGTTTGAACCTGATACCCCATTCCATCACGGGTATTGGGTGATAACTGCTAGCTGGTTTGAACCCGATGCCACCCAGTGATAAAAATGTACGTTAGTTCTAGTCTTGACCTCTACTCCTAATTCTCCAGTTATATAGCCTCTGACGTAAGTTAATAAATTATAAGATTAAATCATTAATACTGTCCATCAAACTGCGTGTCAATACAAACAAAACTGTGTGAAAGGTAAGAAATACAAAGCAGCCAGCTAAATTATAGCATTTAATGGCAAGCTACGCAAACTACGTGACAAGAAATAAATACAAAACTGACACCCAATAAAATACAATACAAACAGAACGCTGTAAAACAACAAACTGGCAACAATCGTTACAAACATACTGGCAAACGAAGACGGCAAGACTGCGCGTCAAAATAAGAAAATTAGATCATTATCGAGCAAACAACGATCGCCGAACTCGAATGATTTAATTGGCAGAGTGAGAACTGGGATTATATTAGGTGTAAGGGGAAGTAACTCAATGTATGGTATACATCGCTAAGAGGCCTCGTAAATCGGCGATTATTCTACACCCCGCCTACTCAACACATGGCCCTGCCGTGTTGGGGGGTGGGTGGGAATGTACGCTAACCTTCTTCGTCAACACACCATAAAGATGTTTATTCTGCTCTCAAACTCTCTAACTTTCATCCTGTGTGCATTAATCAACAGCGACTGAAAGCAAAGTCTGCAGTCACATTTTTTCTTGCCTTTCCATCATAAAATGTACCTTTCTGTCCTGGAAAACATTTACAAAATCATTTTTTACTCATTACAGCGTTGAACAAAGCATAAGGCGTTTAATGACTCTTATCGTTACACGTTGTAAGCTCCGCTTAATTAGTATTCCGCAACCTATTTCGCATTAATCAACCTATTTAGCATTCGCCAATCTATTCAGCATCCATGTGTCTATTTAACATCAAATAAATTTATTTAGCTTCCATTAATCTAGCATCAGCGTAATTACATCCCTTCGTTTAGTTAGTATTTGTCAGTCTAATTACATTCGTTTGTGTCGTTAGCATTTACCAGTGATTACATTCATTCGTTTGGTTAGCATTTGTCAGTCTAATTACATTCGTTCGTTTGGTTAGCATTTGTCAGTCTAATTACATCCCTTAGTGTAGTTAATATTTATCAGCGTCAATTCATTCATTCGTTTGTAGCAATGTAATAACATTCGAAGTTAGCATTTTGAATTCTAATTACAATATTCGTGAATTAGCATTTCTCAGCGTAATTACATTCGTTCGTATGGTTAGCATTTATTAGTCTAATTGCATTCGTTCGTGTAGTTAGCATTTTATCAGCATAATTACATTCGTTCATGAAGTAACATTTACCAATCTAATTACATTCGTTCGTATGGTAGCATTTATCAGTCTAATTGCATTCGTTCGTGTAGTTAGCATTTTATCAGCATAGTTACATTCTTCTGTCCAGTTAGCATTTGTCAGTCTAATTACATTCGTTCGTGTAGTTAGAATTTATTAGCGTAATTATATTTGTCTG
The DNA here is from genome assembly GCA_028829895.1 of Sinotaia quadrata. NCBI lineage: Eukaryota > Metazoa > Mollusca > Gastropoda > Architaenioglossa > Viviparidae > Sinotaia > Sinotaia quadrata. The sequence goes on from CM054183.1 coordinate 48,914,291, forward strand.
TGCACTTATCATAAATGCATTTAACATTTATCAACGTACTTATTCGTTCTTTTTAGTTGCACCAGTCTAAATACTTTCTTTCTTGTAGTTAGCATTTGTCAGTCTAATTACATTCGTTCGCGTAGTTTGCATTTATCAGTGTAATTACATTCGTCCGTGCAGTTAGCAATTATCAACGTACATGTACTTATTAATTCGTTCGTTTAGTTAGCATTTACCAGTCTAATTGCATTTATCCTTTAATTAGCATTCGTCAGTAGAATGTTGGCATCCTTTGTTCCTCACTCTTTAGCATTTCTTAGTGTATTTTCAATGCTTGTACTACCAAGGAGTTATTGAATGAGAAGCCAAAGAAGTCGACAAGCACCACGCCCACGCAAATATGTGGTTAATCGATACTGAAACTCTCCTTTCTACATCATTCTAATTGTAAACAGTATTGGTAATTTAAGTTTTAATTCAAATGGACAACTTTCTAACTGTTAACAGTATTGGCAATTTAAGTTCTAATTCAAATGGACAACTTTCTAACTGTTAACAGTATTGGTAATTTAAGTTCTAACTAAAATGGACAACTTTCTAACTGTTAACAGTATTGGTAATTTAAGTTCTAATTCAAATGGACAACTTTCTAACTGTTAACAGTATTGGTAATTTAAGTTCTAATTAAAATGGACAACTTTCTAACTGTTCCAGTACTAGTAATATCAGTTTCAAATCAAATGATGAAACATTCTAGCTATATATAATATTTGTACTTTCAATTCCAAACAAACTACAAGTCTTTTTAAGTGTTTGCAATATCGATAATTTCATGTCCGAGTCACGTCAAATGACTAACCATTTAATAAATAATGCTGGTTAATTCTAGTTACTTCCATTAGCACTTTTGACTAAATTCAATATGGAACTGTAGCAGTTTACATCTTCATCCCATCCCAGTTGCAACCAAACTCTACTTTTCACCGGGCGGTTTTCCTCCCCCTCCGGCCCACCCCACCCCAATGTAGCAGTGCCTTAAGTCTTCATTGTAAGAGTAAATTATGACTGCTTTTGGCTGGCTGCTCTACTATTGCTGAAGCTGAAGTTTTGTTTTTTTCAAAGAGCAAATTGCAGTTGCAACCATGCCTCGAAACCTGTGTTTGATGGTGCAACACTCCACAGTCTTCACTGCACGCTCTATTGAATAGTGCGTCATCCGTGACGCAGCTTGGCTCTCCTAGGACCTCTCTGAAGTGTGACCCCTTTTTGCGACTAACCGGGACATGAAAGAGCCTGCAATTACGCAGTGATAACGGCGGGAACTTGGGTACAAAGATCACTGACATCCAACGGCGCTGCCAGGCGTGGTGAATCAGAAATGTATCTCTTTGATTCCGTGTGCTCGGGAAAGTAATTTGACCTAATTAAGGAACAGGCTTCCCTTTTTTACAAAATTTATTATTAGTATTATTTATTCTTTCTCGAGACCAAAACACAGCCATCAAAACTAAGGTTTCCTTTAAAGCTGAATGGGCGAAAAACTCTGATAGTCAGAGGGGTCAGCAAATAAAGGATTATCTGCCTTTCAACAGTAGACAGAATTGTGTCTGCCATCTCAAAAGTAGGCAGAACTGTTCTGCATCTTCACACACAGAATTGTGTCTGCTTTTCAACCGAAGATAGAGAATTGCCTCCCTTTCAACCGCAGACAGAATTGTGTCTGGCTTTCAACTGCAGACAAAATTGTCTTCTGTCTGCTTCACAGCCACAGTCAATGGATTGCGTCTACCTTTACGGCCATAGACACAAAGTAAGCAGCGCAGAAGTAGACTATATGCTCTAGTGTTGAAAAATTATCGTTTGTGGCTATTAAAAATGTCGAGTTTTGTAGCTATTGAAAATGTCGAGTTTTGTGGCTATTGAAAGCGCTCAGATTAAGCATTTATGGAAACTGATAAAATGCTCCAGTGTTCCGGAAAAGTCAATGCTGTGTTGAAAATGTTGGATTAAATATGTCTATTACCCGAAAGAATACTCCAGTGTGTCCCATAAAGACTTTGTGGATTGAAAATGCTCACTGTAATATATCTAGTACCCGATAAAATACTCCAGTCTTTCCCATAAAACCTTTGTGGGTTGAAAGTGCTCAGTTAAATATATCTATCTATCTATCTATCTATCTATCTATCTATCCATTAGTCTTGTCGACCGTTGGGGCACCACTGATGACCTGACAACCAGTTTCCTCCATTCCATTCTGTTCTCTGCTAATCTTACCGTATTCCTCAGTTTCAGTCCTAAAATATATTTAGTACCCGATAAAATGCTCCAGTGTATCCCATAAAGACTTTATGAATTAAAAACGCTCAGTTAAATATGTCTAGCTCCCGGTAAAATACTCCAGTCTGTCCCATATAGACAATGTGATTGAAAAGACTCAAATTACCCCTTTAAAACATTTCTTTTGTTTGTTTTTTTAAATTTAAAAAAGAAATAAAACTATTCGTTATATACTCATTAAACAACAGCCTGATTTGCCTGTACTCATGAGTATTCCAGCTATTTTGTCATAAATTCAGTCTGTTTGTAAATGCACTGAAGTCATTGTTTGAAAATTATTCACTTAGCTAAGAACTTTTTACATCAAATTTATTCTGCGCACAATATAAGCAGATCCCAAGGACGCAAAAAGTTGATCTTATTACATTGCATAATTCCAAGCGCTATTATGCCAGGCGAAGTAACTCTTGTGAATGATTTCTGTCTGGTGAAATATAGTTAGTAATCTCCCATGCATTAGGACTAATCAACCAATCAAGAGGAAATGTGCTCAGGAAAATCATGAATAATCCCCACTGTCTCTGATTTGATTAATTGTCGTCTGCTTAGATTACACTTCCAATGTTCCAGTGTGTTGATTTCACGAACGAAAATCAATCATCCGATTTACTGGTAAACAAAATCGCCATGCCATTTACAGTTTGGCCCTTATAAATGACAAATTTATTCAGAACGTGCATTATTTATCACTAGTTAGTAATCACGAACACAACTTACCTATTTTGTAACCAGTGAGGCAGAAAATAATTTTTTAATAACTCATTAATTAAAATGTTTTATTTTATGAATGAAAAATACATTTAATTTGTTCATTTTTATCTAAAATATTAATTTAAATTATTTAATCAAAATATTTCTTTTTCTGGTTTTTCTTTGAGATAAACAGAGACTGTTTCGTCAAGCCACATCTCGCTAGCTTAAATGGCTGTTGTTTCAAAAGGTGCACTATTGTTTCAAAGGGTACACTGCTGTTGTTTCCAAGTGCTCACTGTTGTTTCGTGGTGCCTTAATATTCGTCTTCCTTCATTTTTTATTAGATGTGCTTCAATGACGAACGTAAGGAATGTTTGTGTGGATGCGCATGCGTCTAAATGTAAATGTATGTATGAGATTAGAGCGGTACTGGTAGATAGATCTACGCTTAACAATTACTGGGGTGTCTACTTGCTGTGTGTACGGCTGTTATGTATCATTGTTTGTTTGACTGTGTAGGTGCGTTATGAGTATGTGTCTGTGTGTCTGTGTGTGTGTGTGTGTGTGTGTGTGTGTGTGTGTTTGTGTGTGTGTGTTTGCTATGAAAGCTTGTGTTGTTTTGTGTGTGTAGGTGTGTAACTGCGTAAGTTTTTTTGTTTTTGTTTTTTTTTTGGTATGCGTTTGACTGCTTATTCTGTGCTTCCATGTGTACTTAAGTTACACAAAACTCTCAGCACACTTTGTCAAAAAATATTTTCACTTTGTAAAATAGTGATTAGTAGACAACCATGCCAATAGTCGTTCAATAAACTTTGTCAACATAATATATGCCTTCATTGTTGAAGGCAATAATGATGCCATTATATTACAATTGCCAAAATTTAAAAAATAAATAAATAGAAACAATATAAAAAATGTTTTGGTATTTTTGCATATTAGAAATATGATTATAAAAGAAAATGAAATTTAAACAAGTTTGAGTGTTGACAAAATAAAGTGAAAGAAGGGAGTCCTGAAAGTTTCTCTCTTGTAAATATTAATGTCCCACAACAATTATTGTTACTGCATAATTATAATTAGCATTAAGATCTATTCAACACACACACACACACACACACACACACACACACACACACACACACACACACACACACACACACACACACACACACACTTGGTACTGAACAGAGAGAAGAACGTTACTCAGTGATACCATGACCCTCGTTGTTGACATGAAAAAAAAGATGTTATACAATGACTTCCTCATCCTAACAGCTGACCTTGAATACAATGCACAATAACATCAAGACCCTCGCTGTTAGGATAAGAGAAGGACTTTACATATTGATATCCCCACTAGGAGTCAAGTGTTTTTAAAGTAATTGTAACACCAGGAGTCAAGTGTTATTACTTGTAATTGTGTCATCAGGAGTCAAATTTTATTATAGCAATTGTGTCACCAGGAGTCAAATTTTATTACAGTAATCGTGTCACCTTAAGTCAAGTTTCATTACAGCAACTGTGTCACCAGGAGTCAAATTTTATTATAGTAATTGTGAAACCGGGAGTCAAGTTTTATTACAGAAGCTATGTCACCAGGAGCCAAGTTTTATTACGATAACGAATCACCAAGAGTCAAATTTTATTATAGTAAATTGTGTTAAGTTAAAAACCCTGTGTCACCAAACTTGAAATTGTAAACCAGAAGCACAAGCTGGTAATTGCTGCCAATTTGATGACTGTGAACAGACGCCATTAGATATGTTGTGCCTCGCCCTCTCTGAATTGAAAGGCGCGCAGTTGACATGCAATCAATAATAGCCGCTGTCGCGTCTTGGAGAGTTTGGCACTAGGCTTTGAGTGATTATAGCAACCGAAATATGTCGCACAAGGTAAAATTTCTGGCAGAACTGAAGACTAGGAAATGATGATGATGATAAGGTTGTGCGTTGATTGTCGGAGGTCTGGCACAAATTATCTTTTTATTTAAATGTCACTCTTCTTGAACTCATTTACATTTCGCTGATCATTCATTTTAATATTCGTTCTATAGTTCAGGTGTGCTGTATGACTATTCGTTGCATTGGACTACAAGATCCCATGCTAAACACTGCTTTTTTCTTTTTTTTTTGCTTTTTTTTTTGTGTGTGTGGCGTTTATTATTCCCGAGACCTTTGTCGGTAGCCGTTTGGTGTTTCCGACATGCTGCTGTTTGTGACAGCAAACGCTCTTCTGGTCGATGCAATGAAAAATGTGCTGATGATTTTTTCAACGTCAGTCCATCCTTGCACTCACACAGCGAATGTTTTCCCAAGTGTGACATGCGTACTTCTAGGTCCTTCATTATTACCAGCGTTTTTTCCGAGTGTGGCATGCGTACTTCTAGGTCCTTCGATCCAGCACATTGTCTATAGCACTTTTTAGCGCTTCGTTTCCCCCCTCCCCAAATAACTGCACTAAAACTTCAACTAGTCACATACACACAAACACACACACACACACACACACACACACACACACACACACACACACACACACACACCACGCACGCACACACACACACACACACACACACACAAAGTGGATAAAGATTGCGTAGTATGTGCTTTGATTTTGAAAAATACCAAAATAAATTTGAAATACGTGTACATAAAATTAAAACAAAAAACAACAACATTGATTTTAACAAAATAGTGTGATGGACATGGTCAGCTGGCAACTTCGACTTACCCAATCATATATATATATATATATATATATATATCAGGCGATCCCACCCAGCATGCCTCTCAGGCACAAAGGAATGGCAATCCCGGGATCACAACACGCATTCCTTGCCCAGTCATGCTTGATCCCCTGGACATTGGGCTGTTCCAGCCAGGGTGATCAGTCAGGATGCCTCTTCCCAGTGGGAAGCATAAATACCAATTAGGGGGAGCTCTCTCTCTCTCTCTCTCACACACACACACACACACACACACACACACACACACACACAGAGGACAGTAGAGAAAACACCCAATATTGCTGTAACTATACTGAGAGAAAAATGTCACCTGGATACATGTACAAAATAACAAGTAATGCTTATGAAAATATGCAGCATAGGTATATTGAAGAATAAAGCATAAAGACTATTAATTAATATTCCAAAAGAAGAGGTGGGGGTGATTATTATTGTCACACATACATTTTATTGGTCTACACTCAATTCAAAAATTGACAAACTCTTTTTGTCTATGCTCAGTTCAGGAGTACAGAGATGACAAACTATATCCATATACACTCAATTCAGGAGTACAGAGAAGGCAAACTGTCGGTCTATGCTCATTTTACAAGTACAGAGAAGATAAACTATGTAGGTCTCTGCTCATTTTACAAGTACAGAGAAGATAAACTATGTAGGTCTCTGCTCATTTTACAAGTACAGAGAAGATAAACTATGTAGGTCTATGCTCATTTTACAAGTCAAACTTTTACAAGAGAAGGCAAACTCTCGGTCTATGCTCAGTTTAGAATCGATCACTACTGTGGAGAGAAAGTGATACAGAGGATGGTGTGAGGCGGGGTTCAAAGATTAATCATTCTTTTCGAGCAAAGCCTCAACTGTAGTTTATGCTAAATTATGCCACATTTTTCTTCTTTTTTCATTCCAATATTTTCTCAGTCAAACCACAAAAATAATTTCCGCCTGCAAAATGTTGCTGGCAAAATTGGTCGCTGGCTGTTTAGCACAACACTAAAATATTTATGAGACAGATCAATTAACCCTAAGAGTCGGTCTGATGTGAATAGCACTCTTCTAAAGAGTTAAAGACAAGGGCGTGTATTACATGCCAATTTTTGAGTGTTAAAGGGACCATTGTTCCGGTCCAGGCAGCTTCAGACTGGCATTTATATTTTGATTTGCATTCTTGTGAGTGTGCAGTTAATCGGACACAGTACCCAACGACTCAACAAAGAAATTGTATATATAAGTATAAAGATATTGTGTATTGTAATCTTTTTAAGTATTTTTAGTTAAGTAATTAGTGCCTAAGTAAGTAAATAAGTTAGCAAGTATGTAAATTAGCAAGCAGATAAGCAAGCAAGTCAGTTAGTATATTGGAGAGTTAGCAATTTAGATAGACAATAAATAATTTATCAAATGTTTTAGTATTAATAGTAGCAGAAGGTTATCAATACTTTGGATCAATCAGTATGTAGCCTGAAGTTGTAAAACTAGTATTGAGATTTTGATATGCTATTATTCATTTTTAATTTCAGTAGTTCTATTTTAAAAGTTAATTAGTTAATTAGTTAAAAATACACAATGCTTGCATAATGCAAGCAAAACCTTTGCATCAAAATTCTGATATCATTTACAATTTGGGTTAGAAAGTTTAATAGGCAAACGTCTTCACTTAACAACGTGTTATTTGAATATTTTTTCTGACCTCATCTCTAGCTTCATATTTACATTTTCTCCTTTGTAAATTCTCTAATTGTATTTCTGAGCTCATCTCTAGTTTCATATCTACATTATCTCCTTTGTAAATTCTTTAATTGTATTTCTGAGCTCATATCTAGCTTCATATCTACATTATCTCTTTGTAAATTCTTTAATTGTATTTCTGAGCTCATCTCTAGCTTCATATCTACATTATCTCCTTGTAAAGTCCCTATGTTTGTGCACTGGAACAGTAACTTAGTCGAATATGAAACTATTTTATGTTTTAATGATCTGTAATATTTTATACTGTGTTGTAATGATCTGTAATATTTTATACTGTGTTGAAACGACCAGTAATATTTTAAGCTGTGTTGTAATGATCTGTAAAATTTTATATTGTGTACACTGCACTATGTAGAATGAGAATCTTTTGAAAGCAAGTGAATCAACCTTTATAAGTCAAGCTGGCCTTTAAATGACTGATCAGCCATTACATGTCTCATTATTCTTTAAATGTCAACTTATTTTTTAATAATCTACAACCTTTTCCTTTTCTGCATGGTCTTACCTATCTACTTAATTTTCACTTGTTGACTTGGCATATAGGCGCATCCATCTACATGGCCCTGACTGTCTTTTTCAGCAGTTACACTTCTCTTTAAATGTGCTATACATCTCTTTCTGTGTACTACACATCTCTTTCTAAGTACTAACACATCTCTTTCAGTGTACTACACATCTCTTTCAGTGTACTACAAATCTCTTTCAGTGTACTACAAATCTCTTTCAGTGTACTACAAATCTCTTTCAGTGTACTACACATCTCTTTCAATGTACTACACTATCTCATAATGGCTTATGTAGCCCACATCCTCGCCTTCTAAAAAATTAGATTACACATAAGCCTACCTTCTAGAAAGGCTGACCCTTATCCTTGGGCTGGAAACTTATCAGAATGTTCCAGACAACTCACTAAATTAACAAATCAAAGCACAGCTCAGCTGTGCAAAAGAACATACTAGAAACTCACCTGTAAATCATTAGTTGAATGCAACTAACTGCCAAGGCAACACATTTTTTGGTTTAATAAGTTATATCCATAGTATTAAGTATTATTGCCAGTTAACAATGCAGCAAGAAATCATCCTCTGACATTAACTATATTTGATATTGTTATATTTTGCTTATGATATTAAAATGTATGATGACCATGTAAGTAAGAGTGTTCTGTCAGAGAATTGATTAGGATGATTTCTTAGCTGTGTGTATTTTACTGGCAGATCGGCACTTTATCTGAGACCTTATCTGAGACATTGATTCAACAAGCAATAAGCTGCAAAACAATGCCAGAATGGAACAACTTTATCTTGGATGTTGACTTTGATGAGTATTGAACCAAGAAGTAACTACAGAGCACAATGACCCATGGGCCAAAGACTGGTTCAATCGATATGTGCATATCTGCTAATGACATTCACTGGTACCCTAGAAGACACATCAGGCTATCCTAAGTTATGTAATTATAAAGTCAACAACTGCACAGCTTCAGTCAAGATTCAATCCATTCAGTTTGAACTTATCAAAGTACTTTTTAGAATTCACTCAGAAACAATCAGTGTTCTCATTTATAGTTTGCTCTTATGAAAGAACCAAATAACTACTAGAGTGCCCTAGGACTCAAAACGAACATTATCTTATGACACCATAAGGTCGTGATTATGCAATATAAATATTTACAAACTCTAATTGTAACTGTTGAACTATTTATTATATGTAATCATGCTGTTTTATGTTATTTCTTGTTGAATATATTTATTGTTGATACTTAGACCACTCAGCGTGACTCACTTACATGTTGTAGTCTGTAGTCCGTCACCTGTATTTACTTACTATCCTGGCTGTATGTATCATGGGGCTCGAGCTATCTTCTAGAACTATCACTCTTCTATTCTACATTATCTATCATTCATCTTTCTAACACGTGTGGCCAGCCAGGTGTTTTGGGGATTAGCCTAAGGTTACCGGTGACCCAGGTGGTGGAGAATTAACATCTTGTCCCACCTCCCAGCAAAACGTCGCATACACATCTTTTTAAATGTACTAAATTCTTGCTCGTTCAAAGCAAATGAACTTAGTGACAACAAAACTTTGTGAAATGTGATCAGTTTTATTTGACTTTTATTGAAATTTCAGACACTTGTTCACTTGTTCTGAGTTTTATTTTGGCATTACTGAGGTTTCTAAGGCTGTGTCACATTTATTTGACATTAGGTCTCTGAGGTTGTCACAGTTATCTGGCATTACTGAGAGGTCTCTTAGGCTGTCACATTTATTTGGCGTTACCGAAGTCTCTGGTTCCGTCACATTTATTTCATACCTAACGTCTTTGATCTAAGAATACTGAATTTGTCAGTTTCAATTCATTTGACATAAATTACATGAAATACCTCATATTCTGTTTAATTTTAGCTGATATTCTGATATTTCCAAACTTGGTAAATTTCACTTAAACTGAAGTAATTCGGCTCTTTCGAAACAGATTAGCATAAATCTTACCTTTGTGTTACCATCATCTGGTAGAACAACAAAAAGTTTAAGCGTGCAGGGCTTGAACCTCAGACTAGAATGCATTCAGATTTAAGAATTATTGGCACACACCTGCACTGTCTGGAACATGTGAGTTAAACATGTTGAATAGGTCTGGGCACGAAGTACTAAACTGATATTTTTTTAAGATTTTAAACTCGGTCTGACTCAATTGGTTATCACAAATGGCGTCACAATTTATTGCAGCAACCAGACGAACATGCACATTGCAAATGTTTATTTGTTTGTTTTATTTCTTTTATTCTAAATTTCTGCGAGGATTATCGCAGCTTTCAGCAGCGATAACGGAAAAGGGAGATGCTTTAAATCGTCATGACAACTGCGCTTTTATGATATGCGACCTCACTGTTAGCGCACTTAAGTGTACACGTGACACATTGCTCAGCAATAAACTGGGCCCTCAGGAAATACCGGAATTGTAATGGAGATGACTGAATTATATTGGAGATAACTGAAATACTGGAAAGAAGTGGATTTATTGAGAGAACATGGATACAAAAGATGTACTGGAAAGAGAAAAAGTATTGCCACCCCAAATATCTAACTAGAGCTGCGATCCTAATTCAATCTTATAAAGAGAAAATAAGGAAAACAGTAATTGCAGATAGATGGATGGATGGATGGATGGATGGATAGATAGATCCTTCACTTCTTAACCCTGATTGAAAGCATCATTTAGACAATCTAATTTGATTCAAATAGACCTGATAATAAAGATGAGTACATCTATTTTCTGACTGATAATGTTCGCATAGATCCTTTCAATAACCTCAGAATCCAAATATTGTATTTGAAAGTAATAAATCAGAAATAGCACGTGTGTATGTGTGAAAAAAGTAGGTATGTGTGCTTGTGTGCGTACGGGTGGATGTGGGTGTGTTTCTATCTCTTGTGCCAATCTCAGCACCAAAAAAATTGTTTTAGAAACACTGCTATATTCCTTTCTTTAATTAATAGTATGTATCAAGGGCGAATATTGGTTAGTATAATGGAGGCCAGGTAGCCAACAGCAAGTGACCAATAGGAAAGCAAATTTATGTGCCATAGCAAGCAATCAAGTGTTACCGCGGTCTGAAAATAATCTTTATTAGGAAGTATGATCTCATTTCTTGCTAGCAGTGAGTGAACGAGAGAGTGCCAGAATCTCTGGCTTGCTGGTTTTGTAATAGGGATTGGAAGATGAGGTTTTACACTTTTGCATAGGAAATGCTGCAAAACCTCAAAGTTTGTATTCTTTGATTTAATTTTGCACTCAAATGCATGCAAATACTAAACATTGCTTGGATTGTACAAAGTGTCGGAATGTGTCTACTTGAAAATCATGTTATTCAATTCGTACAATGGATTGTATAAATTCTCGAAATTAGTTATCTTATAAATCCTATGACGCAATTCATTCCGTACAACGGATTGTATAAACTCTCAGAATTAGTCGACTTATAAATCATATGATTTCATTCATTTTATACAATGGATTTGTATAAGCTTTCGGAATTAATCCGACGTCGTTTATTTCGCACAAATTAGTCAACTTATAAATCATATGACATCAGTAATTTTGTACGATGGGTTATGCAAGTTAAATTCGAAAAAAATAAAGTGATTGACTTTCTTCCAGATCTATTCTTGGTCTACTGAAGGAGGGTGGATGGGGAGAAAAAAGAAACGTATCCATTGAAAAGCTCAGATTCATTTGGACGCATACCCGATTCCTACCTGTTCACTAACAGGAAATTCCGCTCGCACTACAACTCCAAAATTAAAACTCGATCCATTTGGACAGCAGGTTGGAGTGTGTATCCAATTACTCCTCACGTGTTTCTACTCACCAGGGCACACAACAGGCTAAACTTGCAGCAGATGGATACATTTTTGTCTCCCCTTAGCTCAGGGACCCTCAGTTAAAACGATGTGCAGCTGGTAAGTTATTTAACTGTATTAGTTACATAGGAAAACAGTGCTCATACAAATGTTGGTCACTCTGATCAAATAAGAGAGCTTAATATTGCAATAATGGTCACTCAGATCGATTAAGGGCGCTTAATTGACGAGTTTCTAGGCAGAAAACACTTCTAGCAGGGCCTTCGTATCACTGCTGCAAAGCGATCGATATAGAGCGATATATTGACTGAAAAGTAGTTCAATCAGCCACATGGACACAATTTAGTGGACTTCTACTAGTAAGTCAGCATTCTTGTAGTATCAGTGTTTGGTTTTACAGCCTTCTTTTTTTTTTTTTTTTATTAATTTAAATCACTTCTCTATTGCTTGTTTTAAATTCAGCTTTTCTCAACCTTTTATTATTATTCTTGCATTTAGCCACATTCTTTTACACCCATTCATTCAAGATAATGATCCACCCAGCGGAGGCAGGGTACCCTCTTTATTTCTAGGCAATTGTAGATGGGATACTCTCACCCAGTCAACACAATGGTCCACACCTTAGATTTGAGATGACTCATCATCATCCCGACAACTACCCTTAGGAGTCGGGATCCACTTTCAATGATACATTCTCAGTCTAAATAATCATTAAGGAGAAGGGATACACATTCTCAGTCTAGATAATCATTAAGGAGAAGGGATACACATTCTCAGTCTAGATAATCATTAAGGAGACGGAATACACATTCTCAGTCTAGATAATCATTAAGGAGAAGGGGTACACATTCTCAGTCTAGATAATCATTAAGGAGACGGAATACACATTTCAAGTCAAGACAATGATCCAACACATATGTGTCGTAATCGTTATTTTCGCTTTTCTCTTAAACTCTCGGGGAGGGGGGGGGGGGAGTAACTGCAGTCTTGAGACGTCGTAAGAAGTCCTAGATTTCTTAACAATTTCGGATTTTAAAAAAAAATAACTGCCAGTGATATTGGTCCTCTTCCATTTTAACCAGTTTACTACACATAAAGTTTTACTACACATAAATTTAATTTTGGCTGTGGCCTCTCTCCTGATTAAAGGGCAGATGAGAACAGATACAAATAAAATCGCCGACTTCATGATATTTAATCAGATTGGATGGGGGATTTTTTGACAAGTGTGCTTTTATTGCTGTGTCCTGGTTTCAGCTTCTTTCCTCACACTTCAGGTGAATCTTCACGATACATTCCAGGTGTGCATAGACTGGAATCTTGAAAGTTCTCTGTTCTGGAATAATTCAAGTGAAGGCAATTGTAACGTTTTAGAGTCTTTTTGAGTATTTACGTACAAGTGTTGCGGAACTTCCGTGGCTTGTAACCCCATTTGACTTCAATGAGGTTTGCTATTTATTTAGAGGCGCAACGTGTTTTCTTGCTTGGTAAAATAATATCGGATTATTTTCAGTAACTGTTTTTTGTACGCCATCTAATTAGATCATTTAATTTGCACAATCTTCAGTGTAAATATTATTTAAATTTCAATCGCGTCAAGAAACAGCAATATTCAATGTTAAGCATTTAATTTATAAAAAAAAAAAAAATGTATCTTTGATGCATCGCCACCCTAGTAATTGGTTATGATGGTGATGATGATGATGATGATGATTAATAATAATAATAGTCATCCAAAACTAACTACAAGTGATGAGAATCTTAATTTATGTTATTAATAATTCTCCAGGAGACACCACTCGTCTCTCTCACTTGACGAATATGTGGGCGCTGTAAATGGTTTCTCTCTTTCACAACATTAAAGACAAACATTTACCGTCACACAATATTTCCGTAGGTGGAAAACTTCTTACCAGAGAGAAGATAAATTCATCTTTAATCTATATTTAGCGAGCCCCCATCCACCACAACTCTCTAACATGGTTAGCAATATGTGTACAAGGGTAAATATTTTTTTTAATTTAAGGATAAATTTATTAAATCAACAGTAAAATATACATTTAATACAAGAAAAATGTTATTTTGACATCAATATTTCCATGAAACCACATACGAGTAATTTCAATGCTTATAAAGTCTTATATCCTAACACATATTTTTACAGATTAGTATCAATATAAATCACAGTATATATTTAATACCAGTGTTGTGATATAAGTTTGGAACTACTACATTGTTGTATAATTTTAAATCTACTATATTATGGTATATATTTAATATTACTAATATTATGGTATAAGTTTAATACCACTATATTATGGTATAAGTTTAATACCACTATATTATGGTATAAGTTTAATACCACTATGTTGTGGTATAAATTTGGTACTACTACATTGATGTATAATTTTAATACTACTATAATATGATATAACTACTACTGTTATTTTTCTTCTGTTTCTTATGCCTACAGAGAGAAAACAGTGATGTATACACTTGTCAATTATGTTCTGATGTTCACAAGCTTTCTTTTGATTGGTGGGTTGGTGTCTGGATTAATATATCTCTACGCGCGAGAAATAAGTAAGTCTGGATTAATATATCTCTACGAGCGAGAAGTAAGTAAGTCTGGTGTCCGAAGTGACACATTTCTACTGAGAGAAATATTTTAAATAATGTGTCCAGATGTATATGCCTCTATGTGCTGTAAGTAGGACAGTCTGTGTTTGAATTGACATATTTTTCTCGTCCAGATATAGATAGCCTCGTGTCCGAAATGTGTACTGCATGTGCAAGAAATAAGTAAATGTACCTTCATTTAGTATACACACTGATGTACTTAGTGTGGTATGTGAATACACTGGTTTCTTGATTGACTCTTACATGCGAGAAATTAATCATCCACGTGTTCGCAGTGGTGTATGTTTTCCTGGATGTAAATATCATTGTATGGTGTAAGAACTGATATACTTATGCGTGTGATATATGGGTAAATATGACGTCATAACTGATTAAAATGAAGTTAGTCAGTCCAGTGTCCGGACTCCCTAAAAGAAAAAATCAGAAAATTGTAATTAAATAAATTGGTGTCTGATTAATACACAGTATGTTTTCGCGCAAATAAGGTTATAATGTCCAGATTGTGAAAAAGAAAATCGTGCAAATACAAGAATATCCAGATTGCAAAGGGGGGGGGGGGGGAGAAACAACGTGAAAGAAACTGTGACACCTCTGGTCACCCTTCACTTGCTATGATTATTATTTTTTAATTAATAACACATAAATAATTACAAGTGATCGAGAATCTTAATTTATAGTTATTAATAATTCTCCCACAAGACCAACACGTCTCTCACTTGGCGGATTGTAAGGGTGTTGTAAAACTCTACTCTTTTCACAATAATAAGATAGACGTTTTACTGTCGCATAATGTTACTGTTTATTACTAAAGGAGTAATAAAAATCCGTCTTTTATTTATATTTAATGAGCCCCCATTTACCCGCTGTTACTCCAACATAAGGTTTTAATATATGTGCTAGAAGGTTAATAAATTTAACAATAAATGTATTAAATCAACAATCAAATATACAATATAAAATATAGTCACTTCACAACAAAGTTTGATTAAACGTTAGACATTCATTCAATTTATCCTAGCTTAGACATCAGCAGTCAAATTAACACATATATAATCCCCGCCTCCAAAATCACATAATACTAAATTATAGCTGTTTCATTCAGAAGTGAGTTTATTTAATCTGACACTTCGAAAACAATCCTGTGCTAAAATAAAAATTTGACACGTGTTTGATCTACTTTCGCTTTTTCACGTTCAACCTCTACCCACATAAGAACATAACAAATGTGTACTCTACCTCCATTTGTAATTTGTTAATATTTACAATTGAAAGAATTTTTACTTTAATTACTTATAGTTTATTTGATGCATCTATCATTAGTTTAGTTCATCTAATGGTTAGTTTACTTCATTTGACTTAATTTTTTAATTCGTTTATATAATAATTCATGCCGGTACATTCACGCGAAATTTGATACAGTGGACAGGTCTTAGCAATAAACCTATTAGTGTTTACGGAGCAAAATACCTATTAGTGTCTATGAAGCAATAAACCTGTGAATTTTACGAAGCAATAAGCCTGTTAGTATGTATGAAGCAATAAACGTTTGATTGACAAGCATATGACGTTGTACATGACGTTGCAAGTTGTGCTGTTAAGTAGCCTACTGATATAGTTGACAATTCAGTACATAATAGTTACACTGCAAACAACACTATTTCCTGCGAAAATATCAATACATATCAGTACATGTTGCACACGACACTTAACAGTTCATGTGAAGACACCAGTACACAAACGTGCACGCTGCACACCACATTTAGGTCTCTCGTGTTCGTTGGTCATTGAAACTACATAAAATGCATCCAAAAACAAGCAGAATATAATAGTTTTCTGTTTTAATACTTAGGTCTTGCCAAGCAGCGTCACAACGAACGTCTCCAAGAAATTCTGAAACGGCGGAGACAGGCTTTCAGCGGACAGTCGGGGTGCCATTCCACATCTGTGAGTGATGGGCTTGAAACGGAGGACCCACCCTTTCAGGATTTGGGCAATGACGCTGAGAGAACAAATATATGGCCAAATACGTGATAAGAGTTTTAGTAGAACAATTCCACTTCTCAGTTACCCATAGCATTGCCCAAGTGACCTGGTTGATCAAAACTAACAGACTCCTTGGCCTATAAATCTTCATGTGCACCCACTACTCTTTCCCAAAATGACGTCATTGCGGCGAATCAACTAAATAATTTTACTGTCACAATACAGGATTTGAATACATCAGTCAATTTAAGAGAGGATTCATTATTCAAGCCATAATTAACATGAGTGTTTAATTTCACTACATCAAGAAGTGAGGTTAATTACGTGATATTTTTCCCACTGTTGTAATTTTGAACAATTTTTCACATTGTGAGAAAGCATTTCTTTTCTCTGTCTTTATGAAAAATGTTTGTTAAGTCTTTTCTACTGATTCAAACATTATTTTAATGTCCAATTTCCACTGAAGTGTGCTATTTTACTTTTTTTTTTTTATGAACCTCAGCTCTTATTTGTTTATCTACTATTTACTAGAATCATTTCTAACCATTTCTTGATTTTCAGTTTGTTTACTTAGCTGACAAATCCTGTTATTGTCTACATAAGGTGTCTTGCATCACTTGTTGATAAGAAATGATAGATTTAACTATTTGTTTGTTTTACTGAATAGCAAAACCTATGTTATTGAAGCTATGTACAAGTACTATGTCTTAGTTATTGTTATAAGACATCTACATATTGGCTTCGCTTACAAGTACTATGTCTTAGTTATTGTTATAAGACATCTGCATGATGGCTTCACTTAAGATAATTGTATTATACTAGCCACAGTGGTATGTAAAACTATGAGCTGCAAGCCTTTTAAGTCTGTGACATCATTTTAGCACTCTGCAAACTAATACTGTAGCAAAATGGCTGAGTAGGCATAATTAAAAGCAGATTGTAAAAATTTTACAGTGGGTTTCTATATTGGAGTTCCCTTCTACTGAAGCACACACAAGGATCTACTTTGAGGCTCAAAATTTGATTCAAAGCCATGCATTATAATTCCAGATCTGTGCTACAATTTTGGTTACCATCCTACATATTTAAGACCAAGCAGTCAGTCACCTATCCGCAGTCAGCAACCATCATGGAAAGACATCATTATTATCATTAATCATTATTATCTGCAAGATAATAATTGTTCAGAATCATTTTCCCCAGGAGAGACAACACACTGCCAAGTTATTTACACTCTGAGAATTCAGACTTAATGGACTGGCTCTTGTCAGACTGTGCCTACTTAAAAGCTGTAATAAGACAGTTATTGTATAATTGACCTAGACATTGTGTATTAGTTTGCTAGTTTTGTTGTTTTTCTTTTGTTTTAATATTTATAATGTAGCTGGTGGCCCTTTTGTTACACGTCACACCAATTTGTTCCTCAAATTCTTCTGTTTATTCTATTTTGTACCTGTCTAAATGAGCAACCAGTCATTTCACCTTGAGAATGCATTCATTCGTAAGTTGGAGTATGATGCTTTGCATCCATCTCTCATGATTTTATTTAAATTATTTCTTAACCCATAATAATAACTTGAGTAATAATATTTTAAACTTTATTATTTTAAATCATTATTAATGTAATGATTTCAAACTTGTAGCATTTCAACTTCTAACATTTTAATTAACTTAGCTTTGGCTTTTTCCAACTCTTGGTTATACAATCTCTGATCTATCTTTCATAGCTTTGATCACTATAAGAGGGCCTAATGCATAATTATCCATTAGAGTGGATCATGGTCCCGAGGTCAATGGACATTAGAGTCAGATGTGGAGCTTGTCACCCAGGGTCAAGAAAATCTGATTAACAGATGCTAGAAGTTTAAATAGTGTGAGCTATAGAAAACATAGCTAGATTGCCTTGGACCCAAACTAGCATCTCCTACATAGACAAAACACCTGCAGCAAACCTTCATAGACTGTATGAAATTATAGGTTTGTGACTTGTGGGAAATGTGAATTTTGCAATTCAGTAACTACCAACACAGTCTGGCATTTTGTGTGAGTGGATCTTGGCTGAGAATGGTCCTTCCATGACCCCCCATTCAATCACCATATCTATTCACTACCTGGCCAGTGTGAGGAAGTCTTGCCTGGACCAGATGACAACAAATGCCGTTGCTCTAATAGTCACATATGAATCTTTATTCACTTAAAGAGGAAGATAAGTTCTGAGCACTCAGAAAGACATCACTTATGCTTATACTTGTTCATGTGCACTAAACTCTTCTCTTTTTATGATGATGAGTTTAAAATTATTTTAATCCATCTGGACGTTTTATCATTATTTCTATTATATTTTGATCATTTTATTATACTTAAATTTCCTTTAAAATTCTAAATATTGACTTTATCTTGTCCCATCTATGTCAATATATGCCATAAAGATTTCATTCAAAAAGGGAAGTTTGGGAGCTAGATAATTGTTGTATGTTTTAGCATAGGCTAGATGTTTGTGGCACGTCACTTCATTGAGCATCTTCAGCACCTGTTTACTGAAAATGCAAGCATGTGACTGGAAGAGCAAGGTAAGTTTTCCAACAAGCAAAGGAGGAATCAATTAAAACAAGATTTTACTCTTTTCTCATCTTTCTCTCCTTCTGCACTTCACACACACAGGCCACACAAGTGTACAAATGGAGAGAATGTGGCACACAAGACTACCATCAATAGATGTATTCACCCACATACATCTCAACAGATATAAAAATTAGTAAGCACCTTTTTTAATATTTTGATAATTATCATAACTGACAATTTAATATTGTATCAAATGCTCTGGTAAAGAGACCAATGCATTTACAACAATAAAATAAAAATTGAGTAAACTATTAAAGATGTTCATTTCATTGCCATTTAGAACCAAACCATTAGCATTACCACAGTGACATAAATACATAATAATTGTGCATGGTCTGCTTGGACGCACAAAAGCAAATCTAAGAGTTATCATCTAAACAGGAATGTTAGTATGTTATACAAATGAATGTACACATACTCAGAAGGCAAGGAAGCACAGACCAGATGGATGCAATTTGTGGTCCTTAGCTTTGCAAGTACGTGGAATTAATGATCAATTATATTCATACATACTTTCAAAAATATTCATAAACAACTTGGTCTAATTAGTAATCAAATCTATAGGTATAGCTGTTTCTCAATTATTATAATTGTTGTCAATCCACCACCAATGAAGTGGCATTGTTTGTTTTGATACACTATTAAAAATAGGGGGAATAACTATATGACTAATATTTTATGTAAACTACTAGAGTACATTGGACAAATGTATTTATGTTACTGAACTCAACTAGACTGTTGTGTGCCTTTAATTTTCACACAATTATTTAAAATATTAAATTCTATTCATGTTTTAGTTATCTACTATAATGCATAATGTTTACTGTTACAGATATAAAATGATAAGCCAGTCGATCTACTTCACTTCAGGGATTTTTTTTTTTTACGGGGGTTGTATTAGCAGATCTTCCTGATAATGCTTTTGGACCTTGAAGCAGAACAAAATCAGTTAAGCCTAAAGAATTGCATGAGTTGTTTCACTTAAACAAACATGATGAGCACCATTTTAAAATCATGATTTTTAACAGAATGAAAAATTGGAAAAGTAAAATACTATATATAAAATATATTTCTCACCTTCACTTACCAAAATACATCCAAATTGAGTGTATTTAAATGAATGATCACACATATGTCATAGTCTTACAGTTACAGAGGTTTAAAATTAAAAAACAATATTGAAAATAAATTAATTTACAATAAATTTAATCACAATGCCTGTTTATGAATCAAAAGAGAAAGATTATGATAAAATCTTCTGGTCTGCAAGTGTCACATTCCAAAGTGACTGAACAGCATTAATTTTATTTTATATTACTCAATCTTCCTGTACCAAGTCACTTTTTATCTGCAAGTGATGAAACTTTGTTTTAAATATGAAGTTCTCTTTATTATTCAATCTTCTGTACCAGTGATTAAACTTTATTTAATACATGTACCTCTCTTTATTACTCAGTCTGACCAAGACGTCTTTTAACATAATGCATACACACTCCTCAGAAACACAAACTAAATATGTTGATTTTTAAATATTTTTCTTGTTTTTGTTCATTTTTCTCCAATTTATGTGCTACTAGTAAAAGATGATGCCCAATTTGAAAAACCCCAAAACATGATAGAAAAATTATTTGACGATGTATTTCCAAAGTGTATAAAAAAAAAACAACCTTAAAATAAAAAAGTGCACAGTATGGGAATGCCGGAGTATCAATGAACTTTTAAAGCACTACCTTATAGAAAATCATGCATATGAAGAACTTATGCTAATCACAACATATTATTAGTGTAATAAAGAAAAAATTTACTGTATATTTTCACAGATAACAAATCGGTCATTTTATTTATTTTTATTATTTACTTTTTTCTTTTCTTTTTTTTTTGCGGGGGGTTGGGGGGGGGGGGGGGTTGAGTTTTTAAGGGAGACCTTGAAAAGATGAAAGATATTATTTATTTTGTTTAATCATAAAGGGGCAATCTGAAAGCTGTGCAATATCAAAATGGAAGCAAAAACTTAAAATAAATCAAGTCATATGAAACTATTTTTATATTCTTTGGGAAGGGGTACAAGAGCAATGCATGGAATTCTATAAAGTCTCCTACATATAAGGGGGGCTATTTCTAAAAATAAATTAAACTATTTACATGTACAAGAAAATCATATAAATGACCAGTAACCCCTAATGATTTAATTTTTAATGCACCATTCTATTATGCTTTCTTAAACATATTGAACATCTGTAAAATACACAGAACTGCAATATATCTATCATATCAATCATGAGTCTTTCCCTAAGCACAAACTTCACTTCTTCTCACAAAACTGTCCACTAATTGCACACTAAAAGTCTCAAAAGACTCATAAAATACAAACCCCAAAAATATTACATAAAGGATCAAGATATCTACAGATGCACCCATGCATACAAAACCAGGCTGAAGTATCAATCATCAAAAAATAAATATTTGTAAAAATCAAAAATAAGTCCATGCTATGCACATCTGCTATTTAATGTCAAATTTATTCCTGCTTAAACTGAGGCCGTGGTGTGTCATCCTCAGTAAAGGCAACATAGATGAAGCATCCAAGAATGATGTGGACCACTACTATGGAAACAATCGCTGCATAAAAATAACTGTTGACGGGCAACATCCCAAGCAGTCCTGTAACAAAGATTTCATAGATAAACTGCATATTGTTATATATATTTGCCATTTATTACAACAACAAAATGTTACCAGATCAATCTATTTATTTCCAATACTTCTTCATATGCTGACTTTGTATATGAATGACTGATCTAATGAACACCATATTTTTATTGGCTTTTATATTTTAACTAAGCAAGTTGGGGTTTTTTCTCTTCAGCTGCTAAGTGAAACCAGTGAAAGCTAATGAAAACAACTTCAGACAATCATAAAACTCTGATGGATATTTAATTTTTAAAGAGTAAAGTGACTAAACCAAGGAGTTTATAGATTAAAATGCATCACTGAATTTTATATTCGTAATGGCTTAAACATCTTTTTCTGTAGCTCATTTAAAAATAAAAATTAGTTCCATATATCAAACTAAACTGAATTCAGAATTCAAACTTGTAAGGAAAACATCTTTGTAAATGTTTTCTGAGTTAAAAGAAATGGAATTTTAAAATGTAAATTATTTCTCAGGCCAGAATCAGTTTTTATATAGATGACAATTAATAATCTACTTAAAGTTAAACATTACAAATTGTCCTCAGGTTAAAGCACAGAGAGAGATGGTTGACTACATGACAAACTTTTAACATTTACAAAGGTTATTGTTAAGTGGGATATGAAAATGTTTTTATATTGTATATTATATATAGTTTCTTCTCTGAGTTTCAGTAGCTATGCTCAACTGAAATGGAAAGGGGTGAGGAAAGGACGGTACAGAGGGCAGCAAACTAGCATGCTTTTGTAAGACTGCTAGGTTATATTGTCTTAACTATAATGCAGAAATATCCAAAATATGCATCAATGAATTCAGCAATTATATTACATTAACTGCTTTTATTTATTATTCCTTTTTTTTTTACTCTGATCTCTAAGGAGTAAGTGACCTCTAAGACTGAAGTGAAAGACCAAGTTTCTCCTTTGTTTCTGTTTTTTAATACAATTTTGGGGGTAAAAATTAAAAAAATGTCCATGACAGCAGAACTTCACTAATCTGAATGTTGGTGCTAGTGTTAGTCAAAAAATGTGTGTGTTCCCTAAAATTCCACTTAATCTAAACAATCCTTGGTCTGAATTAGTCAGGATAAATAAGATCTATTGTAATGGTGCATTTGTTTATTGATTAAGAATTTATTTTTTTTAAGTGTTTCTATTTGATATTTAAAAACAAATAAGATGATTGATTTGAAGTCATTAGTACTAAAATGCTGAGGGTGCAGAAAATACCTTACATGAATTAGATGTGACAAGGAAAAAAAAAGATATACAAGAAAAATGCTATAAAAGTGGTGCAATGAAATCTCTGCATCATTCACACTTCTAGGACTTAATACAAATAAACCAGTCAAAAACTGTACATATTTGGATAATCACTATAATCAGTGTGCATGTGTGTGTGTGTGTGTGTGTGTGTGTGTGTGTGTGTGTGTGTGTGTGTATAAATATATAATTATATATATGATGGAACATACCTTCAAAAACAAATTTTTGATAAAGAAGATTGAAAAAATGTGTAATATAACTATCAGAAATGGGACATACCTTCAAAGACAAATGACTTGCTAAAGAAGTAGGAGAAAATGGGAAATATAACCATCAGAAGAGTAAAGAAGAGCATAGTGTTCATAGTACGCTTTGTGGTAGGCTCCATTGCCATTTTCTTTTTTTGTTAGATCATAGAAGATAATAACAGCAAAATGAATTTATCTGAAAAAGAAAATATATATTGCAAGATTGTTTATTTATATCAAAGATTAGTTAATTTAAAATAAAATTTAATAGCAATAATTACATAAGTACATGTGATTCTCAGTTATATGGGGCAGATTATATTTGCTGACAACAGAAATACCTGTCACTGAATAATGTTGAGTTCCAATGCAAACCAATTTTCTCATCTGTGCATATTATGCTATAAACCCTGCATGCTTTCACATACATATTATTAGTTACTTGTAATAAGGTAATAATAGGGAAAAAAAATTGCACAATAATAGGGCCAATACAAAGATGCATGCAAATGAAACTAAGGGAAGAATAAGTACAAATGAAATCAAGGGAAAGGTTTAATAAACTTGCCATACAGAAACACAGGTTTTACGACAAACTGTCAAGTTAGTAAATGGTAATTGGTATATATATGTTCCAAATGTAACATGGTTCAAGATATTTTGTTGTTGTTGTCAACGTTAATGGGATAATAAAAACTTGATTAGAAATATTTTTGTTATGTTAATTACGTTTTAATCTACACTGCATCTAAGTATCAAAAATAACTATAATGCATAATTACTTATTAAAAGAAGAAAATAAGGGGTGGGGACGTACAGCATTATATGAATGCTAAAGAAAAAATACCGTGAATGACCAGGCAATTTATGAGTAAAAAATAATGTACTTATATAATATTTCTTTTTTTAATGTATATGTAAATATTTTAATTTTACATATCCATTTAAATAGGGGAAGGGGGAACTGAAATGTCTCTTGTACACATGGTCTACCATTTAGTTAACCAGTGCCGACTAATTGTATCAGTATCATTAACCGAAAAAAATGTAATTTTTATATAATAATGAATAAAATAGTGAATAAAAATCACCAGCTCAATTGTGATACAGTTCAATCGGACCCGATTCAACAACTATTCTTTTAAAACAGGAATTTCACACTATGATAGATACATCCTTTAGAACCATCAGTGTCAAAATACTGCACGCTGCCATCATTGTAGGTTAGGGCGGAATGCTCCAATTTAATTTTTTTTTTAAATATTATAACTCTACACCTAATGCAGTTTTACAATTTGTCTTATTTATTATAATTATATTTGCAATAATGTACAACTGAGAAAAATGTTGGGTATCTTTTGTCACTAGAGACTCTTTTGTCGTCTGCTAGTCATTCTCACAACGCATTCACATATATATTTTTTTTATTTGGGAGCAAATTAATGTCTTCATGATTAAAAGTAAATGGGTTTGTGAAGGAATATGTTATATCAATTTAAATTCATACATACAAAATTTAAATAACTACCCGATCGACGGACAGATTTCATCGTGTGCAGAAATGGTTTAATAATTATGACAATTTCCTGTCTTTCTTGCAAAAGATTTTGTTATATTTATAAATTATTATTAAATTAAAAGGAGTAAAATTTTAGTGACTTAAATTTAGTAGCCAAAACGTGAAGGTATGCACTTATTGCGTTGAATTTAGCTGTTTCTTAACGTAAACCGAATACTAGTACTTGTAGTAGTAGTACATCTTAACAACTGCACGGATATTCTTGTATATTGTTAAAGGGTAGAATGGAGTCTTGACGGCTGGAGGATCGACATCACTACTCGTACCGCTTGGCACCACCCCCAAAAAAGTAAACAAATAATAAAAACAAAGTCCACGATAAAAGTAAGTTGAGGTTTTGTAATTTTTACACCTTCACCGTCCGAAATTAATAATGATTTAATGGTTATTTGTTATTTATTAGGCCTACTATTTCAGTATTTGAACTATTTGTTATTAAAGTCTTTCCGTTTCACAGCAATGACTTTGTTTAGGTGTTTTTTTCATGATTAAACGAAAACTAAGAATGCATTTAAAAATCATTACACTTTACTAACATTGGCTTATTTGTTGGGTTTTTTTTTTTTATTCTTCTTCATAATGATTGCACAATCAAAACCATTTCTTAAATCAGGGTCTTCTACTGTTCTAGTCTTATATTTCATTTATGCCAAATTTCAATTAGGCTACTTGAAAAGCAATCCAACACATTTAAACATGCATCAAATTAATGATCAATATTTTCTGTATGCAATTCCTAACAAATAACATATATCAGTAAAATCTAATATAAGCTCCAGACAGGAAACATTTACAAGAAAACTTATCCAACACTATGTATTTAAATTTTAATAAACTTATGAATATTATTTCATTTCAATTTTACAGTTACATGTACTAAATACTGTTGGGAACATTATCCATAATTTACCATGTAGGACCTATATTGGGTCTGTTTTACATATCATCAATCTCCATGTATTGTTTAGAACTTATGTAGAACAGCCCATAAATTTTAAAGTAAAACTAAAAGAAACCATGTTAAAATAATTCATAAATCTTAATATGGCAGGTAAAATAAATCCTGATACAATGATTCATAAATCTTAATGGCAATTAAAATAAATCCTGATAAAAATAGTCCATAAATCTTAATTGCAAATAAAATAAATCCTGATACAATAGTCTGTAAATTTTAATCAAACTTAATGGCAATTAAAATAAATCCTGATACATTAGTCCATAAATCTTAAGGGCAATTAAAATAAATCCTAATACAATAATCCATAAATCTTAATGTTAAATAAAATAAATCCTGATACAATAATACAAAAATATTAATGGCAATTAAAATAAATTAAAAGAAACATTTGATTTATTCTGGTATTTTTAATTATCATTCTGGTTCTATTTTATGTATAAAAGTTTACTGGAATCTGATTAGCCAATTACATTCAAAATTGCAGGTAACTTTTGAAAGTTTAGGTATGGACCTACCCAAAAGTACATCATTTGTGGAAAAAATGTGGAAAGATGTCTCTCATAATTTATAAAAATTGTCATGGGTGCATGCTTTCACAAAGCAACAAAGAATCTTAAAGAGAGTTGTGTGCAAAAACACAAAAAGAAATGTCTCTGGTTGCACTTTGAGATTCTTCCCCAACCCCCTTTTAAGTCAGATTGATTATATAAAGAGTATATAGTTTTTCTATCACATTGCATGAAATTTATTCATTTCCAGAATATTTCTTGGAATATTCTCTTACATTCAAGAAATTCAACCCACACAAAGCAAAAATAGTAATATAATATTAGATATTTATTTATTATTGCAAAATAAACAAAAATTGTGAATACATTATAAACAGCAATTTCTAATTAGTTTAAAATTCAGTTGAAATGATTTTCTCTTTTTAAATGCTTAATGATTTTTTTAATTATTTAATTTAATTATAATCTGCAACAAATACTGTAACTTTGAAAGTTTATAAAAAGAAAGTATGCCTGCACTTAAAACAATAAAATACTCTTTTCATGAAATAAATATATATTGCCATTTCTTATCCCATTATTTTATACTAAATCCTGATATAATGATTATATACAGGAAAAGCAACAATTTGTAAAATTTTGCCGTAATCATAGTGGTTGTTGTACTAACTTTTTGCACTATAAGCACTTTCATTCTATCACTTCCATTGTATTGTGTTATTACAATTGCATATCACATCAGTGTTGTTCCATTCTAAAGTACAAGATATACACAGGTAATGATAATACTTTGAGTTACCTGTTTTTCTATTACTATTAGATTTCCATTTACAATGAGAAAATATTTGATATAGTAGCCAGTAAACTGAATAACTAATTAACTAAAAATATTTATTAATATACCTTGTGGAGTTTAAAATTTTAATGTAGAAGGCTGCAGTTGTTCATGCATTAATTGCATTTATGATCATCTTTTGAATCTAGTACATCTGAGACATCCCTAAGTGATCAACATGGCTGGGAATTTTTATTTTGTCATGGTAGGACACTATGACAATCCTATCTTTGAAATGGAGTTTTGCCCACTAAATAAGCCTAATGACCCAAAGGTAATTATTTATAAATTTACTACCATCATACTGTGAAAATAATGCATGTTAATAAAATTAATACTTCAAGTACAATAATATTTTTTAAACAGTGTAGTTAATATTTGGAATTATGTTACCAATGACCATCATCAGTGATCATTGTACATGTGTTCATGTTTTGCAGCACAGTGACTCATCAGTGATTGCTTGTTTTACAGCAATGACACATGAGTAAGGATCAGTGGTGTAACTAATGGCATGTCCATGCAGCTCCAAGAGGGCTTAGGGACCTTTCAACAGAAGTGGCCCAATATTTAATTCCTCATTTAAAAATGAAATTTGAAAAATATGCACATGCTCAAGTTTCACATGGCAAGACTTGCCCTGGCCCAGTCAAGCTAAATGTATGGAGCAGAGAGAGAGAGAGAGAGTGTGTGTGTGTGTGTGTGTGTGAGAGAGAGAGAGAGAGAGAGAAAGCATGTTTCGTACAGCACATGTTTGGAAGGTGGAGGGGACAGTTGAGAATTTTTTCAGGGGATGCCAGCATTGAAGTTAAGTCACTTATAAGAGAGTATTTGTTTTGCAACTTAGTGGCTCATCAGTGTATTTGTTTTGCACTGGTAAGGATTTGTTTTGCAAGCATAGTGACCCATCATTGTATTTCTTTTGTTGCCTTTGTCCATTCATATATCACTGTATCCTAGTGTTGAAGTATGTCACTGGGTCAGCATTCTGTACTTTTGGCATTTTTGCAGATTGATGACTATAATAATCAGATGTTGATTGTTTGTTTTGCAGCGTGATGACCATCGTCATTTAAATCAGTTCATTGCTCATGCTGCCCTTGACCTTGTTGACGAACAGATGTGGTCTACAAATAACATGTTTCTTAAGATTGTTGATAAGTTTAATGAATGGTTTGTCTCAGCCTTTGTAACTGCAGGTCGTATCCTCTACATTTGTTATATTATTTACTTACTATTTAAAATATTTAAGTAAGTAAATCTGCTTAAAAATTTAGATATATGCAGAAAATTCCATTTATAATTTTTTCCAATATGATGATGATTTTAGTTATTACATAACGTATTATAATATTGGATTGGATTGGAACTAACAGGTTAATAAGGCTAAAATTTTGTTGAGGTAAATATTTGTACAGAAATGCAATAGATTAAATTTGGGGAATTATACAGGGTTTATTCTTGATATAAATTAACACCAATATTTAGAATATTGTTTTCCTTTAATATCTTATTAAGAGATGAAGAGAAATATAAAATTATTAATAACTTAGTGAATCTTTTGTACTCAGTCTAATTCCTTTACACTCAACCCAAGTCAATTGCATGCTATAAGGTTTTATTCTGATTATATGAGTAATCCAATATTTTAGACATGAACTTTTTTTTTTGACATATGGATGGATGAAGGGGACTATACATATTAGTTTCATATATCACACACACACTCTTGCATTCTGTATCTTACGGTATGAATTGAATAAAGTCACTTATCAATGTGGTGGTCAGGTCATGCACCAGATAGATGTAGACAAATTATATATAATAAACAGTCTGATGAACAAGCTGGTGACTTTAATATTGACTATAAAGGTAGACTGAGACCACTGGATGCTTTAGAGATGTTGAAGCAGAAGACAAAACACTGTCTACTGTTAACTCAACAGACATATAGTCTGTGTAAATAATATATAACAATGTTTGTGCTATATTCAAGTACTAATTCACACTCTCAAGTAAGCATATGTTGATGAGAGTCAGTCCACTACAATCTGTACTTTTCTAATATCAATCAAATTGACTTGCAGTGCATTTCTGCAGGAAATGTCATAGGACATTTTCCCAGGTAGGGTTGCTGACTGAGAATGGATGACTGATAGCTTGGTTCAGGATGAGTAGAATGGTAGCCAGTCTAGTAGAACAAGTCTGGAATAGCAGCATATAGTCTTGAGCCAGAGGCCAAGCAGGAGTTAAAGTTTCTACATACATTTAACATTGGAAATGTTCCAGCATAAGAAATAAATTATGAAAAGTTAAATGAAAAATGAATGCTTTCCATGCCTTAGAAAATAGTGTAACAAAATATCTACAAACACTTAAATAGCATTGTAGGGAAAGAAATTTTACAAAAAGAATAAAGTATTCTCTTACCTTGTAATGTGATAAAAATAAAAATTGTAACAGCTCAGCACTATAACATTAGCCTTAGATCTAAATATAACCTTTAAGTATTGGAGCAAAGAAAAAACTTCCATGAGGTTTAAATATTGAAAACTTAGACATGCCTGTCTAACTCCAAAAACCAAGAGGAATCCATTTCAAACATATAATTATAAAAACCAGGTATTTTAGGAATATCAACTTTTCTAAATGTCCTGGATAAGTTTTAACCACCCACAACTTTTATAAATGTTATTATTTTAGTGTTAAAAGTGTAATACAAACCAAAGCTCTCATTCCTGTACAAGTCTGCTGAATGAAGAAAAAAAGGGCTAAAATGCTCTAGTCAAGGTTGCTTTCATGTTCCGCATGCAGTCAAGGTAATCATGCAGGGCTCGTTTCCTTTTGTCAAGTGTCGTACCTTCAGTATAAAAGAGTAGTTTTTTTTAGACCTCTGTGCCATCATCAAGCTTGTTTGTATACATTGGTAACATTGCTAAGTGTCATACCATCAGTATGAAAGAGTAGCTTTTTAGGCCTCTGTATTGTCATCAAGCTGTTCATCATATATATTGCAATATCCATCCAAACTATGATTTTAAAATTTTAGACATATCAGAAAATCTAAATCTGTTGATTAAACTCAAATGCATATCTGACCTAAATTTCTCTTCACTTGGTCTTTAAAAGGAAGAAAAATTAGGGCAAAGCTTCAGAGATGCACGACCTTGATAGGGCAGTACTGGTAGACCACGTTCTCTGACAGTGCAGTATTTGTAGACCGCTGACCTCCCACTTTACATGACATTGCAGTACTTGTAGACCACTGACCTCACTTTACATGACAGTGTAGTGCTGATAGGCCACTGACATCAAACTTTCTCAGAAAATGCAGTGCTGATAGCCACTGACATCACACATTCTCTGACATTGCAATGCTGATAGACTGCTGAACTCACACTTCCCATGACAGTCAGTAGTGATAGACCTCTGACCTCACACTTCCAATCTGGAGAGAGAGATGAAGGGGGATTGTTTTCACAAAGCTTTAACCACTGCCACCCACCCCTATGAAAGTTTTCTTTTTAACTTTTCTTCACCTTGTTGGATATGATACATCTCACTGGAGTTAATTCAGTTTATATATATATTTCTTTTTAATCTGATTATTTATGTGTTGTCTTCTAATAAAAAAAAAAAAAAGGGAAGTGTTTTCCTTAAGTATATTCCAGGAATGCGATTTCTAATGCTGCATGATATAAAGAATGAAGATGGCATCAAAAACTTCTTCACTGAAGTGTACGAGACCTATGTCAAGGTATTGCTTTCGAAATAACACATTAGAATTTTGAAGCCAAGAGATATGAAATATGCATGATCAGATTTCTTTTTTAATAAATAAAAGTATATTTGTGTAGTCTTTGATTAAATTGTTCTATATGCATGATCAGATTTTTATTATAAATAAAATTATATTTGTTCGCTCTTTGATTAAATTGCCATATGTAGTTGTTATTTGTTTCATTATTGTCAGGATTAATATTTTCATCAGTGAAGTTAAAACTTTTGTTTGCACTTTGATTATATTGCCAATATAGCTATTTGTGTAATTATTGTCAGAATTTTAAAGTTAAAACTTTCATAAAATCATTTGTTTAAGCCTTTATTGTTTTGCATATACTGATGTTGATTTATCACTTTTATTTTTTCCAGATTTTATTTTATTTTTTTATTTTTCTCTGCAGCATGCCATGAACCCATTTTATGAAATCAACACTCCAATCAAATCTTCAGCATTTGAAAAGAAAGTTCAGATGTTCGGAAGGAAGTACTTGACTGGCTGATTGTAGTATTTTATTTAACCATAAATGAAAACTTTCATGCAAAATACACTGAAGATGTGGGGGTAAAAGTGTATGACAGAAGATTGGAGGATAGATACACCTTAAAAAAGAAAACATTATTGACAATTTGTGATTTTGTGTAAATGTTTTAGTATTTTAAAATGTGAAGATTCTTGTTTTTTTAAATGGAAAAGTGTGTATCTGGTAAAAAAAAAAGTACAATATTTGATGATTTTTCGTATTCTTTTACATAAACCCAAACTGACTTCACCTCTTCAGATTCTACTTTTATAAACTAACTAGATATACATATTTGTTTAATTAATAATCAAAGTTTAGAAATATACTTGACTTCATATACATTTGACCATTTAATTTATATATTAGTTCAAAATTTGGATGACTAAAATTAATCATGACTGCATTGCTCCAGTAAAATCATCATCCTTTTAATATATTGTTGAAAGGCTGCTGAATGCTGTATATTCTTCTAAGACAAACCATTTCTAATTATTGTCATATTCATTGGTTATGTTGATTATGCTGTTATAGATAGATGGTATGTATATATGTGATGAATGATAAGGAATTTATTATTTAATCTGTTTCCTTTGTTTAATTTATCAATGGATAAATTTTGCAATTCATCTTTCCTTTAGTTTAAATTCATTGTTTCATTGTTGTACAACTATCTGTATTTGTATTTTGCCCAGAAATGAGTGCTACTACACATTTTCATACATATACTGGTGGGTTTTCAGTACACTTTAATATCACAGTGTCCAGGATTTTTATATCACATTTAACATTGTCCAAACAATACATCAACAGATAGAAAGCATAACCAACCTGACCAACAGGACGTGTAAAAATATTGCCTTACCTTTAACTGACCTTTATGTTAGTATACTTTTACAAACTAATTTGTAGCTTCTGATTTTGTATTGTTAAATCAAGAGAATTGTCCCCACTTTTAAGCACTGATATCTGATCATATGAATAAGAATGATATACTCAAGCATTTGATAGGAGGGCTAACTTGTACTCGACAAAAAGGGAACCAACTTTTTAATATTCGTTTTTTGGGTGAGCAGTTATAAAATTAATAATAAATACTTAATATCAAAGTCAAGAATGGTGTCTAGAATTTCAATTAGATTAAAACTTTTCAGTCTCATTTAAATGGGTACTCTACCTGTCAAAGGACAGGCAGGTAAAAATTAATGTGTTGAACTGTTTTAATTAATATGGCATTCTCTACAATATTTTTAATAATTCCAATAGATCTAAACATTTATTACCTTTAGGACTAGTATTAAAATGATTTTTGTATCTTCACCATTATTATGCCATTTTTGATAAATTAGTTTAAAAAAAACTATATTTGCTCAAAATTAATTGTCAGGCAAATATACACTCCCATAGTTTTAGGGTGCCTCAGTAGCTTATAAACTTCATTCATACTAACAGAAAGACACAACTATCATACCAGATGCACTTCCTGCTCCTCCACCCAACCCCCAGTAGTTCCTATTAATTAGTACTAACAACTAGAAAAAACAAAATCCACAAAGAACTACTGGAATAGTTTGATTTCTGTTTGAGCATTTGATAGTGTTGCTGTTTATAGAATCATGTGTATCTTCTCGATGAATTTGTACTGTATAGACTTTAAACAACATTCTTTCAAATATTCTCACCTTTAATTAACATTAATAAAATAAAGTAATTTGCATACTTTAGCTGGCAACACAAATATGGTAATTAAAGATTGACATATTAATCCAAACAAAACATTTTAGAAGGTATTTTTATTTTTTATTAAAGTATATAGTAACCATGTCAAACTGTAAAGCAAGAAATTGAACTTAATAATACATCATACACAAAACAAAATATTTTCTGTACTTTTTCAGTCACAATGTAAAACAAAATTATTCATAACAACAGCACAATGATTTCTCAAAATGTTTCATTACATCAATAAATCTGACATGCAGGAAAGTCTTATAATGCTACTATCACAAAATATTTTATGTATTTATAAGTTAGGGAACATCACAAAGTCAATTTCAAATGGCTAATCTGCAATCCTCCCACCACCCACCCACCACAGACCAATGTGAACTATGGCCTGACAATGAGAGTAACCAGTTAGAAATGCATAGGAACAAAACAATGGACTTGCCAACATAAATCGATATAACAAATCACAACACACAGTACTTATCACTTCCACTTATTCATAATTTAAACAAGACCACTAAACTGGAAATCAGCATCAATTTTAGCTAACAAATACAACATGTACTAAACTTTCAAACTCCAATACTCCAAGAAATGTTTGAATGTTTTCAATTAGATGAAAAGTTTACTTACTGTTTCAGATCAAATCACTGACAAAATAACAAATAAAAACAAAACTTTCTTCTTTTTTTTTAAACAAAATTTGCAGTGTTCAATTAACAGAGAGTAAACAAATTATGTCAAAACAAAAAGATGACTCTTCACATACTGTTATTTTACAATAACAATTTTAATAAATTATAATCTTAATCCAGATACTTATACATATTCTTCAAGAGTATTGACAAAAAAATTTTTCGTGGTGATGGTGGTGGTAGAAAGTTTGTATAAAAGTAAAGAAAAATTTCTAGAATATAATAACATTTTGTTTATTTGTCTGGTTTTTAGTTGAAAGAATCTGGCATTCTTGAACCAGCATCTACATTTTGGAATCATTATTCCATCATGTATTTGTGAAAAAATATTAATTTCTGATTAATTTAGCAGAGTATCAACAAGAACAATTAGTGTGAAAAACTTTGGGGAAAAAGATAAAAATATATTTCTGAGATTAAAATGACTATTAAGCATGTATTAATTAGTTGATGGCTGTCAAATCTTAAACATCAGTAGTAAGGTTCCCAATCTCAGCCATTAAAAAGTGGCAGTAATTTATAAGGGGAAGAAAATACATGACTAAATAAAAAATAGTGGAATTTGTTCTTTGCCTCATTCTCTTTTAAATGAGGCAAAGAACAAAGTGTAATTGTTGAAATGGAAAAGGAATTTCATCACTAAAAAATGCAAATGCTTTAACTGATAATATACATAGCACTCTAAGTCTATTAAATCTAACAGTAATTCCTCATTATTTAAATAATGTTCAAAAAAACAGTTTATATTTGTTTAGGAACAAAACTCTAGTTAATAGTTAATATCTAGCCAATGACACAAAACTCTAGTTAATAGTTAATATATAGCCAATGACACAACATCTATCAGATAATAATTTTGTAAAAATATTCCTCAGCACAATACATTTTATTCAAAAGTAAGTTTCCTTTATTAATGGCTTTGCATCTTTAGGCAATTAAAACTTTATTCTGATTAAATATAGTCATTTTGATTCTCCCATATTTGGAACACATAATCACTTTTGTAACACCTGATTAGTTTATTCCTGATTTAATTTTAATTAAAAATTAGTACTGTGAAATTGTGTGAAGTTTTCTTGTTTTGCCAATATATAATCTAATTATGTACACTAATAAAATCAATCTACAATAATATACTCCTCAGTAGTATATGTTAACAGAATTAGCAATACAAATCCTCCAAAATAATTACTAATTCTTGTTCTTGTTAACCAATTACATCTGTTTAATATCTTTGTCCAATACATTGAATATAAATGGATAATACTTAATAATACATATAATAAACTAAACTATGTAAATTACCTCATGGTAAAGGCACAAAAGGTCTAAAGTTTACAATTTACCTTGTCTATATTTTAATTTCAAACTGAGAAACATTTCAGAATATGTAAAAAAAATATTAAAACAGAAAACAAACAATGGCATTTTGTGAAATATATATTGGTAAAAGTAATTACAGGTAAGTCTTTCTGATTATTGATTTTTTGTTGTTGTATTTTACACAAAAAATGAGATCTAAAGCAATATGCTAGCTGGAAAGTATACTTCAATAACATAATGTTGAATCATGAGTAAATAATATATATTTGCAAGTTCTAAGCCTTTAATTGAGAAAGTTTGGGATTCAGATACTTCTAGATTTGTGATCCTTGGCCTAGCAATAGCATATATTTAACAATTATAAGCTAACCACCATAAAACAAATTTGTTTGCAAGCACAATATTTTACCAAAGTGCAATAAAATATAAAACATAAAATACTCTTTTGACAATTTTATAATTATTTTAGTATTTTATGCAAAAAAATCTAATCAACTTAAGTGCTTTAATAATTACGAAAGCACAAATTTGAGAAACATTCTTATAGCACAATATCCATGATCAGATGATCTGAATTGCTAAATTTAGAGCCAAACAGGAAAATTAATTTCTATATGTAATATTTAAAGTCAAAGGGTTGACCTGATAATAATCTTGATAACACTATTTAAGCTGCAATGAAACAAAACTCATATTTAAATGTATGCATGTACAGCTTACAAAATATGATTGTAAAAAGGAAACAGATGACAAGTAGAAAACTGAAGGCTCCATATATGAAAATTATTTTGGTTTGTAGAAAATATTCATTAGTTTGTTGAAACACTCGGTGAAAAGATGCAAAACTCAGAAATGCAACATTATCAAACAATACCGTTCAGTGAAAAATATCTGCAAATGTGATTTCAAAATTTTATCTCAATCTCTCTTGACAACAAAAAATTAATACGAGTTGCAACATATTTTACAGAATTTATTTTAAATTTCTAATATGAGAAATTCACATTACACATATTAAAAAAATTAATGAATATAGAGTTTCAGAAAAGAGTTTTGCATATAATTTATGTATGCATCCTTTGAAACAGTGCGAAAATCAAAGGATGAATTACTTTATGGAATTGTGATTCAATAACATAAGGTAATTGACCATAATAACCAGTGAAATCAAGTTTACACAGTAAGTGTGAAGATGAAATGAGACAGTCTGTGTTAACCAAATTAAACCAACTAGCCAGCACAATCTCAACAAACATACTAGTTGTAAAAATTAGCCCAAAATCTGGATTTCTGGTCTCTGGATATAAGGTCTGCTACATATAATTATGTGCAATAGGTAGTAAATAAGGTAACTATCATGAAATAAAACGTACACTAACTAAATATGTATTTTTTGATCTACACAGGAAGAGATTTTTCTAAAAATTAAATCAGACTACTAACTGATAGTTTGCTATTCTTAGATCAATAGCACAATACTAAAGAAAGAAAAACCTGTAATCTGCTGTTGTTTTTTTTTAACTGAACACCATGCCCAATTCACATGAAATCAATTACATAATGATTTAATTAATACTGAGCACTTATAATTGCCTTTTTAAATCCAAAAATTTAATTTAAAAAGAAAATTTACTTGTACCTATCAAAAATCACTCTTAAACCTGTCTGATACTTTGAACCATATTATTATGGTGAGCTTGTGTAAGAATTTTGTGTATATTGAAAAAAAGTCTTCTAGAAACATGTTCTCATTGCTTATATTGCCAATATCCATTGGCATTTTGTCTTTGAAATTTTACAAACATTATCAGAACACCTAAATCTATTGATTGAGCTTATTTGCAAGGTTTACCTAGATTCCTCTTAGCATTTAAGCAGAAATGTCAACTTTGTCTTTTCTTTCCTTCTCAGATTGTAATTTTTAAAAATATTTATCTTAAACAATAAAATAAAATCTACAATTTGGTTTAATCAGTTTCAAAGCAGAAATTTTGTGCCATGTTTGCACACAGATAGTCAAAGAGAACAAGAAAATAGCTGTATAAAGTTGTGCACATACAACAAGAGTATGACCACCAAAAATTGATCACTGTATATTACAGAGTGGTCATTTATTTTCAATATCAACCCCTAACCTGAACTCTGGCAAGTAACAACACACCTGTAATTAAAACTTAGTAAGCTAAAATTGTCCATGAAACTTTTCCATTAGCTACTCATTTTGAACAAATGCCAATACCACCACCATACAACATTTTGAGAACAATTATGTACTTTTTGTCTTTTATCACATTTTATAGTAATACATTTTGAGAGTAATTAATTAATTAAGATATGGATATTGTTTTTGTCAGTAATATCAGTATTTTTTCCCAATGCTTAACATTTTATAAAAACACTAACAAACATATATATTTACGATCTAAAGAAATTGCATGCACACCACACAGATACTTGCATGCAGGAAAAATTATCTTCCATCAGTCACTCTTCAAATCCCACCCTGTTTCCCCTCTAAACAAATGCAAAACTAGCTTTCCAAACTGCTTACTGAAAGACTGTAACAAACCAATCTTATGCTCAAGTCTCACTTTAAATTATTTCCGTTTTGAAGAAGACTTTGAGTTTGACTTTGCTACAGTCTTTTTTCCACCACCAGACAGAAAATTTGTAATCATTTCTGACATATCGGGCATGGTTTGCTTGGAGTTTAGAACATTCATCTGCTGCTGCATTTCCTGTTTTTGTTTTTAAAAAAATGAAAAGAGGTAATATTTCAATTATGTGTGAAAGAAGCACATTAGACATAAACAATATAATGAATATAATGATCTCTTACAAAGTAATAAATGTGTTATATTTATCTTTATAATTATGTAAAACCATTTCTACCCTTTCTTTTAATAATGCAGATTGTTGTATATATGCATTATTTAAAATTTTCAAACACTAATTACTATTCTTTAAAAATATAATATATTCTTTGAAAATGTACTCAATCACCAAATAATCATGGTATCTTATAGTTCAAATATGAGCTGAATTCCATATATGTGTAAATCTGTTGTCTCCTTCTTGTATAATAATGCCAATTTTATTTTAACAAATAGTTGTTTTAGACCCAAAAATTGTTGAAATAAATTTTATTGTAGAGAGTATAAATCAAGCAACTTTCTGTGTTTCACAGATAAAGATCTTTAAACTAAAGTCTAATATCAAAGGACTTTGCCAACAAAGCAGCCAAGTTAATCCATAATTACTACAGTACATGTAATGTAATGTAATAAATATATACTACTTCTTATACACTACAACAAAATAGATGGGCATTCAAAACAGAATCACATGCTGTGAAGCTTTAATACAGGTAATTTCAATAAAACCAAGTACTTTTTTTTTTTGGTATCTTCTATCAGCATTGCAGTACGGATCATCAAAGCTATTCAATATATAAGCATACACCAATGAAATATGGTTTCAATGTTAGATCTTGTCAGATGAAATCTAAGACAAATTTGTCAAAACTATCGCAGACTTGACTGTCCACTGAATTAAGAGAAAATGTGAACACACAATTAGTCAAGACTGTTCCTAGTTATGGCTTTTAGTTGTTATCAGCTGAATAACCAAGAAACTATCAATACAAATTAGCCATGTCTTTTCCTTTAATCTTTAATTTTTGTAATCATTTTTAGAAACTAATTATCACTTGGTGACCAATATAGAACTAAACATATGCCAGAAAGCACAGCTATAGTTGCCTGGAATTCAAATGACAACTAATGAACTATGGATCCCTAACCAGTATAAATAATAATAATAATAATAGCATTAACAATACAAGATAAGAGTTAATAATTATTAATATTTATTATTAATGATGGGGCAGTAATTATAGGATTTAGCTTTTTATACTTACTTTTCTGGTTTCTGGATCTGCTGCATTCATCATTTTAGGCAGTACCATTATCAGTAACAATGGTAGAACCATTGTAAGCACCTGTATATTTAAACAAATAAAATTTAAAAAGGAAAAAAAAATAATTTCATATGCTTAATATTTTTAATAATTTTCACAATTACCTACATATCCTGACAAATTTTTTTCAATGTTCAAAAGTAGTTTCATGTGCTCCTCAGGAATAAGAATTTAATCCCTAAATTATACCTATTCAGCCTGCACTTTTGCTGAACCGAATGCTGCCATATATTCATATAATCAGAAGAGAGTATAACATACACACTAGCTGTTGTTGGGGTATTTCTTGCTGCTTTTTAACATATTAACTTAATATGAATTCCCATTTAATTCAAATAATTTCCCTGGTCCCAAACAGTTTGGATTACGCAAGTTTCACTGTAAAAGAAATATGTTATTATACTGGTAGAGTATGTTTAAGGAATGTCACAATTTTACTGCATTCAGATTTATTCTAAGGAGAATGTGGAAGACTTACTTTACAAGGTCATCACTGATTTAACCAATCTGCAGTACAGTTATTTTATTATATGATTAATAAATTAATATATAAATAGCTTATAAAAGACCACTTTTCTTCCTGACACTGATATAAAATATTTAATTTTATTATAAAAATATCTTTTCTCAAAATCTGCTTATAGAGAGTAGTTAATACATACATGCTTCATTAAGTGAAGCCATGTTTTATTGTAAGCAAATGCTAAGCAAGTATATGAAATGTATAATAAAATTTTAAAATATATACCATTGGATTCACAAGAAAATCAGTGAGTCGCCACTGCTCTCTCTGCTGAAAATAGTTGGCCTTCATACGTTCTCTGAACTCCAGTGGATAGGCCACTGTCTGTAGTTTTGAAGGCTGTAAAAGGTTCACTTTCCGAGCTCTCATCTTGCCTTTGGATGTAATGTCCACACGAAGAGGTTCAAAGAGGTAGGTTGGATTTGCAATCTCTACAAGAAAAGAACCTGAAGGAAGGCCATTCACAGAGAAACTTCCATCATTTCTGCAATTCATATTTTTAAATTCAAATTACTTGCTGAACCTGTCAACAGTCATTCATGGTTTTTTCAAAAGGTGAATCAGTCAATTCTTTTTACATAGATTTTTATCATACAATCATCTGAAGTTATTCATTTTATTGCAATATAAGGAAATACTATACTCTTAATAATTACAAAATAACAAAATTCTTCTTTCACACTATCAGTGAAATTAATTTATTTAATCATTATTTAAATATTACTAAATGTTACACAAAAAATGTACATGACTTTTAAAATTTTACATATGATATAAACTATATTAT
This sequence comes from Sinotaia quadrata, assembly GCA_028829895.1. Classification (NCBI taxonomy): domain Eukaryota; kingdom Metazoa; phylum Mollusca; class Gastropoda; order Architaenioglossa; family Viviparidae; genus Sinotaia; species Sinotaia quadrata. The sequence continues at coordinate 48,954,836 of CM054183.1, forward strand.
ATATTTCTAATAAATAACACTAGTAATATACTATTACAAATAATTAATAATAATTTTGTTATCTAGTAAACCTAATTAAATAATTATATAAATTATAATTATAAATTTTGTTATCACATTACTGGTAAACTACTTTTATTGTTTTAAAATGAAGGCATCTACACATGAAAGTAGGAGCAAGAAATTGAAGAATGTTTCTGAGAAAAACCAAGTCATAGAAAAACAATCAATGGGGTTGTTGTCCTTGTTCACAGAAACTATGACAGTGAATATTATCCTAAATGATTAACCAACAATCACATTGACTGATTGAGTGAACTAAAGAAAATGAATGTTGGACATACAGATAAACAAAACCTAAGAGGAGACAATACAGTCTGAATAGTAAAGGACATTTTAAAAAGAGAAAGAAAGAAGAAAAAGTATACTTTTATTAGTTTTAATTTTTTTTAAAAGCCATAAATATGTCAGTTGTCACATTACAAAATTTGATCATTAAAGCCTATATGACCCAGTAAGCACACATTACATAAATCATATACCAATTTTAATGGATGAGATCATGCTCAGCCATCATAACAGAAAAATAAAATCTGTGTTTAGCTTTTATTTCAAAATCATGTTAATGTAAAATGATTGACTGAACACCTAAATAAAATCACAGTGACTAAAATGAAGAAATCCAAATGCAAGCTATTAAACCAAAACTAGTTTGTGGTTGTAGGTATTATATATTGCCTGGTTTTAGAAGAGTAGAATACACACACCTCAACATTCAATTCAAGAGGAATGTATTCCAAACACCCTCGTAAAAGTAGAAATTCACAAATATAAATAAACATTCTGATTTTATTTTATTATTATATTGCCTCCATTTAATAAGTAACCTTCTTGTTGCCTCATAAAGTCATATTTAACACTAAACTTTAAATTAGAGTTCTTAGAACCAAAAAGCAAGGAAATGTAGAGTGACATGATCTTTGGGGATGCAGGCACAACTAAAAATGCCCAGAAAGTGGGAACAGTGGCAGTGTAATAAATTATGTGAAGCCATGGCATAGTTTGTAACATTATAATAAGTAACAGAATTATTCCAATTCTCTTAATTATATTTTATAACTTTGTGGGAGATTGTGATTTGCTTAGTTTCTAGCCTTAGGCTGGCCATCTTTTAGAAACATTTAAATTTTAAGGCTAATTTGTATATACCTAACTCATGGATGCTGAGGTGCTGGTGTATATTAAATTATATTAATCATTGTTAGTGACAATACAAAATATAATTATAAGTATTGATGATTAATGGCATTTAACTGAGGCTGCTGCACATAAATCATTCACCAACTGAGGCTACTGCACATAAATCACACACAAGTCTTATCAGACAAAACTCCCCGCAACCCTCCCCCCCCCCAAAAAAAAAATAAATAAATTAAAAAAAATAATAAATAAATAAATAAATAAACAAAAATTATCCTTTTACTCATTTTATTTGTAATACTTTTCTATACACTTGCTCTATTTAACTACATGACATCAACATAACTATAAAGAAGTCACCAACAACAACTACAACCGATGATGTGTGTTGAATAAAAAAAAGTAAGAAGCAGCCTCTGCTTACTTCACTGTTTTCAAAATTCAAATTGAATATGCTAATGCCAGATCTGCTCCCATCTCTAGAAGATTAAACAGCAATAGTAGTGCTGGCAACTTAACTTTCAAAGAAAGCTTGGCTCTTTTAACTTTCAGAATCACTTGATACTGATAAGGGTTTTGTGCATGCACATGTGTGTGTGTTTGCATGCTTGCACACATATGCATGTGTATATTTTTTAAATCTCATTTAATAAGAGCTATGGTTTAATGGAAAATACTCATTATTTTCATGTTTTAAAACTTAAACCAGCATTATTTACCTCCTCTATTAGTTATTAGACTGTATTTCCAAGTAATAAATTTATTAATTTTTCATTCATGATGTATTTGTTACTCCTTAATCCAAAACCAATTTAAATTTTAATGATGCAATTTTCAACTGTTATTATGTAGCTGCATATTTATATTAATTATTTAATACATGCAAACACACACACACACACACACACACACACACACACACACACACACACACACACACTTTAGTCTGGATATCAGATATAGCATGTTTCCATTTAATATATAATACTTTAATAGTTATAAAAATCAAAATCATAATTCTGTGGATTTTTTAGTTGGAAATATGTTTTGTACACCAAGAATTTAGTTAAATTCACACACACACACACACACACACACACACACACACACACACACACACACATTTTACAGTATATGCATGTATACAAATGAGACTCTCAGGAAACTGCACAAGTTACAAAGCAATGGTATATGCTGATCTATATTTTACATAAAATTATTACCATATTATTTTATTAGTGATTTTGTGTAAATTACATTACAAATACAATGTTGTGGTCATCAGTTATTTTAAAAATTCATAATTAAGCAAATAACAATGTTCATAATTAAGCAGATAATTTGAAAGTAATGCAAAAGCTAAAAAATGTGTATTTATATTAAAGACTTATCTCCCTCTTTGTTTATATCATAATTCATATATGCCCAATATGCTGGCACTCTACATCTTTTGTTGTCAGTGCCAACTCTTTTTAATACTACTTTACTAGAGAAGTGTGATCAAATGTGACTGACAAAAGTGACATTGTAACTAATACAGAAACATGTCTAGATACGTCACAGCAGACAGAAAATAAATATCAAATTATCCTATTACATTTATATCATTAGATATGTTAGTGCAACCATCAACAAGTTTGTCTCCAGATTTTCTCTTGGTCCTTGCAACAAAATTTCTGGATCACAACAAGTACAATTTCACTGTCTACAACACAAAAATTGACCACATTTGGCTTTCTGTAAGTCTGAAAGGAAGTCCTTTTGCTCTTATTCTTAAGGCTGAGCATAACTTAGAGACTGGCTTACTTAGGAAGAAAATGTTAATGTTTAAACTTTAATATCATGCTGCATAAATTGTGAAAATAAGTAAGACAATTTGACAGATTTCACTAGTATAAAAGTAGTAAACATGGCCAAAGTAAATTAAGTGGAATATCCTGTATGCAATTGCAAAACTGTTTTGATTTCAGAATATTAGCAATTATCTAGATTTATAATATGTGTCTTTACTAATTTTATGTTGTAAAAGTTGTATGCTTATAATTATTAAATTAAAAGAATTAAACATTTGTTCATGTAGCTATTAATATTTTATTAATGTTTCTGAATTGATTGTGCTATGTTCAAAAGTCTAGTAATATCTTAAATCCAATAAATTGTGTTAAAAGTTTTGTTTAAAGTGTACATGCATTAAGCTATTATAATCAGTGAAATGGTTCATCAACTTCATGTAGAGTGTTTGGTTTTTTTACTTTTAATTTTTATCAGAATACAAATCTCATTAGATAATGTTAATTCTTTAATTTAGCCCAGGGCACCAGGTCGCCCGCAAAGACCACATAAGTCACCCACAGGCCTTTTCTAAGTCTTCACATTATTAATAATGTATAAACTTAATAAAGGCAAACTAGAAGAGTGTATCAAACTGGTAGCCCTTCATATGACTCAGTACCCATGAAGTAGCTCTTAGTATCAAAAAGGTTGGTGACCCCTGATTTAGCCTAATGAGTGATACACTTCTTTTTTAATCTTTATAAAATAAAATGCATTATAATAAAAGCATTTATTTTCTGAAGTATTTATAAATGGAGTATTAGTTAAATAATTTATTCTAGAAATGACAGAACTAATTCTGAAAAGATTGTAGCTGCACTTTTATTTCTGTTATAGATTTGTTTAGCCACCACAAAGTCATTAATTTAAGACTCTTAAACTGTTAAAGTGCCTTTATTTCAATGTTTATTTGCAAAATTTATTCTTTTGGTATAGGTATACAATAAAAACATTTTAATTTTATGACTATGATAGTGTATCCTGATAGAATCGCTGATAGTGACTTTGTGCCACTCATGGCCAGCTTATATCAGCTAAAACTAAACTATGTATTAAACTAGTATTGAATTATGTGTTTATTTTTATTTTACAAAGTATTATTATTTTAATTATCTAATATTAAGTCAATTCTACTAAGTCAGCCATCACTAGAAACCCAGCTCTACACTGAAATGACATATTTGTCAGTGCTATCTACCCTAGTCAACCATATGCTCAATTGACATATGTCACCCAATCCTTGATCAGTATTTTACATACTCCTCCTTGATATTTTACCTTTAGGAAGTTAGTAAAATTCTAATTCTAAATTCCAATACCTCATAAATAATAACTTCATCAGGATTTATAAATTTTAAAGATACAAGAAAAATCACAAGACTTTAAGCTCAACATAAACAAACTGGTTTATATCTCCAATATGACTGCCTTCTTATTTGATGACATTAGTCATTAGGCTACCAAATAAACTCCTCCACTCGTACTCGTAGCTTTTCATTGAAACTAAATTCAGCTATGACTGTATGAGTATGCATTATCATCACAAAGTTGTATGTACTGTTGCAATTCTCTATTACATGTACTAGCCTATTCCTAGCCTAATCAATTGGGATATGATAAAGTTATAAAGGAAATTTAACCAATACCAACGTTAACACGTATGGTGACAATTACGTTATCAATTATCATACTCCTACTGTCCTAGCTTATGCCGATGTGTTTCTCAATTAGTATAGGAATTGGTTTAATGCCAACTGAATATGCAGCCACTGCCAAAGTTTATGTAAATGACATCTAACACCAGCTTGTTTTTATCCACTTGATAATATTTCTTCTTTATCTATGCAAAACGCCTAAAATCACATAGGCCTATTTTAACGTGTTAACATACTGCGAAATTTCACATCAAAATCAAATAAAACCTATTTATTGAGGGCGGTGGTTTACAAATAATTATATTTACATGTCAAAGACAATTTAATCGCAAATAACTGTTTTATCTAATCAACCTCATTTGATATAAAATATCTTCTCCATCAACACTACACGATTCAGTAATGTCACTTACTTGAGATAGCCTCTATATTGTCCTCCGTCAACCAAGACTCTAGAATTTGATATCCAGTCTTTATCCTTTGTCGACGTTACATAAACCTTGCCATCTATTTTGAAGTTGGATTCATCTGAAGTATCAACTATTTCATTTGCACATGTGAAACAACGAAGATTCAACAACATGAAGCATAAAATGAACTGACAAAACTGTTGGATTGTCGAGTCGTCCATGGTTAAAGATCGGAAACGAAGGTCGTTAAAATATAAAATTAATAATTTAAAAGCATATTAAGCACAAAAAACCTATTTTGTCTTAAAAAAATAAAAAAGAACTATATTTTAATTAATAACGTATGTTCACAGGAAGAAAATAATCTTACTTCTTGTACATTCATTTATTTTAGATATAAGCGACACTGCACGTGTAGTTATGCGTCAGTGAAACAGTAACTATTTTTTAAAATTATTTTTTTCTACTATAATCTATTTGCATTTTTCTTAAGTCTTTGTTATCTATGTATTTTTTGTAGGAGGGCATAATAAGGCAAAGTCCAGTACTTTGCAGCAGCGCAAAATGCACGTAAATACAAATTGTAAATAATACATAAGCGTATATAGGGCCTACTGTCTGCCTTTATACCACAGAGGTTCAAAAATTATGGGTGATGTAAGGTTGTTTTTTTTTTTTATTTATTCGCTTCTGTCTTTGCCTTTATACCATACGGGTTCAAAAATTATGGGTGATGTAAGGTTGTTTTTTATTTTATTTATTCGCTTCCAACCTTCGCAGACGTAGTACTAGTAGTAACTCACTAACTGTCCATATCGGAGGTTTTTTGTTTCTGTTTGATTTTTATTTTAATTGAGGCATGTTTTTTTTCTTTTTCGTAATTATGGGTGCAACATTCCACATTTGTGCGCGTGCACTCTTCTATATCCAAACATTTTTTTAAATAACGGATCACTATGCCCGAAACCTCAAGAACTACATAAATGTAAGAGAAATTAATAGGCCTATATATTACGATATATAGTGTGGATCAATTATTATTATAATCGATTATTTAGTATTAACAAAGAATATGCGCTTTATTCAAGAATTATTTTGCTTCGCGTATTGGCGAATCTGAAACTATTGCATAAGTGGTGCGTGCAACGGCCTTTCAGTTTCACGATTCATACTCGGCCGAATTTTAGAAGTATACTAACAGTAACAGCGAGCTGGAATTAGGGATAGGATTATGGTCAGTTTAGATTTTGTTTAGTACTAGTAGTTTTAAATTATTATTCATTTTTGCAAAAGAGTAGGGGACTCCAGGCTAACTTTACGAAATTAGATACATATAATAACATTACAGTAACGTTTTCTAATAAGATTTAAACTCAACCAACTTTGTTTAATTTCAACGTGCTTACAATTACTGAATTAGCGAGTTGCTCAAGTATAGATTTATTTCCACAAATTTGTAATATTCTTTTATTAGAGTTATGTCTTTCCACAAGAAAAGAGTCAGTGAATTGATATCTTCTTGGTTCTGTTTCTTTATAAAAATTATATAGATCATTCTAGTGTTTATATGAAAAGCATCAAGGGTTGCTATGTCCGATCAGTTCTTTGTTACTTTATGGTGACAAGTTCCCTATTTTGTGTGTGTATGTTTACAGAAAAGTCTTTTCTAATTAAATATTCAGTCCTACAGAAAATTACACACAAATAAGATTTTTTAAAAAATAACTAATAAGTAATATTATCTTAACTGGTGGTGTTATTGTAACTTTAGATTTGGATTGTTTACCCTTTTTTAAAAAAAATTGTACCTTATAAAAGTTATATAGCCTATAATATGCTTTCGTATCTCTATATGTTGGGTTCTGTGTGGGTGGGTGGGGTGGTAGTAGAAGATTGTTGTCTCAGGCATGCTTGCTTTGAGGACTTGCAGGGTTTCTATTTGCAACATAACTACATTATTCATTCTTCCATCCTTTGTGCATGAAACATAAATGTTTCTTCACTAATTCAGTAATTGTCATACTAATGAATATATTCACCCTTTGAATGCAACTGTTAGAATAGTTTTATTAGTGGTGGTGGTGGTGGGGGGGTATTTTCAAGAAAACAAAAATGCAGTAAAACACTTAGGCTACATCATTTAGCTGCATAATAAATTAATAATAATGGCAGCAGATATTGGATTATAAAGATTTACCAGTATAGTTTTTTGTTTTTTTAAATCAAATTTGTGCTTACATTAACAGGATTTGACATGATATTAACAAATGACAACACTATTCATGTACAAATACCCTAAAAACTGACATGTTAATAGAGAAATAAAAACTTTTAAAAAATTTAATAGTTAATTTTGACTGCAAAAAAAAAGTGCATAATACTGGGAAGACATTAGCATACACTTACATTATTAAATGTTATGATTATGCTTGTAACTTGTAAATAATTTGTGTGTAAATGATTATTTCTGTGCTCTAGCTTGAGTCATAATATTATTTTTAATTTGTGACTAGGACTGACCAATAGCTTAACAGTCCACTTAATGGGTGTAGAATAATGTCTTAACATCAGCAGCAAAATATTGCTTAATAGAATGAACTGTAAAACAGTATTACTGTTAAGTAGTAATTTAGAGAACAATAGTGGAGTGACTATGACTGAGTCCATTGATAACAGTTGACCATTCTATTATGATAGGACATTGGTTAAAGACGCGGCAAAATTAGTGTTGACAGGAAGAGCAACGGAAGGTGGGTAGACAGGTGAGAGGAATTTAATAGTTTGGGGCCAAACTGACTTTTTTGAACAGTCAGGGACTTAATGAAATTAAGTTGCCAGTGATAATTCTTGTAAAGAAGATTCTAAATCCCTAACACCTATCATATCAAATTCAAATCTAAGCATTCTCTTGTTCACTATGAGTTTATCTCAAATTTCTTCATTTGAAAATTTTCCCGTTTGAATCCATGTTGAGGGATCATGTAAGATCGAATTTGGTGAGTGGGCGGTGTGAGAATGGAAATTTAACTTAAAAATAATGTGTGATTTATTATTTTATAACAAAGAATTGTACTACGAATAGGTGTAAAGTTAAAACTGATTTTTATTCTGTATTTTAAATTGATGGTGTGGGGGGGGGAGGGGGTTATTGCATTAATTGTGAATAAATAAGGGGATTCTAACATTCATAATCATATCCAGATGTAAGTTTGAGAATGAAAAGAAGAGAGAAATCATGTTTTGAACTTTTGTGTTACTTACATTGTATTCTCCATTCTTGTACTGCACTTCTTGCACAGATGGTATGCCTTTCTTCTTTAAAGCTTATATATGCTTTTTGTTTGAGTATTGTTTCCTTGTGGACCCCCATTATTTGTAATAGGTGAGGTGGATTCCTTTAACTATCCATATCATCTGTGGAGATTGTCATTAGTCATTGATACTTTAACAGTCTGGGGAGAGATTCTAATTGACCCCTTTTTTTCCAATTGTAGATTTGAGTGTAATGGCATTATAGAGAGCAGCATTATTTTATTGTTTCTGAACCTTGTAGCTATGTTAAGCCAGAGGCCTTTTAACAACTGTGGAGCAAGAGAGATCCATATATTTGTGCACTTGTGAAAATATTTTCAATAGTTATTTTCTAAGATAACAATGTGTGTTTTACTTGTGTTTGACTATTGTGTATAAGCATATTTAGAGATGAGTTGTGTTCATCTTTTAAATACAGAAAGATATTGGAATTGTATCTTTTCTTGAACTGTATTGTTTGAAAATGAACATTCCTTGGATCCTTTGTGTGATTGCAATTGGGAAGAAACTGAACAGTATACTCCTTTGTTTAAAGGATTGCATGTTGCATTAATGAACAAACAGTACTTCGGGATCTTGATTCATGAACATTCAAATTAACCCATTGTGATCCTATACTGTGATCATGTGTTGCAATACCAATGACTTCAGGTAGCAACTTGTCTTTTTGATTGTCTCTCTATTTTCTTTCTGTGGTAAGAATTTAACCATTTTGGATAGAATATTATTGTTTAATCTCATGAATTTGATTGTGATTCTAGATAGGTGATTATTAAGAAATGTGGTAATTTGTCTAACTCTATTATTTTTAACCTTTACCTGTGGTTAAATAAATTGCTGTTTTCTATAACTACTTTATGTGCATGTTTTTTAAAGTAGGCAGATCAATAATTTCTTGTATAGATGCCCCATGTAGCAGGTGAAATGTGAATGTTAAGTAGGTTATTCTGTGTGAAAAATATAACTGCTTAGGACCCAGTGAAAAGGGGTCAGTCTAAATAATATCTGTATAGTGGAATTAGGTGATGAGCTAGTAAATGATATTATAGTTTTCCACTTAAATTTCATTATTTGAATATTTGCATTAAATAATGATGTTATATTATTAAAAACTTAAGTTTTAATAATCATAACAAAGAGGTGATAGTGCAGCTCACAGTTTCCCTGATAAAAGATAATCTAGCAATGGTTTGGGCAAATTTAGAAAAATTGATGCTTATAGGTCAATTGTAATAATAATTATAAAAGTGCTTAATTTTTCATTTTAAAAATTAGAAAGTTCTGAGGTCTTATAATACTAAGTTAACATACAGCAATGCTATTGATGCTCGCTTTTGATTTTCACCATGTCAAAAGACATGGGAACAAAGCAAAGAGAAATTTGCCTCCATGGGTTTTAGGAGTAGCACCCCCCAAAAAATATGTTGCGACTTTAAAGGAATTTTGTTCCACATGACAAAACCCTGATATTTGAAAGAATATTTGACTGTATGAAATGGTTGTTATGATGGATAAATGTTAGAAGAGGAGCATATTTATTGATATATATATATAGTGTAGACATGGGTCAGATCAAGCAAGTACATTGGGGTGAAGTCAGTCGTTGAAACAGTAGAGTGAAGGGACCTTGTGCTTGATCCTATAGTGACTAAAAAATTATGGTAAAGAGTGGAGAAGTGGAGTTGTATGCTGAGTTTTAGGTGCGGTAGAAAATGTGATAGAACCGATTAGAAGAGAGTTGTGTGCTGAGTTCTAGGTACTGTAGACAATGTGATGAACCGAATAGAAGAGAGTTGCCATCTCAAGTCTTGTAAGCACTAATGAACAAGAGGTTTTCTGAGAGGAAGTTGCAATAGCCTTTATTCTTCAAATTGTATTCATGATCTGCAGATATAATTGGAAAAAATTTGGAAGCGATCTGCCCAGTTCATCAAGTATTGACTGCAATATCTTTCTCATTGGAGAGTTAGTATTTAGCCAGAAAAACAGACAAATTGTTATCAGAAACAGATTTCTCATGAAATAGACATTTCTAACAATTTCTAGCATTGAAAAATTTTAGTAAAGAAAAGACTTGCCTAGGAACAAACCAAATGCATGAATCTACCATGATCACAAAAACTTTTACTCATCATCTGGCCCACCTTGTACATTTTAATCCTTTAAGTGGTGAAAAGGGGTTTAACTGTTGAAGCACCAAGGAAATCATATAGTTACAATTTTATTTCATGTTAGTACTTAAAAAATGAAATATCTTCTTTCAGTTCAATTGTTGAATACATATTCATTCATCAATAATCACTGACATCTATGTTAGAACTGTGGGCCAACCCTAATGCATTCATTGTGAAGGGCATGTAAGTGATTGTGTATTACAGAAACATTCTTTACTCCTAGAAACTGCTGTCAGAAATTAAACAGGTTTCAAAATTCTTAACTTTCCAACAAATTGGTACCACAGTTCCTCGGGCACAAAAATTTGGTTTAGGGAGAGTGAGATTATAAAGTTCATTCATACTAATATTTACTAAGCTGTCACATTTTAAATCCAGTTGATTAAGAAATTCATAATCTCCTTCAGGAAAGAATCTACTGTGATATTGAGCTTAAAGCATTTATGACAAGGTAGATGAATGTGTGATTTGATCAAACTTGTATACACAAAGTTTTCCTCATGGTATTTTGGTTTGCTGAATGAGCCTCACATATAACTGATGATATTGATAATTTAAGAAGAATATATATTCTAAACTAATTCTTATTTTTAAAAAATTGGATTTTTATTAATGGCATTAAGGTAGAATGAAAGGAAGACTAGAGTTGTGTGCCATAGTGTGTGTGAGAAAGAGAGAGTACATGTGTACACAAGTTGGAGTAAAAGTATTGAACCTAATTTATTTTGCTGCTACTCCAGCATGAAATGCACCATCAAAAATTATGATTAAGAAATGTGTATCCTGCTTTGTTGAGACTGACACTGTGACAGACAAACCATGGAATGGCAGAAGATATTGTGCAAGAAACAAATATTACACATTAAAGGTGTGACAACAAACCTTCGATCACCACTTCAAAAGCACACCAAGCTGCTGGGTCTCATACAGATCACTAGAATGAATCTTAAAAATGCAGATATACCACAGTTGGTTTTTCTTCTATTATCATCTAATCCATTTTAACTCCAAGAACTATACTTTAATCTGAAACTAACAACAAAACTATTCTTGTTGCAGCAGAGGTAAAATAAAATAATACTATGCAACAGTTGACTTCATTACAGTTAGTTTCTTATATATATATAAGTTTAGCTACCACTTTTACATTATTATCACTTAAGTGGTAACCTATAACAAAAGTTTATTTTTATTTATTTATTGTTGAATATAATTTATTCACTGATGTGGAATCAATACAATTGTAATTGTTCTATCCAATTTTTAACGTGAAACTAATAGTTTAGTATAAATTAAATGATAATGATACCAAACCATCATATGGTATCATATATATATATATACACAAAAGTTTAGTAAAGATACTGGTTACACACATTTAACTCTTTCCAAACCAGTACAAATGTATGAATTAAAGAAGAAAATAGTATAGCTTGTTTATAATTCTATTGGCATCTTCACAAATGCTGATTTTTTTCTAACTGCCTTCTGGTGAACTTTAAAAAAAAAAAAAGGAATTCAGATTGTAGCCTAAGAAATAAAACTGTATATCAGTACTTTTTAGCTTTGCACTGCTAGTAGATGGCAGCAATCACAAAATTCATAACAAGGCATGTTGACTTCATTTTCATTCACTAATTCTAAACAGATTGACAAACACTGCCTAGAGCAACCTGATGATTTGTTTTGGAGAAAGGGGAAGATGCCAAGCCTCTGAATTATTTGCTTACAATTTATAAAGTGAAACTACTTTTCTGAACATGGTATATGCCTGAAATTAACCCAAGTTAAAATAATTTGGTTTGAATTGAACTGTTTTCACAAATAACCAATGATAAAAAGTAAGCTTGAATTTTTGATTAAGCTTGGTGAAAAAAGCAAAGAATTGTTTACTACTTTCAGCAACTGATTGCCAAGCATAAGTTATATTACAAGCGGTTATATTAAAATAACATTACATTCTGAATTTTTCTTCTGACAGAATAACAGTGAAAATAAGATTCACTCAGAAAGATGGCTGGCAGACCAGAGAACAATTTAAATGACATGCACCACAACAAAATAGATGATATGTCTGCAGTAAAATCTGTCAAGAAGGAAAAGTTGTTTCAAGTCAATTGGAAGCTCCTGCCTATCAAAGGATTTTATTTTTTTTTCTTAGCAGGTAAACTGTTTTCTGCTACTGTGTAGGTGAGCTTGTCACAAACTTCCAATTTATTTTTTTAAGATGATTATGGACAGTCATTTACTTTTAATCTCTATTACTATGTCATCTTAAGAATAATATTTTTTGTATTTTAGCATAATTTAGACTATGTGATTATGTCACCTGAAATAATACTATTCTGATTATCAGTCAAGTAAAATTTTGTGTTTTAACTTATAAAAGTTTTGAAGTGACGTGTTTTTTTTTCTAAACCTAATTAATGTTACTAATAATGTTACTCCTAAATGACATCATACTAAGATGAAACATCAGTTGATTACCCAGCTGACCTACTATAACACTTTTTAATAAAACTGAGCAATTGTACTGTGTTTTAGTGAATCTTTAATGTATACATTTGTAAAAACCTTGTGACAAATATGTAGTAACTGAATCTGCAGACCTAGAATACAAATAAGAATTTAACCAAGCTGTTGGAGGCTATTGTGCATTTTACAACATAAATTATAATTATCCAAGTCACACTTTAAACAAAAACAAAGCAGAGAAGTATTATTTCAACATGTTGCAACTTATCTTCCATTCAGTTTTAGTGGTCTCAAATTTATAAATAGAATTAAACAAATTTTGCCTATTTAAACATATTTATGAAAAAGATACTATAGTACTTTGCGTAGTGAGAGACTGTTGAATATATAAATGAATTTGTGGTTTTTATTTTCTTTGCAGCTGTTGGCAGTCTTCTACCCTTCATAGCCATTTACATGAAAGATTTGGGTCTGACTTCCAGTGAAACTGGCACCTTGTATGGGGTCATGCCTATGGCCATCTTTTTTATCCGGCCTCTCTTGGGCATTGTTGCAGATCACTGGCACAGACACAAAACCATTCTGATGCTATGTTCCATTCTGACAGGATTTTTTTACCTATTAATACTTACTATTCCTGCAAGATCCCATCCGGTTCTTGTGGTGAACACTTATCTGGACTGTAATGTACAAGATTCTTTTTTTAGAAGCTGTAAATTGTCATCTCAATCTATACATCATGAACCGTGTGAGATGGAACTCATAGAAGTGGCAGATTTCTTGAATGTAAGCAATAGCAAAGATATGAATTACACTGCAAAGCTGGAGTGTGAAGCTAGTTGCATTAAAAGAGAGAGCCATGGAATCACAAGCCCAGCATTGTGTTTCACGGATGATGTGAATGAATTTATAACACACTGTAATGGAACATTAACAAGTGTATTGCCAATTTCATTTGGTCTTAAGAATTTATCCCACCTATTGGATGCTGAAGTTTTCAACAATAGAATTGACTCTGAAGCCACTCAGTGTGCGGATTATGATTTAAAAGATTTAGTTTTTGACAAGAAACATTACTGGCAAGTTCTTTGTGATGAAGAAACCACACTTATTTGTAAGATAAACTGCAGAAATTTGCCATCTGAACTCTGTCAAAGCCAGGCTTACATGTTTGATTCCACATTTGGCTGGCTGTTTGTAGTATATCTTTTGGCAAATTTAGCATTTGGTCCTATCTTTTCTTTAGCTGATGCAGTAACTTTCCACACGCTTGGTGAGCATGCACACAAGTATGGCAAACAGAGACTCTGGGGCACAATTGGTTTTGCTAGCCTGGCCATCACGTCCACATTTGTCATGTATTTCATGAGCCAGCAAGGCTCAGAGAGAGACTATCGTGTGTCATTTTACATTTTCATGGTGTTGTGCTGTTTCTCTTGTGCTGACGCATACTTAATGAAAATATCTTCAAACTTACATTGTGGAAATATGTTTAGAAACATTATGAATCTTTTGAGTAAGATTCAAGTTTTAACTTTTCTAGTGGTGGTTTTGCATTTTGGAATTGTGACAGGAGCCATTGAGGGATTTTTATTTTGGTACCTTCAGGATTTAGGTGCTGTGCCACTTGTCTTTGGATTAAGTCTAGTAATCAACTGCATTTTTGAGGTAACCACCTAATATAGACTGTTTTGAAGTAGTACTAAACTTACTATGTAGCAGCTGTTTCAATAAAAGATGTGGATGTACTTTTTCTTTGTTCATAAATACTTTAAAAAATTATTAATCACATTATTTTTCATTAAAATTAGCTAAAGTTTTAATATATATATATTAAATCAGAAAAGTGGGATAGTGGCTTTTTAAAAATTATGAATTTGAATCAGAAGTCTGTTTAAATTGAAACTTTCTGATATTGAACAATTTCTTTTCATTTATCACAGATCTTTGGATGACACTATACCTGTATTTGTGTGGGATGGTGGTAAAATATTTTTAAAAAAATAAAACTCCTGCCATGTGATGTTACATAAAACAGTTTCAGAAGGAGGCCAGGATAAGTGATTTTATGTTTCCAAAGGAAATAACTGATCTCTCGTCGCTTATGTTGATTGGTTTAACAAAAGCATCTCTGTTGCAAATAGGACATGAAGGACTCATCAAAAAAAATAAATTACACTCATTGAGGGTGTGGATATAAAGCTCTTTTACTTTGTCTTTGTTTAATGACAAAAATCAATTTGCCTGTGACATTTTGCTGGGAGATGTGCAAGATGTTAATTTTCCACCATCCCAGGATGCCCATAACCTTAGGCTAATCCCCAAAACACCCTTCTGGCTGGCCACATATTTTAGAAAGATGAATGATAAATAATGTAGAATAGAAGAGTGATAGATCTAGAAGATAGCTCAAGCTCCATGATACATACAGCCAGGATAGTAAGTACTACAGACTACAACATATAACATGCTAACACAAGTGGTCTAAGTATCAACGATAAGTGTATTCAACAAGAAATGACATAAGACAGCATGGTTACTTGTAGCAAAAGGATATTTAATCATGAGCATGTGGTGCCAAAAGAGAAT
Organism: Sinotaia quadrata; assembly: GCA_028829895.1. Taxonomy (NCBI): domain Eukaryota; kingdom Metazoa; phylum Mollusca; class Gastropoda; order Architaenioglossa; family Viviparidae; genus Sinotaia; species Sinotaia quadrata. The sequence continues at coordinate 48,970,484 of CM054183.1, forward strand.
GTTTGAGTCCTATGACACTGTAGTAGTAATTTGGTTTGTTCATATGAGCTAACTATAAATGAGTTTATAAGAGAACACTGAATGTTTCTGAGTAAACTTTAAAGTACTTTGGTTTGAGTTTGTCTTCCAACTTCACTGAAGCTGTGCAGTTATTGACACCTGATGTGTCTTCTGGGTCCCAATGAATGTTGTTAGCAAATGTTCTTTTTTAAGGGATAAATTATAGCTTGTCTTGATTCAAGACGCTAAGGTAATACAACAGAAAAAGTCCAGTCAGAATCTGTCCAGTACTTTTTTTACTTACACCTGCACAAACCCACAACTCTCACATTTGTATTATATGTATAGATTTGTACTGAGGGAGATATCCATGCTTATATTTTTAAAAAATCTGAAATATTATTTTAACTAGAACTTTCCAGAAGTTGTATCAGTTTATATATTCATTATACACAGTGTTTGAGGCTTGTAGTGCTTTTGCTCCTGCTTATAGTTATACTGTGTCTTGTTAAAATCAGTATATAATAATGTTGCCACAAAATTTATATGTAGGCTTATTTGATAAACCAGCATCTGTCTTGTTAAAATCAATGTATGATAAAGTGGTCATAAAATTTATATATAGGTTTATTTGATATACACTAACTACTTCTAATAACGCCATCATCTGTCTTGTTAAAATCAATGTGTGATAATGTGGCCACAAAATGTATATGTAGGCTTATTTGATAAACCAACTACTGCTAATAGCAACATCTGTCTTGTTAAAATCAATGTATGATAAAGTGGTCACAAAATGTTTATATAGGTTTATTTGATATAAACTAACTACTGTTAATAGCATCATCTGTCTTGTTAAAATCAATATTCAATGTGTGATAATGTGGTCACAAAATTTATATACAGGCTTATTTGATAAACTAACTACTGCTAATAGCAACATCTGTCTTGTTAAAATCATATGTGGTAATGTGGCCACAAAATTTATATATAGGTTTATTTGATAAACCAAATACTGCTAATAGTAATACAGTAATAGCAACATCTATCTTGTTAAAATCAACGTATGATAATGTGGCCACAAAATTTATATGTAAGCTTATTTGATAAACTAACTACTGCTAATACTATAGCAACATAATGCAATTTATTACCTATGTAAAACTCATCAATCCTAACATTTTTGCAACATAGAATTGTAAATTATGATGGTGCTCTAGGAACCTGTTATAGTCATGGGGTTTGTGTATGCAGGCACATGTACTTGTGCAGAAATACCTGTGCATGCAACAAGTTAAATTTTGTATATATTTTCTTCCTAGGTGCCACTACTTTTTTTTTCTGGATCTATCATCAAACGTGTTGGATCTGTTCGCTGTCTCTGCTTTTCCTTGATAGCGCTTAGCATACGTCTTCTTTGTTACTCATTCCTTGACAATCCTTGGCTAGTGCTGTTAATTGAGCCACTTCATGGGGTGACCTTCGGAATTATGTGGGCGTCAGCTGCAAATCATGCAAGTCAAATCACTCCACCAGGAATGTCAGCTACTATTCAGGGACTGATTGGAGGAATCCACTTTAACTTAGGTATAAAGGTGTATGCTAATTGAATTATGCACACATATTTCTAATGTGCACAACTCATATGCACTAAAAATATCTATTTTTGCTGTGAATTTCAATTACACACAAAGCGTATATATGTGATGCTGTCGGGGAAAACCCAGGTAAAGTGGAAAAAAATTCAAAAGTGGGTTTTTTATAAGTTATTAAAGTTCTGAATCTCATGTTTATTTTAAAAAAAATAATTTTAATTTATGTCAGATTTAAGTACATACTTCCCTGAACTATCAAAGGGGAGTAAATGACTACAAATGTCAGTAGCGTAAAATCAATTTTAGCAACTGTAGCCGGGTTTTCCCAGACGGCATCACATATATATATATATATATTTTTTATTTTTTTTAACAGTTTTACTTCACCACTCTCATTCTTGAACAATTATATAATAATAATAATTGCCTATGATTTTTTTCCTTTCATTTATGTAAAATAGTTTCATTAAGTCTACCCATAGATGTTTGCAACACAAGAAAAGCTGTTTATAAAATACCTTTGCATAGCAGACCGGTATCTAGTCAAGTGAAGCACTTCATTGTCAGGTATAGTCTGCTGTGTCATCCATTTGTTTTGCTTATTTCTTTAATCATACAGAGGTCTTTCCTTATTTTTTTATGCAGGAAAAGGTATTGGCAGTATTTTAACTGGCTTCCTGTTTGAAGAAATTGGAAGTCGTTGGACATTTCGTGTGTACACCATTGTGTCTTTGGCCCTGTTACTGGTGTATGCCTTGCTTCACTACTTTGTATTTAGGTCACCAGCAGAACCAGTATTTGAAAGGACCACAGGTTAGTTAGATATTCTTTTTTTTTAATAAGGGATGGTCTTTAATAGGGAATGGCATTTGTTTAATAAAGAATGGCCTTTAATAAGGGATGGCATTTCTTTCATAAGGATGACATTTCTTTAATAAGGGATAGCATTTCTTTAATATGGGTTGGTCTTTCTCTTAAAGGCGATGGGCTTTCTTTAATAAGGGACAACGTTAATAAAGGACGACCACAGAAAGTCTTAAGTCAATATATGTCAGATTTTTAAGGGGGAAAAACACTAGTATTTTGACACATTTTATATGTACTGTTCAATTTTTGTTTAAATCAACATTTTTTAATGAGTGACACATAATAAATGTCTTTATGCAAATGAATTTTTTTTATTGCATCTCAAAGCAAAAGTTATATAATCATTTGCTTTATATATAGTGATTTAATTACCAGTATGGTTAATATTGCTGTAGATAACATTAATTTCTTTCTCCAAATCTGCTGCATTAACTAACTCATTCTGTTTATTTGTCAAATAACAATCAGTGGTCATCATGCATATATCATTATATGAAGACATAAAAATTTTATTGACATTGCTTTCATAATTTCTCATTCCCATCAACTAAATATTATGTCGTAATTTTCACTGGGTCACTAATCTTAAGATGATGTGCAGTTAAGTTCAAATGTGGTGATATAAGCAGTAGTCCCAGATTGATAATGTTAATGCACACACTACTTCCTGATAGGAGAACAAAACTGTATAGCATAAACTTACTTTCTAACTACCACTCTACAGCAATGTGGAACTGTTCTTCACAGGATGTCAATTATCCAAGTATACCTCACATACAGTTTGTCACAATCATCAGTCTCTTTTTGCCACAGTGCCCATAAGCTTTCTCTCTTCAAAAGAACATTTGTCCAAATCAACAGAATTCATCTTAGCAAATCATCTTAGCATGGTTATTTTATCCACTATGCACTTATATAAATATTGAAATGCTTGTGAGTTGTCTCCTTGGCATCATTTCTTTCCCTTTAATAGTCCAATAGATCATGGCTTTCTTAATACCTTGACTGGAATTAGGTACTGAGATCTGTGGCAGAAGAATCAGTCATCTTATTTTCATGTTTGATTCCAGACTTTGCAGCAGCATACTTTCAACTATCTATTTTTGCTTCTGTCTGACATCTTTTACTAGCATTATTCAGTAAATTACATACTTATGAATGAGGTCCTTTAGAGAGCTATGTTCACCTGTGAGTCATTCCCCTGAGAACCCAGTCCATTGTGAGCCTTTGTCCCTCAATACACCAAGAGAACCATGCCCTACTTTGAACCCATGTCCCCCAGAAGGCCTCAAAACACTGTGGGCCATGACTCCCTCTTGAGCCTTTGTCCATCTATGAGCCATGCTCCCTGTAAATCATTTCCCTCTGTAAGTTGCATCATCATGTGGGTGGGTCCCTCTGTAAGTGTAAGTCACATCTCTGTATGCCCCCCCCCCCCCCTCTGATTTTGTGATCCAGCAGCATATCAGTTTGAATTAAATAGGCTATTAATATTATTGTTCACAAATCTGTACATGGATCAAACTATAATTTGTTTGACTTTGTAATATCACTAGCCTTGCTTATTCATAATAAACTATGGAAATAAAAAACTTCATTTCTTTTTGTTGTAATTTTGTCATCTGATATTTTCTTTTTGTACTGAATATATTATTTGCTTTTTTGAAATTCTATTCATTGTTTAAAATCAAATCTGTATTAATGACCTGAGGACATTTTGTATATGCTCCCTACTTTTGCCATATTCATCCCTTTGCAAAACCATTGTTTTCTTGCTCCTTTCTTTCAAAGTTGTTAATAATCCTTTTGTTCTTTTCTCCTGTTTGGTCATCCATCATATGACTTTTAACATTAACTTGTAAATATTTTTCTCAGAGCTTCATATGTATTTTTCTTGTGCCTGTAATTTTTTTCATGCTACATACAAATTGGATATGGGTGCCTAATTTTCATCATTCACTGCTAATCATTTTTACAGATGTAACACATAATGGCAACCAGAATCAGCATCCACTGCTGAGTGTATCTGTAACCACACCTGATTCCAGCTTGGAGACCGATACTTCTGGTTAGATTATAGGCTGGGGTCCTGCCATTGCTGTGTGAACAAACTTATTCAAGTTTATATACTTAATTAAAGATATCAAACATGTACCAGGATCTTACCATTGCTCTGTAACTAGACTTAATTCAAGCCTGGACAATAATACACCTATTAAAGATATTTAATGTGGACTAGGGTCTCTTCTTTGGACTGTGAAAGAGGCTTAATTCATCTAACACTGATGCTTCATAATGATATCAAATATGGACTGTGAAGAGGGTTAAGTCAAGCTTAGACACTGATATTTATATCTGTGCAAGGATTAAAGTACTGTCATTAAACCCTTAGATAAAAGGACAATTATTAAACAGATACAAAAATCATTCCAAAACAGCAAATGAATCATGAATTGCATGCTTGACATGCAATACTGAGAAGTGAGAAACTATGTTTTCTATAAGCAACCATGTAATGGATCCTGAATGGGAATATTTGCTTGTACATGATTCCTGCCTTTTATTATGGGTTCATTGAAATTTTCTGGAAATTATGTAAGAGATTTTAAGTAACTTGTATTGCTGGAACCAATTTTGTATCTACATTTCAATCAACAACCTCTGTCTTCTTTTGAAAGCCTGAATTTACTTAATAAATATTTCAGCAAAAAAAAGATTTATTTTAAAAACTAACAAATGTAATTTTAAAGCACCTGCATACTAACTGATTATAAATTTGGAAGTATGATAGAGATGTGAAATTGTATAAAATGTATGGTAGATTTTACTAAATCTTCACAGAGAATAACGTTTTTGCTTAAAATTTCAAATAGAATCCTAATTCTGAAATACCTGCATCTCTTTGTCATGAATTTATTTTTATTTCACCTATCGAAATTTGAGCATCATATAATTTATTTATAGGCAGTTTAAAAATGCAACAATAGCTACTTAAATAGAAATTAATATGCTGAAACTTGAAATAATATTTAAGCAACTGATTCTTTATGGAAAAGGCTCATCTCGGTGCATTACCGATTTCATCATACAGCAAATTGAACTTACTACGCATGCAAGCCAGGACAAAATGACCCAACCAATTTCATCATACAGCAAATCGAACTTACTACACCAAACAGCAAATTGAACTTACTACACATGCGAGCCGGGACAAAATGACACAACCGATTTCATCATACAGCAAATTGAACTTGCTATAAATGCGAGCCGGGACAAAATGACCCATATACTCCAAGGGAAAAACAAAAGGTGTCCATCTATAGGTGTCTCTTTGAGTGATGTTCCCTTACTACCATTTTTCACATGAGTAATTTTTCAAATGAGTAAGACACTTGGTAAGGTAAGGACTCTCTTTCAAGTTTTATTGAGATTAGATTTCTCCGACATTATTTAGTTAGTTGCTTTGTTTCCTTTTGTGTGTACCTTTTAACTGTCTCAGAAATCAGATAAAGCATATTTATTTCTTATTTGTGGTCTCCTGAACTGTTCACTGTTCTGATAACATAGTGGCCGCCTCAGTGCATTTTTCTTGTAGCCACCTAAAATAGTATCTTGACTCCACCAAGTAAGCTCAATACAAGGGAAATACCATGGCAACTGTTACTGGCTCTTGCTCGCATGGTGTTAATATACAGGATGACATTCCTATTCTGAACCCCATCTGAAAGATGGCATCTCTTGTTTTTGAAGAAAATGCTGAAACAGGCACAATCATGGTTTAGTAGTAAACATCACAAACAGGGATCAAGACCTCATTCTTGCCATTTGTCTTATTCATTTAGTTGGTTTCTTGGTTCTGATTGACCTTTTTTTCTTCTAGAGTGAGACAGAAAGAATGAGGATCTCATTTAACCATGGATCTATTCAGGATCCTTGACTTTTGAAGACAACTTGCATTCAAACTAACTTAAACCCCTAACCTGTACTCTTATCAGTTCAGGGGTGTAGCTGTCTTTTAAATGAAACTGTCCAATTGTAGAAGTGATATAAAATAGTCCATCCCCATTGGATGAATATGTTATGAACAAGGGTGAGACTGTTAGTCAGAAAAAACTACTCATCCACCTAGAACTGGTTTGGATGGCATCTTCAGTTTTCTAGCACATTCTCCACCTGAGCTGTTTACTTCCAAATTTGACACTTAAAAAAACTATCATATAAGCAGTGACCAAGATCATTTAATATGACATTTAATATTTATATATATATATAAAATAAGTTTAGAAACAATAGCAAATTTACTCCACCACAACTACTAATAAATAATATTAATTGTGTCATAATCACACAGATTTATCTCTGAATTTAGTAGAAAATATAATCAAATGCATTCATAAGTACACTAAGGAGAATATGTATTATTGACTCTCATGTTTTTCTGTAATAAGTTAATCAGATTTTGGCATTGTATTTCATTGTAGTTAGAAGAGTAAAGAGATATTGCCATTTGTAAGCAATTGCCAAGATGGTCAACTATAAGTCAAGACCTACATTTTGACTATATTATGTTCATCATTGAAAACGGGACTGCACTTGGATAAGTAGAATTGAAATAAGATTTTATTTTATAAACTAAATTTTTCAAAGCAAGATGCCTTTTTCTGTCCGAATGATTCCAAAAATTATATATCATCTGTTATTGCAAGATTTTAGAACACATCATTTTGAATGTCTATATTCTCTTTATTCATTAAGAGAGCGAGAATTTAATCTGTATACATTTGATTATATTTATGACAGTGAATCAATAAATTGCTGTTTTTTCTTTGAAACACATGCATGTTCTGAAGATGGGGGCATAGAAATAAATATATAAAGCAGGCATGTGCTTTTTTTAGCATAGGTCCTTTAGACTTAGTTATAATGATTAAATTGTCATGGCCAATGATTATTCTGTAAGAGAAGGATCAGATATTGATCCTATAACACTATATATTTAAACAGTAAGCCTGCTCGAGATGAATTCCCCCCCCCCCCCCCCCGAGTGAAGATTATAATTACCCTTTGGTTTATCTAAAATCAATATAAAATCATTAATATCTTTCAAAGATAATCATATCAATCAAGGGAGAAATGACTGTCTCATTTCTATTATCTGGCAATTATTTTTAGTGTAATGTATTCCTCTTAAATGCCCTTAATTCACTTTCCTCATCTGGCAAAAAGAAAAACATATATACCTTTTTGTATGATATAGATTGACCAGATTGGTAAATATTTTGTAAAACTATTCTATGAAGAGTTATTCAGATTATCTGTGAGTTATATTAGCAGTTGGAGATGATTGCTGTTTTATAATCTGTGATTTTTATTTTTTAAAATCATGACATTGTAATAATTCTTTAGAAAGGTAATATTACTTTCAGTTGGACATTAAAATTTTTTTTTGTTGTTTTTTTTGGGGGGATAATGAGATCTGTTGTGCTTTTATGTGGGTTCATAATGATTAACTTATAGGCATATATTAGTAGAACTTCTTATGTCATTTGATGATGCATAATAATAGGATATTTTAGGTGTTATATATAAGCTTGGTAATAGCAAAACATTATAAGCATTATTACACATATCGTTGACATTTGTAAATATTATAATATCTTAACTGAGTATTTTTTAAGCATTTTAATAAAAGAAATGATCATTCCATTTTTTTAAATTAGAAATTCATCTTTCTGTCCTATGTAGGTGTTATACTAGTGAACATATTTCTCTTGTATTGGTAAAAAAAATGTATATTATCTGTCCATGTTATTTGTATGTATTTTAATATGAGAAGTGTGAGTATTTTAACATAAGTACTTATTCATATGTTAATTGTAAGCATATTATTAACAGTTCATATTTCTATCATTTGTAAACATGTAATAGCAAAATATATTTTTGTTTCATTTGTAATATCAATGCAATATTTGTGTGTCATTTCAATTCAGTATAATAAAACAAGTCTGAGTGCATAAACTTTGTCCAGAATCGGCACTTAGATGCAGAAGCATTACTTAACATTTGATCATGTATTGGTTTATCAGAGGAGATTTTGACAGATCAGAAAACTTATTTCATGAGTACCATAATGGGAAAAGTTGGCTGAATGCTTAGGACATTAACATTGTGAGCACACCTTACATCTTCAGTGCAATGTTTTCTTGAATGTTTCATTGGCACACTGGCACTCAATCTTAAAATCTGATTATACATTTATAGTAAATGTCTCATAGCCACTGACTTGGCTGTAGTTGCACTCCAGAATCATAAGGGAAAAGACCAGACATTATTTTATTTTTATCAAACACTAAACCAAATTTTAAAAAAAACAAACTAAATGATAAAGGTAACAAGATTAAAATAATTTGGGTACCATCACATATAAATATGCTAAGCAATAAAAAAATGGGGTTGCTCTAGATTATAAATACACTCACTAACCCCACAGGAAAATTTTGCAACTCATAGAAAACAAATAGATATCAGTGGGTAAAACAAACTCCTAATTTTTTTCAATGGAACTAGACTGGAACAATCCCAGATATCCAAACTACAACTTGGTATGAAATTTACTTGATATCAACAAATAGCCTGTACCTTTGGGGGTCTCCCAATAGTCTAATTACTCTAATATGTTAAATGAATTACAAAATGTACATCAGTAGGATCAGAAAGAAATAAAAAAAAATGAACTCACTTTCTAAATAAAAACAACATACCACAACAGTACCAGAGTACTTAACCTCATTTTATATCACTGGCATGAGGTGATAACTCCACAATAGGCTATAAATCATTGTTAGATGGTGTGGTGTGGCGTGGTGTGCACTCTTTACTTCAATAAGTGTAAATGGTTGTAATTTCAGGTCTAGCTAATCAAAACGTTTTTGTTTGTTTGTTTTTAGCTTCCCTTTATGTCTTTTTTTAAAATTTTAAAATGTTCAATCAACACTATACAAGCTGTCGTTATCACGCACCTACGCTTCTTTCCAGGAACGCTAACTCTGAACCCAAGTCTGTTGCACCTGTAGCTTAAAAGTGACGTCATAAATTTTTTATTTGGGACTGGTCGTAAGGAACGTCGTGCATTTTGGAAAGAATTCACACATCCTCCGGTCACAACTCTGTACATTGAGTATATCACATTCTTGCAAACACGCACACACACACGCACACTATAAGCTGTACTGCTTTGAACTGAATATATCAGACGCATCTTTATACAGCACAAGATTAGAATGATTTAACCTTGCTTACCTATTGAATATAATGAGCAAATAATTAAATAACTATTTAAAAAAAAATATAACAGGATATGACTGTCCTCTGCAACTCCTATAAATGAAAACGTTTCAAATTTACTGATCTATACTTAGAACTCATTGATCAAATTGTGGAATTTTAGTAGTGTAATTAGCTAGAACAGGCGATGAGAAACTCGTTCATAGCTGTAAATAATAAATATGCCCCTAATTTATTCTTTTTAAGATGCTAAAATAGCAATCGCACTTGAATCATCTAAAATCTTTACATCAGTATTAATTGCAAATCATTGTTTTACAAAGAATTCTGTTGATGAATATATGCACATCAAAAGTCATACCAGAAGGCTACAATATTTTGTTGTTTTCGAGGGTGGTGGTGGTGGTGGTGGTGTTTGGGTTACTATGAAATATTAGTGTATAATTCTATAAAACGAAAACATTTCTGCAATTGGTTGGTATGGAACAAGGCAAACCAAGGAAAGAGATCGTAAAACCTTATTTAAAAATGTAAGGTGATGACAAATTTTGAACCTCTCCACATTCTTTTTCAAGGCTCCCACCCGCTGTATATGATACACATTTAGGACAGCCTTTGTTTTAAATATCACCAAGACTGTCTAAAGAGACATTGATACTTTTGCTCAAAATGCTCACATAATCTTGGTCAAAGAGGTTTTATTTATAATTTTACTCTTTGTACCGTCATTGACCGATAGATTAACTGTATACTCTGGCAATTATTTCCCCTGCATAACCTCTTTTGGTGCATGTTGTCAAAAGTGTGTAAAATCCAAAATGGCAGTAAAAACAATCAGACGAGTTGATGCTGCTGCCATTTTGTGACTTTTTGATGCTCTGACCTACAATGTGATCAGTTGTATTTTACTAACTTTCTAATTTATAAGCATGGCAATTGCTGTCGATCCATTTTCTTTTGCTACAGCAGAACTGTCAGAGGATTACATCAATGTATTTAGTAATCCTGATATCGTACCAAAATACCTTGAGAGTGTCAGTGATAAGACTGGTGTAGAGCTCCTAACAGGATACAATACACTCAGTATCAAAGGCTCTTGGGTATCTCTAACAAAAGCACATGCTTCTTTAACTGATTTTCTAAAAAAGTATCAGAATGGCAGATCTTCGAATGATGGGCCTCAAGTTCCAGCCGAAACCACAGACGACGTGACGAAGTGTTCCAGAAATCTTTCTAGTTATGACAACGAAACCGTCGAGAAGAGCGACGATTCCTTGACTGAGTACGGTGAGCCAATTCAGAATCACCTTAATGTTGGTGTGGATGATGCGTCACAGTGGATTAAGTGGGCAAGTGAAGTTTTGCCCCAAATTCAGAGGACACGATCTAAACGTGCTATTATTTACAGTGAACCTAATACCCCAATTAAAAAAGTTCCAGAGCCACTTGTTCTCTATGCTAGTTTTCAGCCAACTCCAGATCCAAAAGCAAAAAAACCACCAACTCTTGATGAAATTGAAAAGGTATTGAAAAAAGTATATGATAAGGAAAGATGTGTAGTATCGGCTAATGTACCGGAACACAAAATGACTGAGAAAGAAGAATCTTGCACAAACGAAGAAGAAAGTATGCAGCAAGTGCTTAGTGATGACCAGAACAGTAACTATCTAAAAAGAGAAGCACAACCACAAGGTTTTGAAAATTTATCAGATTCTTTACTGGAGTTAGAATCTGCTGCAAAGATTAATTTAGAGCCAAGTGAGACAAAAGAAACAATTTTGCCTATGCAAGATGATCAAACCGAACCATCAGTCACATGTAACAATTTCATTGATACTAAGAAAGATGAAAATACTACTCTAGATAAGGACATTGGTTTAGATATGATTAACATTATTGGATTTGAAAACAGTTTAGTGAAAGATGAAATTGCTCAAGAATCAACAGTACATATAGATAAAACATTAGATAAGAATTTGAAGAATGCTGCAGATATTTTAGTAAAAGAAAATATACATTTATCAAAGCAGCTAGAAAAAGTGAATATGTTCACAAAAGAAAACCTATTTGACAAAAAGTCTAGGAAGATGGTGATTCTTAAGAAAATTTCCCCTGATCGAAAAACAAGACGCAAAGGAAAACCAAAGAAAAATGAAAAATATGTCAGTAAGAGGAAGATGGAAAACCAGTCTTCAGTATTTCCAACTTCCAGAGCAGAACGAGCTGCTAAGAGAAATGCAGCAACAGATTTTTCTTTAATATCAAACAAAGTTCCTGGCATTAACAAACGGGAGTTAAATATTACCTCAGTGAAACTGAAAGAAAAAAGTAACATAAATGATTCAGTATTGAAACGAAAAAGAGAAATGAATGATCAATCTGTGCAACATAAAACACAGTTGTTTGACACTCCAGTGAAAGGTAATGATAAATTAAAGGATATTTTAGTTAAAGAAAAGTGTGGAAAACCTCCAAAGCAACTTTCCAGTCAAAATGATGAAGAAAAGACTTATATTTGTGACAAATGCTCTTACAATGCTAGAAAATACAGTCACTTGCGTGAACACAAACGAAGAGTTCATATTACTAAAGAATTCAACTGTGAAAAGTGTGGAAAAGTTTTTGGCTTTGGCAAAGATCTCAAACGTCATCGAAAAACTCATCAAAGAGCAGAGAACTGCTGTGACATTTGTGGCAAAATGTACAAAGGACTTCGAACACTTGCTGAACACAAAAAGAAACATGCAGATGGCTACATCAAGCCTGAATTTCCATGCGAATTCTGTGACAAGGTCTTTAGTACAAAATATGTGCTGGCTTATCATATAAAATCTGACCACTTAGGTATGAAACGCACCTATTTATGTCCAACTTGTGGGAAAAGTTTCTCACAAAGAAATTCTTACCTACAGCATGCCAATGTTCATATGGGCATTAAACCTTACCAGTGTGATGTTTGCGGGAAATCTTTCTCATATGAAAAGTCTCTCAAAGAACACAGGTACATGCACGAAGAAAATAAACAGTTTGAGTGCCCAGTTTGTCAGAAAAAGTTTCGTCAGTCTTCAGGTGTTGCCATACACATGAAAATTCACAAAGAGCGCAAGGATTATGTCTGTTCGGCTTGTGGAAAAGGTTTTAGTCAGAAGCAGGCATTAATCCGTCATGAGAGAATCCATCTAGGAGAAAAACCATTTTTGTGTAGAATGTGTGGGCGAAATTTCACAGATTCATCTATTTTACGCCGTCATATGATTCTAATTCACAAGAAGGATCCTAAGAAATGGCGTGAAGACACCATATCTAATATCACAAGACGAACAGACTTTTTTATCAGTATCATGGGAGAGAATGGGGAGATGGTCAATAGCCCCTTTAGTGATGATCTCACACAAGGTAAGAATGTGCCAGAGCCTGCTGTTGTAAAAATTAGCAATGAGGAACTACACAATGAAAATGTCACCAGTAAATCACTGGATTATATTTCAGCGAGTCTTGAAAGTACTGTTGTTCAGGATGCCATCATATCCTCAGCACCCATGGCCCCAGTATCTATAGAATGTAGAGACCTTCATTTGAATCAGTCAAGGTTACAGATTTTGCCTCATATGGCCAACTCTGGACCTCAAAGTTCAACCCTTCCAGTTACTTTGGATCAACCTTCAACTCCCATCCAACAGTCTATCACACTACAAGATTCAGCCCAACCCCTAGACATGTCTTCTCAAAACCATGTACAGCTACTTGTGCACAATCCAACAGTACTCAGCCCCTATAGTTATGGAGACCACCATCAAATTTTGACGACTGATTTTTATTCAAGTGAAATGCCTCAGGGAGTACCTGTTGGACTGCATTTGTCATTTCCAGGTATGTTGAATCAAGGTGGCATTGGCACTGGAGAATCCTTCAATTCATCCTTGGTTATGCTACCAGATACCTTGAACTTTCACCAAGCACCTGTGAGTGTTGACATCAGCAGCCCATCACAGGTGCAGACAACAAGCTTCACTAATCTAGCCTCCCACCAAACTATGTCACAATCAGAGTTTTCATCTAGTACATAACATGCAACAAGTTATCAGTTATATTTGTTGTACAATTATTTATTTAATCTTAATTTTGTGGCAACTTCCATCATATCTGAATGTCCTATTAACAAGATCAGTGATATTGTTTGTTCAATATTCTTTTCTTGCTTTGAAGGAAGCATGCTGTGGTAAGGACTTTGGTGGTGTTGCCAGTGACAAGCAGCTGTGTTGACTTTGTTCCTAAAGCAAATTTTATGTAAATTTCAAATTTGAGCCCAAAATTGACCATTTTGAATCACTTTTAAGTTTTAACACTTTTTCTCATGGATGTGGTTTTCTTTATGAAGCTAATTTATATTAAAGAAAATAATATATATATATTATAAATTTGTACAAAGCATCAAATTCGAATAATACTTTACTAATAATAATTATTTGATTTGTATTTTATAAATAACTACTGAACTAGTCTAGAAGGTCTAAGCATTAAGCATGGAAATTGGAATGGTTTGTAAAAATATAAGGCAAAACTAAGTAGCACATCAAAATGAGGAATTCTGTTAATCAAAGAAATTCAACCAAGAAAAATTATTACTGTGTAACTATTTTGTTTTATATAGAATACACAACTATTTATTAGTGCACATGGATTTCTGGGATAACATATGGCTCTGTGTTGATTTGCCAACAGAGAATGAGCACATTCACAGACATATACCAGGTTTTAAAAAAGTTTATATTTTTCATAGTAAGTAAGTATGTTTGGTAAATGCATTAAATGGATTAAAATGTAGGCTTTAGCTGTTTACTATTTCAGATATGACATAAGCATTCTAGCATGAGATTGCATTTCCATATATAATTTTTTACCTGATGGAATGGAAAGCAATAATTAGTACTCATATCTAACCAAGGTCTCTTTTTTTTCACTTCATGTATACATTATTCCACTAATTTTTTAATGAATTGCTGCACTTGAAAATAGCTTCTATATATATAGTTACAATAAACATCACATTTTCTTCCATTCTGAAATTAAAATTAAAAGTTAATTATAATATAAATTAATTATAATATAATATATATTTAATTATAGGGGCTCTCAGTTTCTGATTATATAAGATTATTTAAACATGTCATATATTTTCATTTAAATTCTGAAAAGCAAGTAAGGAAAAGCATTGCTAAGAACAACAACAAAAAAACAAAAAAAGGCCAAGCTGGTCTCTTTGGTAAATAGGACAAAATAAGTCTATTGATACAATATTATTTCAAGTCTGTTAGTAAAAGGCCATATTTAAAATCTATTGATACATTGTTTTAGGTCTGTTGGTAAGGAGGCTAGAAATAAAGTGTATTGATACAATGTTTCCTTCAGAACTTTGTCTACTTGCTAAATTCAGAGGTATTCTGCTAGTCTTAAAATACTAGACAAAGTATTTTTAAAAAGTAACATTTTGATTATGATGGTAGCAGTTACTGCCTTTATTACAGCAGTTTTATTTTTTCCTGTACAGTCTTCATACGAGCATAAGTTTTAATGAATATATATTTTTGACAAAATCAGTTTTATTGCTTTTGTCCATTACTGGGCAAAACTTAGCTCCTGGACTCTGTTCAAACTGCTTTGAGCAGTGTTACTTTTGGGTGATACATGGAATAGTTGTATTATTTCATTCTTGATCACATCCACATAGTTACATCAATCTGAGATAAGGTTTCGGAATTTTAATTAGTGGCATAACATCTGAGCTTTGTAAAGATAATAATTTAATGCAACTAATATGATTAGCATAATAATGGTAATGATATACCTTCTTTAATCATTTTTTTACTGATATGCACTATGTTTATATATAAAACATTCTGGTGGTCTTAAAATATGGTTTTCTTATTCAAAACACTCTCTTAAAAGTCTTATGGGAAAACTGTTTTGCAGTTTGGCCAGTGATGTAACTACTGCCCATGCAACCCCCCCCCCCCCATCCCCGGTGTATGGGGACCTTTCAGCGGAAGAGGCTCAGCATTTGTTCCTTTTAAAAAAAGAATTGTACCCGAAATTTGAAAAATATATATGTGATAAGTTTTTTGCAATGTGCATGGCAAGCTGATTCTTGTGGAGCACAGAGAGAGAGAAAATGTGTGTGTGTGTGTAGAGGGGTGCTCACATAGAAAATTCGGGGCAGCATTCAGAGTTATACTACTAATTGTGGCATTTATACCTTATATAAAAAATTTTCATAAAAGCATCGAAGCACAAGTTAATATTGTATTCTGCAAACACTAACAAATATTTAGCATGTGTATTTTGAACTTTGTAAAGACCATTTTTATATTATTAGAAGTGGAAATGAACAGAACATTTATATTCTCTAATTTACAAGATCAAAATTAACTGCTCATTATTATAATTCTGCTTATGACAGATGTTACCAAATGGTAGTTTGACTTGCTTTTAGAACTCTATATTTTTTATGTGAATACTTAGTACTCTTAAAATTTTTTAAAAAATAAAGTCTATTACAGAAACAATTAGTAGATATTATATTATCAATAGATTTTTCACTTGAAAAAAACAAATTGCACTATTGTTTAATGTAACTGCATACTGTACTGCTCATAACACAAAAGCAAGTCTATTTCATCACTTAGTCTCACCATTTGTCCGGTAAAGAGGATGTTTTTTTCCGACTCTGGCGTCTTCATTTGCCAGGTAAATGTCTTTACTATATGTGACTGTATTTCACAAATTGCCTGTAAAACATGATTTTTTCTATAACTGTATTTCACCATTTGCCTGATAGCAAAGTATTTAGTAAAGTGACTGTTTTTGATTACTTCATGTTATTGTTGCGGTTTTCTAAAATATTAAAATTTGAATATGAACAAGCAATTTAAAAACAAGTTTTAATTGCATTTTATAAGTTATATTCACACACTGTTTATCAGTAGTAACAGTTGTTCTCTTTCAGGATTTGGTAACAACTAATGCATGTTGAATTTAGAATGTATATTCAAGGGAAAAAATAAATAAGAGTTTTCATATTTAGATACTTTATTTTCTGATTCACATTATATTAAAAAGTAACATTATTGTTATATGTAGACTATTTTTTCCCCAAGAATTTGCACAGTCAGCAACAAACAGAAAACTATTTTAGTAGTTAACAGTAGCTAGAAAATGTTATTATTATTATATTAAATCTATTTTTTCAAAGAGCAGTTAAAAGTTTTATGTGAAGTCATAGAGAAAGAATATTAAACCACAGAAATTATGCTTGTTGTGTGCTCTGACAAGACAATATGTGCCTTTTTTGTGCAAGTTGTATTTGTGAATTATATCACTAGTATGTTCAAATTAAATATGCATTGCTTGTCTATATTAGCAAGTTACTGATCCACATGCAGTTTTCTTTTACTGTTTTAGCAGTTTCTTTTCATGAAGATACATTGACATTCTCCATCTGAATCATATGCTGAGATTCCAACTTATAAGAGAAAAATAATTTAGCAAAACATAACCAAGTAGAACTATATTAGAAAGTTTAACTTATATTTTATGAATGAAAGCCTGAGAATGTAAATTTTACTGTAATAGCACCCTTTAAAATGGTTACAGCATTTTGAAAACTGTGAAAGGCAAAGTTGTTTTATTCTTTAGAGTGAAATATTTTAAAAGCATGTTTCTTATTAAAGTTACAAACATTAGTTTTCAAATGTTTAACACAAGATAATTTTCATAAATTGCTGATAAAAATTTGTTATATACATTTTCTGCAAAATTACTGGGTGGATGGTGAGGGCAAAGATGGTATTTTATTTGAATAATAAATGATCATAACTAAGTAGCATTTTGTTTAACTAAGTCCAGTTATTCAGTGATAACTGATATATACATATACAGATATTCATAAAATTAGTGATATTTGTGCCACAATAAACTCTTATCAGGTCACAGTTTTTTCTTCCTTAGATATTTTGTGCTATTGAAGAATAAAAATAATTCAAATTGAAAAGATACATTAGAAATTAACACTAGAAAATTTCCAGTTTTAATTAATGGCATATGTAGAATTGATCATTCTATAATTAAAAACTGCCTGGCAAAGAAAACTCATTTATTATAAGGGATGGTATTCACCATCATATTTTTCTGTACTTCATCTTCTACATCAGATTCATGACTGTCAATAAGGCAAAAGTAAAAATTCAATTTTTATTTACTACCAAAAATGTAGACATGGGATAGTTTCAATTTCATGCTAGTTTTGAAGAAATTAAATAATTTAGAAATCCTTTATAATTATATTTTAGTGCATTATGTTGTCAATTTTTTTGCTGTATAAACAGTATTATTTGTTATCAGATGCCTGTGCATTTTGAAATAAAACTGTTAATTGTAACTGTAAGGTCATTGATTTCCAAGGGATTTTTGTTTCTTGTAATCATATGCTGGTGGGTATTTGTTAGGCCTGTTAAAATACTGTTTTTGAAATGTTTACACAAGATGTACATTTTAAATAATACATTTATTACTTAGCAATTATGGGTTTTAGCTCAGATTGATTTAGACACACAATGTTTGCACTGTATCTTTCAACAGCTATAACTTTCAACAAAATTAATTTGTTTAATATAACATATTACCAGTTGTAATTGAGCAGAAAATGTATCTATCCACAAACATTAAAACATGGTTTTCTTCAATTTACAAGCACTGGACAGGGAGAATGGGTGGAGCAGTCATAAAACTGCATTCTGAAAATGCCTTCAAATTTGAAACACAATAACTATCTTTGTGATAAAACTGTATATTAAAGTTTATATACAAATTGCTATGCACATACTTAATTTCAGTTTTATAAACTTATAGTCGCAATGTGCCAATATATTGTAACTTGTTTTACATATGATAAATAATAAACATTTTTATTATGTTTTGGTCACATTTTGTTGATGTGTGTGTCAGCATATCATAATTTGTCTTTTACCTGATAAAAAGAATAATTTAATGATGCCATGTTTCATTAATGCTGCATAAAGTGCTTTAAAATTATACAGGCTTGGAACTCATTAAAACAATATCTGTGCAATAGAAAATAAAGAATGTGCTTTTTTTTATAGATTAAAAATTATTCCAGCTTAGGTTTAAAAATATTTATGGATTTTTAATACTAAGAGCAATACTGTCATTTGTTTGAACCATATATTTTTTAATTTATTTTATTTTGGCTTCTCTTATTGTAATTACATTTGTTTGAACTATATATTTAATTATAAATTCATTTTATTTTGGTTTCCATCTTGTAATTACATTTGTTTCTTATGTAAATATCTGCACAGTGAGTTCTCTGTTTATGTGAATTATTTACATAAATAATATTGAGACATTTTCATACCAAACTCAAAATTATGTAACTTGAGATGTCTGAATTAGCATTCTGAGAAGTGAGAGTCAGCTAGTGATTCTTACATTTTCAGTCTCTTAGTTGTTCATCACACTGTTCAGACATCAAGATTGTTTCTGTGTTTCGACCTTGTGATATTCATATTGTACTTACATCTGTATTTTGTGGAAAAGTCCTGTTCCATTTAAGCGATATTTGTTTATGTGAGGATCTTGTGTTTGTTTCATGTTGACATTTTACAAGTGGATTCATTAGTTTTATTTATTTGTTTGTCTTTTTAGTGTGTGCTGAGAAGTTTGTTTAAATTTTGTTTTTGTTTAAATATTGTAAAGAATAAACATTCTATTATCATGCTTACTTTTATTATTTAGACTTGAAAGTTAAAATTGGACATAACTAACTAGTCATTAGACTTGTACAAATCAAAGATTCACAATGTCCAACAAAAAACCAAAAAAAATGGCATAACATTTGGTTATGGGTCAGTAATTAATTCTTATGACGTATTCTTGCGATACCACTTATTGTTGAGAAGTAATATGTGCATAATGTAGATATTTAATGAATATAAATGATTACATCGTGTGATTTTGCAGGTACATGATTTAAGATTTTTTTTTTTAACTTTTGTTTTTTATAAGGAGAAATAAGATATTCTGCTTTATTGTTTGAAGATATTTTTGGATATAGGTTTTATAAGTAAGTATACATATAGCCATCTCCACTGACAAGTGGATAGATATTTTATAAGTAATGAAATATTGCTTTAAAACTAAAAAAGTTATACAAAAGGTCTAAATGCCTGCAAAGTGCAAATGAAGAGGTCAGAGATCATTGTAAGTAAAAAATATATTGCTTTTAAGCTCATTACAGTTCTCTTTAGGTGACATTAGGTTAAAACTATCTACAAAGTTCAGTGATGGCTTTTATTTGGATTTTTTGTTCACTGTAGTCGAAGAATGGCTTCACTTGAATTCAAAAGTGGAATTACATTTCAGTTTATTAAGCACCATCCAGCCAATTGCTATAATAATTATTATAAAATGGTCAACAAACTATTTATGCATCCCTGTCCACTGGGAAATTTCAAACTTTAAAAAAAATTATAGAAAAATACTTTGGTAATAAATATATATGTAATGGTAAAGCTGATATTTAATTGTATAGTAGCAATCCCCAACTGAGACCTAAAATGTGAACAAATCATTTTGCATATTAATTGGATTTTTGATTATCCAAGGAGTTAACATCCACCCTGATCAACTGAGACCATATTCGATATTGTGTGTGTATGTTTTCTAAAATAAGTTTGTCAGTGCTTGATGAAGAACAAATATGCTGTGAGATTGCCATTTTATCAGTTCACATAATGGCTGAAAAAAGTACTACCAACATGCAGAGGTAGTCCTCTTCTTTCAGACATAATGTGTTTCTATATCAAAACTTAACATTAAACTTATAGAATTCTGTTTCCAGACAGCCAAACATAAAATCCATAATTATGAAATAAGTGCTTATATATTTTTTAAACTCTTGTCTCTTAATGTATAAAGAAGATTATTTTAAATGTTTTAAAGAAACAGGTTTAATATGAATCATAGATAAAAATTCATTTTAAGAGCTATTTTCAAAATATACATGACAAAGTTGCCCTTACTGTATAATAGCATACATTCAATATTTTTTTCTTTTTTTGAGATGAACATAAAAATTCAAATATGGCAATTAAAATTTGATTTAAGGGTGCTAATGTATATGCAAGTGTGAGTTATATGAATGTAAAATATAAAAAGTTGAGGTGTGAAATTTATCAAACATCAATCAAAGTGTTAGGTATTCCCCCCCACTGTGAATAATTTTATCTGAAATGTTTATAATATGACAAGTCAAATATATATAACTATTTAGGTAGGACCTGGACACTTACATGTAATAAATTTTCAGTATCAAAGACCAAAAAACTTGCACTGTTAAATGGTGGGCATTTTTTCAAATTTTCCCAACACTGTTCTTTCCAGTACCTGTACTAGTGTCCACACGACTTTCATTTCCATTATTGTCACGTGTAAAACTACATGCCATTTTATCATCAGTCTCACAGGCATTCTGTTATTTTCATACACACACCAATACCTCCATATCAATTATTTTTCATATCTCACATGCATTCTGTTAATTTTCATACAAACCCCAATACCTCCATATCAATGATTTTTCATGTCTCAGGCATTCTGTTAATTTCCATACACACACCGATACCTCTATATCAATGATTTTCATGTCTCCCAGGTTTATATGCCCAATTTATTTAATGTTCAGTGATTCAGCTCATTTTGTTTACTCACAATGTCACACACACCGCACTGACTATTCCAGTATCCATCACAATGTTTATGGTCAGTCAACTTTCAATGTCTACAAGTCATTAACTCACAACAATGTCACACACACACCGCACTGACTATTCCAGTATCTATCACAATGTTTATGGTCAGTCAACTTTCAATGTCTACAAGTCATTAACTCACAACAGTCACACACACACCGCACTGACTATTCCAGTATCCATCACAATGTTTATGGCCAGTCAACTTTCAATGTCACACATGCCACAGTGTCAGCATCAGGGTTTTACAAGGCATTTTTCAAATTTCATTATATTAGGCAATTTAAACTATCACATCTCTTTGTTACCTTGTAAATGCCCATATTTCATGCTCCTAACTTTGAAAGTGAAGGAATCTTTTTTAATGAATGTAAAAAATATGTTTGTTCTTATAGTTTAATTTTTATTTCAGAGCACTATTTACATTTTTGAAGAATCACACACCAGTTGCCTTGATCATAGTAGCTTTTCTTAATTTCACAACCAGGAATATTAGTACACAATGCATCCAGTTCTCCATGCTGAAAGACATGATAGTAGCGATGAAATGTGGACACTTTATTTTCTTCTAGCATCTTCGTTTGTTGTCTCTTTTCATCAGTTTTGGGTCTTGGCTTTTTAAGCTGCCAAGGCACTAACATATCTTGCTGCTTAAACTCTGTCCTATTAACATGCACAGGAAGGTTCTGACATGAAGAATCACTAACTAATTCAGTTAATCCATTCTGCTCTTGACATTTAGAATTGTCTGATGATGCACACTTCTCTTCTGAATTTTGTCTTGCTGCATCAAAATAGACCACACCAGTGCAATTCTCAGCAATCTCATGCTTTGTTTGCAGCTTGTTAGTTTTTGTATTCACATTTGACTGACATATGTCAGTACTATCTATACCACAGTTTGACTTGTAATCATCTTTAGATATTAGTGAACTGTCTACAGTTCCTCTCTGCTGCATTTTCTTTCCACTCGAGCTTGACTGCTCTAATATATTTGAAAACTTGACATCTATAGGAGTGGTGATGCATGCATTTGAAGAACCTTGAATAGGTATTTGGTTTTCTGGCACCTCAGATTTACACAGAGGAAAGTTCTGCATACAAAGAGAACTACCACTGTCCTGCTTGGAAATGTTTGAATCAGATAACTTTAGTTCTTTGTCTTTTCTGTATGCCTTTAAATACTTTGATTTTTTCCTATCTAATTCCTGCTCCTGGGCCCAAACATAAATCAAGGCCTGTCCTCCTGGTTGGAGAATACGCAGTAATTCTTCAACAGCTTTTTTTCTCCGTGACTATAAAATGAAAGATAAAAGAAAATTTAACAAAAAATGTAAAACCGGAAAAGTCAAATTACCCGTTTTTTTCTCAACACATGAATATTATCATTTTGTTGTTGTTGTTTGCTACAGTACTTTAAGTGCTATTGCAAAATGTGTGTAACAGATACCTTTAATATACAAACTATGTTAATGGGAAAGAAGTGAGCTCATTTTATAAAATGAATTACCAATATAATTACTTTTGTGTAGCAACACAATTGAGACAACATAGTTTGTTCTACATCAGTACATGACTGCATCACAAGTGTAATGTAATTTTTCTCATTTGTTCTTTTTAACTTTTAACAAAGGCATATATAAATAAATCAATCTGATGAATGTACAACAACTCTTAATAAAATCCAGGAGTACAAAATTAAAGCTTTTTTTAAAATAAAAAATAATCTTGTCAATTAAATACTAATTAATTCATATATTAAATACTAGAGTATATAAATCAGGGAAACTGTTTGCCATGCCCTTGGTTTTGCTGAGCAAAACCTATATAGCTATCTAAATTTCTTTCACTAACACTAAACACAAAGGAAACAAAAATAATGCAATTACAATGGTCTAAAGAACAAGAGCATAGATCATAATTAAGCTAATTTTATCAAGAAATTAAGTCATTCTTCACAGAATCAGTATATCACCTTTACAATTGCCAGAAAAAAGATAGAAGGTATAAGTCCTTTTAACACAATTTTTAAAAATGTGTTCATGAATATAGAAGAGATTAGACTTGTATATAATCAGTGTATAAAAACAGGTAAGACTTTTAGTATGCATACACATACACAAAGCGGTTAGACTTGTACATTATTAGCATGTGTACTGGTGTGCAAAAGAAACTAAACACTGTTCTGTTGCAGGATAGCATGAAGAAACAGAAAAATGGTGCTGAAGCACTATTTATATTTAAGTGTTTGTTTTTCATTGCAGTTGGTTAACTGATATAAAGACAGTAACCCACACATTCTTGAATTTCAATAAACTTTCACTGCTAATCATGTGAATAAATCCTACTGGAGAAAAGAGAAACCAAATGAATGGTAAGTGTTTAAATCTTTTCAAACCTCGGTAGACAGATGGTGGATGACTGCTATACACAGAACTACATCAGCAACACAGGATCTGAATGGAACAGCAAGAATATCTCCAACAAACACCTGGAATCCTCTTCCTTGGCAGATACTTGCCAAGTTCTCACTCCGATCACTGCCTATCTACAAAAGCATGTATTCCAATATGTACACTTTGATCAAATAAGTGAATTTAAATCATCAAGATACTTAACAATAATTATCATGACCATTATATCTAACCTTGTAACAAGAGTAAATAGTAGTAGTACATGATATGAGCATGCACTTGATAATGCAAGTTTAAAGTTGGTTTAACCTGATTTTAAATGTAGGGTTAGTCCCTGAATAAGATTCTCAACATTTTTTTTTTAAATAATAACAATGGTGACTTACTAGAGCACTTATATAAAAATGCACAATCTATTTTAACATGTAAATAGCAAATAATAAACAATAATTAAAAAATAAACGTAACATTAGAGGCATGTTTTTATAGTAATAGATGCAACAGAGAACACACTTGAAGGAAGACAAGATATGAAATAAAAAATAAATAACAGAAAAGATTATACCAACAGTGACATATTGCAGATGAGAAAGATTTTTAAGAGCTGTTCTGAGGGAAAGAGTGTGACTATTTCAGAGTTATAACGACACTTTCCCCAGATTATGGGATCCTGGTATAAAAAAGACTGTAGAAGATCATAAGCTTTGGATGTCATGATAGATACACTTATAATACCCATGTCAAAAGAAGATTGCAGATAACAAGATGGCATGTTTACATCAGTGAGGTCAGATACACTGGGCTTCAGCCAATGAAAACTAGCACAATGAGTGAAGAAGAAGGGTTCTCAAATAATGCAATTAGTCTGGGTGAAAAAAAATGTTTTCAAACACAAAATGTTTATGAGGTGAAGAAGGGTTTTCAAACAACACCATATTTAATATAATTTCTGCTTGATTAAAGTATGAATTGAAAAGACATCACCCTACAAATGTGCCACAACACAAGAAGTCTTCAGCTTGTATACAACTTTGGAGATTAGAATTTAATATTTACATAGATTACAAAATGAAACCATAATGACTAGTAAGAAAAATAGAAAGGAGACAAGCACAGAAAAAAAAAAGGAAATGGCTGTTTCAGCCAGTGCTGACAACAATGTGTGAACACATGATTTTGCATTCAAGTCATGTAATTCTCTTTAACAAAAGTGATAGTGCAAACCACCCATACCAGAAAGAGAGAAACAATAAGCCGTTTATATACACAAAACATGTTTAAATTGGTAATAATTTTTTTTTAAATGTATATCAGTGTCTTTATTTAGTCTTTTTTTCTCCTCCTTCCTTATTCACTTGGTATAGAACATATTAAACATATCTATCAAAGCTACTCATTTACACATTTAACAACTGTTGTGTACTTAATCTGCAAATGATGTTAAAAAATAAGAAGCAAATGAATTAATTATTATACAATCTTAAAATGAATCAGAAATCAAGTTTATAGATGTATCAACTTTAAGGTGGTGCTGAATGCACCTCTACAATATACATTACTTCCTAATTGAGAATTCATAATCAATTAAAGAATTTATTTAACACAAGAATTTTTTCTTTCTTGAATTGAGTTGCCATTTTAATGAGGGACTTCTTGAATATTTTTAAGTGATAAGAAATGTGAGCATAGTACTTGGCACAAATATTTCAAATACTTTTTATTGCTAAGCATAGCTACAGGTTTCCCTTGCTTGGCAGGATGCCCTTTGTCATGGCAGACAAAACCAGAAACGTGGACTAAAAGCAAACACAAATTTCAAGTTGGGGCACCCAATTCTTGGATCTGTAAATAAATCTGTTAAATGTTATAGTTTTCTGATTTTTGCTCTTATTTTGACCAAAGATGGTGTACCTTATGAATGGGTGAATGTAAATAAATGTTTGTAAATTGGCAACTGTCTTCCCTTGCTAACAGTGTGAAGTGATGATATACATTACTTTAATAACTGGAATGATCTCTTGTTGTATGCAGTGTGAAGTAATGATATATACTTCTTTGAATACTGGAATGATCTCTTGTTTTTTTCCAGTGTGAAGTAATATATATGTTACTATGAATAGTGGAATGATCTCTTGTTTGCAGTGTGAAGTAATGATATATGTTACTTTGATAAGTGGAGTGATCTCTTGCCTGCTGTGTGAAGTAATGATATGTTATTTTGATAACTAGAATGATCTCCTGCTGTTTGCAGTGTGAAGTAATGACACATGCTATTTCATATGACAATTGGCAATGATTTTCTATTACAAAATTGATTGTTGTTTGCAGTATGTAATACATGAAGCATATTACTGCAAGCAATCTTTTTATTTCTAATGATCTGTTGGAAAAACATATCTTTGTTGACTGATTTATTTTTGTCATATTCAGATAGTCAAAAAAGTGTTTTTCTCTACCACCATTATAAATTTGAAATGAAAAATAGATTACAAAATTAATTCATAAAAAGTAGCAACACCAACAATTTGATGTAATCTTAAATCATTGTCAATTACTTTTGATTCATTATTAGTAACTGAAATTTTCATTTAGAAATGAAAACAGATAACATGAATTATATAATTATTGGTTAATACATGGCTGTTCTAGTAATTGTTTAAAGTACCAGTGCTTTCTCAATGCCATTTTCATTTGTGAAAGTAACAAACATCAACAACAAAATATTTGTTAGTAGGCAAAATATTTATTTTCAATCTTAAAAGTTAGGTCAAACCTTATTCTTTCTGATAGCAAATACTGGACACTAATAGACAATTGTTGTAAGGTGCATGCGCTAATTTTCGTTTGTGGAGGTATGTGTTTACTTTGTATTCCAAGTATACTAAAAATTCTTTGAAGATTTTAGTAATGTTTTAGATCAGTTTTATTAACAGAAAATATACAGATTCCTTAATACTAATTTTAACTTTCTAACTGTAAACAAGTTAGTCATATTGTTAACACCCCATTTGCTCCATTATTTTCCAAAGAATCATTAATTGTTAAAGTATTTTCTATAGCCACAACCATTATCCACAAGTATATCTCTACAATTATCTCATAAAGATGCTCTCTGATTCCAAAATACTTTTCACTTTTACAATTACACCCAATGTCTATGATTATCTCCTTTCATGAAAAATGATTACAAAAACACCTTACAATAACAATGTCCATAATTATCTCCCTTTATGTACCTCATAAAGATGTTTGTTGATTCCAAAATACTTTCCATTGCCACAACCTATATCCACCATTAAAGAGCCTGGATCTTGGTTTTGGATAAACTGCACAATTTGTGGCCAAGGTTTGTGGCGTGTATCACTGAAGTGGTCTGCTATCTCTTCATAAACCTATCAACAAAATTAGTCTAATATGTAGGTGTGTGATATTTGTCACTGTACAAATCTGTTTATTATATGCATAAATTCAAACACAAGTTTGCAAAGTGCAGCTCTAAAGATATCTACTATACATGCATAACTGTATAAACTAAATAAATTATAGGGTTGAGGAGAATGCCACTGAAAGGATGTGATATATTCTCATGTACTATTTGCACTAGTCATACCAATATGAGAATACATTTTGCAAATGACACTTGTCACTGAAAGTAAATTTCTTCTTAAATCTATAAAAGCATTATAATTCAGGGTTTCAGTCAAAATTTTCAAATAATTTTTTTTTTTTAATTCCAGACCTAAAACTAAGAACAATAATTCACAATGCACCTAAAAGTGATAATCAAAATTTTGAAGACTACAAGACAGATATAAATTTAAAAGTAATTAAAAGAAAAATATAATTACCTGCAAAATCTCAACTTGAACTAGGCAGTAAAGAAAGAAAATTATTTATCAGCCTACATTCCTCAAATATGGAATATAAGTTGCCTTTGTTTTAAGAATGCAATATTGTTTGTTAGTCCTAAAATAGCTTCTTGATTTTTATTTTATTATTTTAATATATAAACATATGTACTATTTCAAACTTTGTTAAAAAATTCACAAAATATATTTATTA
This sequence comes from Sinotaia quadrata, assembly GCA_028829895.1. Lineage (NCBI taxonomy): Eukaryota > Metazoa > Mollusca > Gastropoda > Architaenioglossa > Viviparidae > Sinotaia > Sinotaia quadrata. The sequence goes on from CM054183.1 coordinate 48,998,531, forward strand.
TACATATTTTTTAAAAATTGAAACAAGGCCTTTTTATATCTAGAAGGGAAGCTAAATAAATTTACACATTTGTACAAAGAATAAAAAATAATAACTTTGAAATAAAAGGTTATAAATATTCTGTTAAACTTCCCCAACCCTCATCACCAAGAATTTAAATTACTATTAATATCAGTTGATGAAATAAAATTATGGAAGTGCTTGAAAAAAACCCTTCATGTTCAATCACACTTAGCAAATGACCATTTCAACAAATTAAACTGAGCGCTTTACACACTTTTCACACTATCTGATTAAATCAGACCATTAGTTGGGGTCTTTCAGTCTGCAGATGACCATAATGGTAAAAAAAAATTAATTATATTCCCCTCTGAAATTTAAGACTTCCCCCAGACTTTTCTGACATTTTACTGATTTTTAACACTTTTTCCAAACCTGGAAAGCCTAAAATCAAATTCCAGACTTTTTACAGAATTCCTAACCTGCAGAGAAATCCTGTTAATAGTCCACATTGAATTTATATCAATCAAATAAATAAATAAATCTCAAGAATATGTGACTTAGAGTAAGAGTACAACACATACAATAAAATGTGTATTGGTACTAATTTTCATTAGCTCAGGCCAAATCCTACACTTCCCCCATGACAACGGTAATTACAATGAAAATGTGTATTGGTACTAATTTTCATTAGCTCAAGCCAAATCCTACACTTCTCCCACAACAATGGTATCTTACAATAAAAATGTGTATTGGTACTGATTTTCAGTAGCTCAAGCTAAATCCTACACTTCCCCCATGACAATGGTATCTTAAAAAAATGTTCACTGTACCGATTTTTCATCAGCTTGATAGAAATCTAAATATATTAGATATGTCACTGTACTAAATTTTAATCAGAACATGCCAAACATGATCACTTCCAACTAATCACAGACAGATGTGTCATTCTATTGAGTTTTCTTCATTTCATCTTGCATTCTTCACCTGGTATTGATCATAAGATGTTTGTGTTTAATAACCAGTTGCAATTGCATCAAGAAAGTGGTCACTCTAAGAATAACATTTTCTAAAAATCGACCAAGCCTCTCTATGTGGCCAGAAAATTATACTAAACAATAGAGAATGATGAAGACAAGTCTGATATTTAGTTAAATAGGCAAAGCTTACAACATAAAACTTCCATTACTTAATTCTCACAAACATAATTGTTAAAAAAAATTCCAATACTTAATTCTCTCCAACATACTTGCTAATTAAATTTCAGCTTCTCTACAGATAACACAAAATGTCTGCATGATCATGAAACAGTGTCTCCAAATAGAAAATAATTTGTTTAAAGAGAGTTCATACCTTGTGCACGTGCTCCGATTCCAGAACAGTGGCTTCTTTGTCAGTGATTGGCTTATAGCTCAAGCCAGCCCTGGCACTGTCAAAGAATCCAGATGAATTATAACTGTCAAAATAGGTAACTAACAACTATAAAATATGTGAAAAAAATGTTTAAGTGTCATAATTAAATTTAATAAAATATTGCTCTTTGTTGTATGCATTCATCTGTATTCAGGGTTTATGCAACTCAAGATGCCTCCCACCAGGACTCAGTTAAAGAATGTTCCTTGAATTGTTTTGAAGCAATGCATGCTAACAAATGGTGTAAGTGAGTGTATAATCAGAAAATGAAGGAACAAGTTGCTCTTACTAAATTCAATATGTGTGTGGTTGTAGACAATCTTGAGAAAGTAACATCCAAAGGAAAAGTGAAGTGCAGAAGGTTCTGAATAAGTATTTTATAAATGGTGCCAGTAATATAACTCATAATAAAAATTACAAACTATCTAATCAAATCACAATAATAAAATATATTCTATAACAGCTTAAAAAATAATAATATAAATATATACCATACCTATTTATCAGCTTGTTTCTTACAATTCCTGAAATTTAAGTAACACTTTTTAAACAGTGGTGAAATCTAACACTGAAAGAATTAGATAATAAAATCAATAAAAAGAAACATGAAAAGCAAATTACTCATTGAATGTCTGAACTTATAATAAACATTTAACAAATATATGGTAAAACATTTTTTTTTATTATCAACTTGCTTTTTATTCAGGTATATAATGATTAATAGTTTCCCATTTTATATGAAAAGGTATTTTTTACAGTAAAATAAGGGGATAACATCTGGCTTGTACAAATTTACTAGGACTTTATCTTCTACTTTGGCCATTGGGTTGTATGATAGAAGAAGTTATGGTCAAATAAGTTACAATTAACCTGTTATTTATTCACTTGCTTTATTCTTATTTATAAGTAAGAAATATTAAAACATACAATTTGATCTGTAAAACAGAAATAACAAATTTTTAAAAGTCTTTTTATTCGATTCTTTTGATTAATGATTAGGTACTTGATTTTAAATAGTTAAATAATTTCAATAAAATATTTTAAAGACCAGTATTTTTCAAAAATCTATCATAAAATAACTGCTCTTCAAGAAAGAGATTTAAAAAATAATACAAATATTTATCACTGTTACCTTAGCTACTCTTATTCTTAAACAAATTGAAATCCCATATACCAAAAGATAGGGCATTCTCAAGTTTAGATATAAATCAAGTCTTGTTTTTAAAAAAAAACAGATATGCATCATAAGTTGCATGTTACATTCATTTAATAAGTCTGAAGCTCCTGAATCCTAAACATTTTGAAAGTTAGAACTGCAGTAGTTACATTAATGCTGATTCAGTTTCCTTTCTTGGTTATACTATTTTGCATTTAATATTTTAATTCTCAAACAGTTTAATATAAGACTTTTAAACAATAGGAAACATCTTCTTGTTTTAGCTACTCTAGAGAGTGTGATTAAATACATTCTTCACAGATATGTGTTCAACATACTGAAGAATGATTATGCAGGCCAAGCATTGTGTGCAGTTATAAATTTGTCTACTATAGTACTCAATATATTTTGTGACAAAATAATTTTGCAAATGGCATAATTAATCAGTAATTCTGATAAATTAAGACTCTGGGATTTTAAAAGTTAAATCTGCTAATGGCACAATTAATCAGTAATTCTGATAAATTAAGACCCTGGGATTTTAAAAGTTAAATCTGCAAATGGCACAATTAATCTGTAATTCTGATAAATTAAGACTGGGATTTCAACAGTTAATAACTCTGTACAAAGTGGCATTTTCCAAATTCATTTTGAAAAAAGAATAGATCATATTAAGTTGAGATAATCACTCTAAATTAAGTGCCCTTGTAGAAATATTTAAACTAAGTAGTATACTATCTATGTCAATGAAACATTTAATATAAAAAAAATTAATATATGAGTAACTCATTTCTCTCATTTTTCGGCTGGCTGAGTTTATAATATTCACTTCCAACATTCAGTAATTCTGCAGATGATAAAAATTATCCAGATGGAATGAAACTCTGTAACTACTGATGCCCCCAAAAGCAAAATAAACAGAATTGGTATGCGACTATTCTTTACTATCAAATGATTACCTGCAGTTGGAGCAAGTTTCCTAAAAGTGAATGATATTCGTGTTTTGCGAGGTAATAGGGTAAAACCCCCAGTGACAGATGGAATAATGTCTGATTTTCTGGGTGTGATGCCATGCGACCAAATGTATCTAGAGTCACCAGTCATAACAAGAAGACTGCGCTGTGGCAACACAACAGACAGATGACACCCATCAGGATGTTGAAATTCCATCAACACCTGAAAGAAGAATAAAGCTGCGCATCATTAAAGAACTGGGACTGAATTCAAAGAAATCAGTCATATGCTGTCTGAGGCAAATTATATGCCTTAAGGATGCAATGAAAAGTTAATAAAAAATTGTACACACTCAAGACAGCATTTAGGAAAGACTTAAATTTCTGGAATGAAAATAAATGCTATGGGGATGATATCTCACCTGAGAACCACAGCTGAGAGACATAATGCCATCTTCAAATGCTGAAGCTGTGTCTATGTGGGGTGGAATTCCTTTTTGTAGCAAAAAAACAAAACAAAACAAAAACAAATCACTTTTAAGAAATCATAGAAAGTTTGTTCTCAATTTATTTACTGTTGTTGGTGTATAAACAACAAAATTATAAGTGAGGAAAATGGATTGGTTACTTGGTTATTATGTTCATTTAAGTATTACATTTAACTTAAAATTTAAAACTAACACATCTACACAAAATTAATAATGTTTCATTAATGCATTCACTCCTAAGATTTTAACACTTACCTTGACCAGGCAGATAGTGATTGACAGTGAGTTGGTCTGGGAAGTGGGAAACATAATTCATGCTGATTGCCTTCTGTAGAAAACCATTACAGATCTCAGGTATGCCCTCTGCTAAAGGGTTATTGGGATCAACATTGTTTATTCCATACCTGAACTCAAAGCCAAAATGTTTCACCTGTCTGTGTTTTAAGATTCCAGAGTCTACAATATAAAGTAAATAACATTTATTAAGTATGTGGCATAGAAAAATGTAGTAATGGTCAACATGTGTGATGTGGCATAGTGAAGTAATGATTGCCATGTCTGATAATTGATATGGAATAAATTTTTGTATTTTAAGTTGTATTTTTTCCACTAAATTTTCCAGCATTGTTAGTATTCAATAACTTATAGTTCTAGTAGTAGAATATTGTTGTTAAAAGCAAGCAAATTGAGCCCAAGAATCAAAACACCTCTTCATAGTTCGTAAACTCACATTACTATAGCAACAACTTGAGAAACCAATAAATGACACTGCAAGTATACACACCATAATGTGTAAAATATTTTATTATTTTAAAGTGTACAAACACAGTGTGCACAATAAATGTACAAACAGTGTGCACAATAAATGTACAAACACAGTGTGCATAATACTTAAAGTGTACAAAACAATATGAAATATGTTACAAGTGTACAAAACCAGTGTGCAAAATGTTCAAAAAGTAAACAACAGTTTGCAATTTGTTTAAAGAATGCAACATTTTGAACTTCTATAGTACTCTTAGGTGAATAAAATAGCAGTTTATCTCTCTTATTCTATCAAATTCATCTTCAATATTCAACAAACCAAACTTGGCTTCATCGTTCTCTGCATCAACATAAGGTAAAATGCTAAAGTTTGGTATTTTTACATTCAAGATAAAGCAAAAAATCAACAAGTGAAATGCATTTGGAATTGTATTTATGAGTCTTGAATAAACAAGGGAAGCAATCAGCTGAAAGCCTTAAAGTTGTATGAGTATATATTGATTTAAATTTATGAGAATTGCTATATTCCTCTTCAATATTCAACAAACCAAGCTTGGCTTATTCTCTGCATCAATCTAAGGTGAAATGCTACAATTTTGTATTTTTACATTCAAGATAAAGCAAAACAACAACAAATGAAATGCACTTGGAATTGCATTTATAGGTCTTGAATAAACAAAGGAAGTAACCAGCTGAAAGCTTTGCACAGTTTATGCTGATTTAAATTTATGAGAATTGCTATAGTGGCTCTAATTTCTGCCAATTAATCATTATCATAATGATTATGTTTCATATCCTGAAATTTGTTAGGGATATTTTTAGACCAAATTACAAACTTTTCAATCATTCAACAAAAAGAAAATGAAAAATCCCCACCACACACAGCACATAATTAGTGTTTTATTTTGTCATGCATATTGTGTTAATTTGGACTGTTGTTTATAGTGGCTAATATACTCTCATAGACTTACCATTAGAGGTAGCATTATCAAACAAGACTGTTTGCAAAAGCATTTGTTCAAACTCTTCTGTGACAAAATCTTCCACCACTATTAGTCCTGGAGGTAACTCAGTGCTTGGACAAATACTGGATTGAGCTGAAACATCAAAACGTCACATATTAGAGAGAGAGAGAAAAACAAAAAAACACTGATTGGAGCTAAAAATGTTAATACTGTTCCAAATCAGAGCAGGGAGACAAAGATGGAGCTAAAAACTTCAAGACTATCACAAATCACAGAATTAAATATAGGGCTCCCATCATCGTCAGTTTTACTGATCGATTCTCATGGTCACGAGTCGCCACAATTCTTGCAATTTCTCACTGAAATTGGCCCACTGTGATCTGGTCAGTCCTATCCCCATTTCCTACCCTCAATGGTAAATGTATATGCATCCTGTCCAGCAGGGACACTACGAGTATATGCCAGCTGATCAACGTTGTAATAAACTACACCCTGAAATAGCACAATGACTATTGACAAATGTGAGACTGTGATACTTATGTAAATCACTTACTGTCAGAAACAGAATGAATTAATTAAATACAGAATAAAAAAAAAAACTGAACCATGTGAAAATGTGAAGTTGAAACATTTAACAGTATGTTTATTAAACTAATACACAGTGGATTTGTCAACGACAACAATCAATTGCCAATAATGGAGCACGCTTGGCATATTTGGCGAGGGATATTTTATGTTTACTGTTCAATCATATTAGTGCATGATCGCGAGATTGTGCTGCGCGTGCGATCTATTACAAGAATTAACACTGACGACGATTCTCATGAGATTGACTGATCAATCGGAGCCCTAATGAAATAATGGGTAAAATTAAAATATCAAGAATATATCAAATCACTAGGAGTCTGGTTGGAGCTAAAAATGTCAAAAAAATGTCACAAACCAAAGAAAATAAAAATAAATATAAATATAAAGTAGTGAAAAAAGAAATGGATAGAGGTGTAAACATCAAGAAAGCAATAAATCAGAGATGATGGTAATGAATAGAGCTATAAACATCAGGAATGTCACAAATTAGAAAATGGTAGAACTCTTCTCTGCAGTACCAATTTCAGGATATATGTTTGGATTCTTTACTTGATATCTTGCCCACCAGTTACTATGCTCTTTTTCATATTATTAAACATTCACCTTAATTTTTTGCAATATAGATAAGACATTCACTTTGCACCGAGTATTAATAAATTTATTTATTATTGTCTAATAATATAAGTTTATTTAGTATTTTAAAGTGCTCTGGGTTTTCTTGAAATGAATGCTTTTATAAATCATCAATAATACTACTTTTTATATTTACTTAGTGTTAATAAGTTTATTTAGTACTGTCTAATATTATATGTTAGTTAATATTTTAAGCACTCTTGATTTTCATGAAACAAGTGAGCATTGAAAAGAGCTTAAACATCAAGGGTCACAAAACATAAATCGCTAAAAGTGAATATTGGATAGAGCTGAAATACAAGGTCACAAATCATAAAAATGCTAGGAGTTCTGGATAAGCTGAAACACCAAAATAAAAAATAAGAAAAATGCTAGAAATGAGTCTAGGAAAAGTTACAATATAAACTAGATCACAAATTGCCAGAAGTTAATGCTGAATTGAGCTGAAAGTGAAACACCAAGGTCTCAAGCACCAAATGTTAAGAGATTCTTATTGATTTATTTTCCACTGTGCACTAGATTAGTTAATTTTTCTCAATTTTATTTAATATTGCATGCATATAAAACTCTAAAAAACAGTCAGACTTTGCACTGTGACTAATTTAATTACTAATTTTATAATTTATTGTTTGGGTTTACAATAGGACATTTTGCATAATATTTATAATTATACTTACCCTGAGATACAAAAAATAAATAGAGTCTTATGTTTTGCGAAGGGTCTTTTCCCTCTCTCAGCTGAAAACCAGTCAATTCCTCTTGTGCTCTTGCTGCACTTGTAATTGTATCAAAACATACAAAACTATATGATTTCTTTGGTAGCATGATGATGTCCTGTACACAACCAAACTGACTGAAGATGCCAAATAAATCATTCTGCGAGACTCCATTTTCAAGACCACCATTTTGAACACACAGAATCTGTAATTATGTAAATTAATTAAAAAGAAATAATAAAGAAAATATTTTTTTTTGTTTTGTTAGTATGATGCAAATTATATGGTTGTCTTTAAGAAAAGGGCTGGATATATTATGCATTAATTATAAAACATACGCAAATATCTTGAAATATTATGTATCATTTATAAAAAAATATATATGTGAAGCCTGGTATACTACGCATAATTTATAAAACTGATCCCTAAAAAGATTATATTATATATAATTTATAAAACTGTATGATTTCTAAAACTGACCTCTGAAGGGCTTACAATATTATATATAATTTATAAAACTATGTAAAGAGTTGGGTATATTATGCATAATTTATAAAATTGAATGCAATTGTCTTGATATATTATGTAATATTTATAAAAATGAAATGTAAAGGGTTGGTATATTCTGTTTGTCACAGATGTTAAGGCCTCAGCAAATGGTAAGACACTTGTGTCATATGACTGTGAGAGGATAAATGTCTTATATTTAACTTATAAAAAAAATTCTGCTGACATGTCTTATGACTTGGAAACTGTTCTATTTTAATATGACAGTTGCAGTAACATCAAAATGTCAAAACCAAATCACATGATGCTGACAGTACAAAAATAAAAATAGACAGTATCTTTCTCATTGATAAGCGGTTCAATAAGTATCAAGTGCTTTTGGAATATATTGTGGGTCATTCGAATAAATGCTTTTATGACTTTGGAGTCCTCTGCTTCATTTCCTTCAGTAGTTGCACATATGAAAGGTACTGATTAATTATTGAGTGATATCCATCCTCTGACTCATCAAGATCTTTTTCTTGGTCATCTAGTTTCAGCTAATGCAGCTTGAACACAATAAAGATGATATAAAATGTGATGGTGAAGTAAACACTGAGAATAAGGTACTAATGGAGTTGAGAAAATAACACTATTTGTAAAATACATTTTAAAACTGAACTAAAAATGCTTAGATCAATAGATGTTAGCATATTTTGCCAATGCATTCATTACAAAGGTATGAGATTAAATTCTGTAAATGTTTTTGCAAAGATTACGGAATGTAGAGCATGATTTTATAAAGTATTTACATTTTAGAATTAAAATATTTAACATCTCTGTTTATTTACTGATAAACTACAGCTAAAACTGACCAAACACACTTTCTGCTTGTCAAAAATATTATGTTAATTATTTATAATATATAGATTCTTCAAAGATTTATAATTAGTTAATATTTTTATATCTTTCTTTTAAAAGGTAAGGTACTGGATATAAAAGTAAAATAATCTAAAGTGTTTAGAAATAATACAAATGAATTATCTGTATGCATAAAAATGTAAATTATCTTACTGCCCCACTGCTAGATTTATAAATGAAAATACAAACACTAGCTTAGCATACACTATCTGAAATACAGTGAAACCCTGTGATAACGTAATTCGGATATAATATGGTCCCTGCTATTAACACGATCTGATTTTATGGACCCTAATTATCACGTTATTGAGAGGTTTCACTTGTATTATATATTTATGTGGATACAAATTACTCTTAACATATTGAACATTGTAAAGTCACTAATATTATACGCGAGTGATTTAAATACAAAATACCTACTATATAATTGGTCTATTGCTAATGTCACTGAGTTTACTAAGTACTAATTACTATTGTAATTGACACTTCATATTTGTTTTACATGAAATCCCACAATGCTAAATAAAAAATAAAACAGAAAAAATATAGCACATGATCAATAATTAATTAAAAATTTCTTTCCTTAACATAACTTTGAAGGATGTTCGCTGAAAAATATGTTTTATTTGAGCGAAAACGCTCTCTAATATTATAATAAAGTAATATGCGCAATCTTTAACATATTGAACATTGTTAAGTCACCAACTATCATTTAAATACAAAAATACCTACTAAAAAGTACTATATAATTGGTCTATTGTTAATGTCACTGAGTTTACTACTATTTTAATTGACACTTCATGTTTTACATGAAATCCTACTATGCTAAATAAAGAATAAAACAGGAAAAAAAAATAGCACGTGATCAATAATTAATTAAATTTTTTTTCATTAACATAACTTTGAAGGTTGTTCGCTGAAAATTATGTTTTCATTTGAGCGAAGACGCTCTCTAATACGCGCAATCTTTTTTAAAATCTTTCGTTGTAATTTGGAAGTGCTGTTTATACTGGGCGCAGCCATTTTTTTATTAGCTACAAACCATATAAAACTATAAATATTTTTCTTTTCGAAGTTTATTCGTCAAAAGTATAAGAACAGTTTAATAATATTATAAATAGTACTTAAACATATTTATTTTTTGCTAAATAAATATCTGCTTTATCTTCATAATTGTAAATTTAGTTAGAGCTTGTTTTCGATTAATAGAGAGTAATTGTTGACGTCAGAAGCGGCTAGCAAGAAAATGGCGTTGCATTGTATCAGTACCGATTCTGTGAAGGCATGGGAAAAGTCGGGAAAAGCAGATTTGTAAGTTATACATTTTTTATCAAGACTCACAGAATTTTATTTTAATTCGTTAAATTTGTGTTACTTTAAGAAATGTTCTATTTAATTTTACAATATAATTTAGTGTTTGTCTTTGCATGAGGCTGATGGGGGATCCGACAGACAGAATGACGGCATTTGATTATTGGAATACTGTATTCACATAATGTTTATCCCTTTTTGCCACATGACCTTTTAATATAATTTTGACAAAGCATTTACACATAAATTTAAAAGAATGCTCCAAAGGTATTAAATACGGTCAACTATTTTCTTTTGTTGATTTTTCTTTATAATAATTTGATATTTTTACTGAAAAAACAAATTAAGCTAACAAAAACTCAAAAGTTTATTATTAATATTACTAATACTGTTGCTGTTATTAAAGAATCTTAGTTCTCTTATTGAATAAATGATTTTAACCTTCAAAATAACGAGAAGTGTTTTGGAATTCTACTGATACTTGTAATACTAATAGCAATAATCATTCTTTGAAATGCATTTCACAGCGAAAATTGTGAATCTTATGGGATGAATGACACACAGTTTAAAACACATTTATAATAATATGCTTGTTTGTATATTTTACACAGACTTAAAAGAGTATTAGGTAACAGACGCTATGTCACTTGAAGTCTCTGCATTTGAAATAAAAGAATTGGGCACACATCATATCATAGTCTAATATATAGTAATAATGAAAATGTTCAACTTCAAACCAAACTTGTTTGATGCACAATAGTGATAACAAGAAAAGTTCAGAGTAAAATAGTTTAATTGTAAAAGTTCAGAAAATGAATCAAAATAAAATAAGAATATAGGGAATATATACTTAGAATTATACTTTTATAGGCCTATTGAAACTAAATCTGAGACTTTTTGGTCATTCTTTTTTTATTTACTAGTTTTAGACACTTTTTTTCTATTTGTCTTAATCTTAATGAGTCTTAATCTTTTAAATGAAACAGATCATGTTTGTCTTCATATTTAATATAAAGTTTTGTATTCTAAAATGAACATTTTCACTTAGGAGCTATCCATTTAGTACTTGCATGAGTGTGGTGTAACATTTCCATAAGCCTGCATTTGTATGAGTGAGGTATTAAAATCAAGTATATATATTGAAGTAGTTATAGTGGTATACAAATTAAATAAACTATAGATTGATAAGTTAATATAGTTAGCATTCCATTTGGTTTACCAGACTTGTGTTTTTATTTGTACTTGAGATAGAAAAAAAGAACTTTCTCAGATTCGCTCATTCAGATACTCTTCTTAAGTTCTTGCATAATTATATCCTTAGTATAGTGCTCAATAATTATGGTTTACATTGAATATTTGCAAATACACAGAAGCAAATCACAATATCAGGGGCAAAATAAAACTCATTAAATTCAACCTGATAGGCATCTAATGATCTATTCTAATGCAGCAGACTATTGACATTTGATATGAACATGTGCTCTGCCATTCAGCTTTGTAATATTTATTAAAATGTTTCACTAGCATTATTAACATTTTAAGATTTAAAAAATTTTTTTTTCTTAATAATCTTATGTATTATTAATTGTAGGTCTATTTTATACTGGCTAAAAATAAGAATCAAAATCCTGGAATGTTCTTAATGATTTCTTTACCAGTTATAATTATAGTGGAACCTTTTTATAAAGCCAAACCTTCACTCTAATGATCCGGGGGTGGGTGGGGTGGAACTGTTATCTTATTTCTAATGATTATCTCTCATTCAGTTATTCTTTAATTTCTGTCAGCATTACTAATTTACTTGAATACTTTCAATTTCTAAATCTTACTATCTTTTAATTGTCAATCTTGCCACATTACAGATTTAGCACTTATGAATCTGTTATTAATGATTATCTGAGCTATGGCTGATGGCAGATTTTACTTTTTACTCTGTTTGATCTTATTAATTAACTATTATAACATATTTTATCAGCATGCCTGACATTTGTACTGCTCTTTCTTCATTCTTGGTTCAAATCACATCTTATACTAGAAATTTAGAATGCAGATAGTGTCAGTAAATTTAACTCAGCCCTCATCAACTTGTGTTCCACATTGTAAATGTAATGTTCTATCCTTGGACTATGTCCGATATTCCTTTACTTGTGTCCTTTCTTAAGTATCATAACTCATCCATTGTTATATATATTGAATGTTGATGACACTCATGACTCAAACATCTGGTTGTCTCAAAGAAATTGTTTTCATCCAGATTTAATTGCATGGTGGAGTGCACTTCTGTCATGGGTAGAAATGAAAAATAACTAGCTCCAGATGAACCATGATAATACTGAAGCTATTCCGATCAATTCAAAATGAATATCATATTCACTTAACCTTGATCAGGTGATATCATTGGCATTCTCATTCAATTTGCCAGTCAATGTGAAATCAGACTGTTGTATTCAACAGTATTCATTTGTTACCTCAACATGATATGAATAGATTTGTTGTATATAATATGAGCTCTATTCACTGCCTTCTCTCAGTTGAAGCCACAAAAATTTACTTGTTTCTTTTTTTTTTTTTTTAACTAATTTAAGTTCTCTCAAGATTATTGCAATTCTCATCTATCAGGTTCATTATGCTATCTTCTGCAGGAAACTGAAAACACAATTGCTCAGTAAGAACCTCTAGAACTTTTTCTAATGATACTCATAGTTTTGTGTACCCATCACGAACACACTTTCTTGTATCAGAATCCTGTTACTAAGCAATGAACTGAGCAGTGAGCTGCCTTTAGAACTTTGACATAGTCACTCATTAACATTATATAACAACTTTTAAAAAATCTTTTCCACTTACAACTCAAGCTTCACTTTCATGATCTATTCTCACTTAATTAGTTAATATTCTTTATTTTATATTTTGTCTGCCTTAAAAAGTTAGAGTATTACATGTTTATTTTTGTTTTTAATTGTACATATATGTGATACTTATTCTTTAATCGTTGAATATATGTTCTAATTGTATATGTTTTTATTATATATGTTACTGTATGCTTGTTTAGTATTGTAAAGCACTTGAGCTTTTTAGAAAATTAAAGATTAAGTGCTATTAATAGGAGTCCATTGTTTTAATTATTAAATGACATGTATTTAATAGATTGTTAGTTATTACTGTTGAATTGGGTATTATGTAAATGTTACTAATTTATTAAGGCTTTAGTTTGCAATTTTTAAAATGTTTGAAACTCATAACAGTTGTGATCTATAAAATATGTTAAATAAATAAATATTGTTTTTATATTTTATTATGAGTATATTTATTTATTTTTATTTTTTCTGAAAACACTGAAATTGAGGGAGGGGTTCTGCAGCAAAAGTTATTTATGTACTACTGAATTTATTTTTAAATTTGTTGAGGTGTTGATGAGTTTTCAGTTGTTTTTTTAAAGTAGAAGAGGATTTCATACTTTTTACTATTTTTTTTTAAAGAATCATAACACATTAGTAGCAGCATATTTTATTTTCATAAATGCAAATTGAGTTGAATCATTGACATACAGAAATCACTAACATATAAATCTAAAGTTAGTGAAAGAAAATTAATTGATTATATTGTTTTTAAATAATACATTAGCAATGGAAGTTATTTTTAGTTGTCTTGTGACTTTAATAAACATAAATACAATACTGTCAGTGTCAGTGATTCACTTAATCATAGCTCCTTTATATACATTTTAAATTTACAAAATATGTAATGACAATAAAACTTAAAAGTATAATATTTACTCAGTTAAAATATATCTAAATTTTAAATTTAAATTAACAAAATATATAATTACAACAAGTATTATATTTATGCAGTAAAATATATACTTAAATATATTAAATTTTAAATGCAATTTAATTGACAAAATTTATTATGGTAATTGGTATTAAAAGTACTGTACTGTATTAATCAGCAAACTGTATTTAAATTGACTTGTAAATTCTATCAAGATTTTATATAATGTAGTTTTTATATGATTATAATGCTTAGACAAGTTGAAGATAAATTTTCACAGGCGATGGTTACAACTTACATACTTCAACTGTTCAAGAAGCCAGTTTTAAACAGTTTCTTATTTTTGGTTTACTGACAAAGTGACATTAAATTATTTGGCTATTGTTTTTTACTATTCCTAAATTAGTAAATACTATCTGAATTTGCTCTTTTTTAAACTACTAGAAAGATAAATTAAGTAGTGTTTACAAAATAAATATCATAAAGTAATCAAAATTGAAGTATATTTATTATTCTTACTTTAACATAAATAGCCAGTTATGGTTAATTAAAAATATTTTTTAAAATTATTATTTGTCTGAATTTTAGCCTTATAACAAGGAAAAAATTGATATGTGTCCCAGTCTTTGGAGGGCAGGGGGGTATTGTTCTGTATTTTAGCCAACAGCCAATAATTTAATCAACAAATTTGAGTTGATAATTTTTTTTAAAAAATGTATTCTGTCTTTGTTTAGATGCTTTAACAAACTTAAACATACTAACATTTGAAAGTTTTAGTATATTTCTGTTGGAAACTAATAATGATAATTATTAAAGAAGTGACAGTTTATTTCATATACTTATAAAAGCATTTTTTTTTTAAATTTGCTATTATCATACACATTTTATTTTTAATGTTTATATTTAAATGGGTTGTTAGTGTCATCTGCTTTACACTATTGCTTTACATCTTATTTTTGTCCTCGTGAAAACTTTCAAATGTTATTTTAAAAATTTTATTGTAAATGTTTTTAACATCATCAAACATTCCTAGTGTCAGTTTTTCTTACCATTTTCTATCACTTACCAGTTTGTAGTTGTTTAGATATTTGTCTCCAAGAATGCTTACACGTTTTGGTATATCTTCCTTTGTGATTTACATAATGATTTGTTTAGATATGTTTTGTTTTACTGTTTAAAACAAACCAGTGTGCTTTATATTTATAATTATTACTAATTTTGCATTTTCAGTGTAAAATTGTGCAAATCTCTTGCTGATAATGTGGACAGTATAGTTGAGAAAAAGAATCTCAATAGAGCCATTTATGAATTGTGTGACCTTGTGCTGAAAGGTCATTTGAAAGCAGAGGTTGCTGCTGCTACATTGGCAGATGTAACTGTGAGTTAAATTCATCATATGTCCCATTTACCTTGCTGTATATTTTTACTTCTCTTCTGTGCTTTATATGACAATTCTTTTAAAATTTATAATTATATACATTATATAATAATCATTATGTATGTGATTTATAATTATATGCAAAAAGTACATATTGCAGAAAAATTACAACTGTATTTTAATGCATTGTACATATTTACAGAAGAATATTAATCATATTTTGAATTCATTCTTTTTAAAATACTTCTACATTTTCCCCTTCTTAAGATTAAATTCAGAGTATTCAAGAGAAATATATAAATTAAAATTATTGTACAGCCTTTTTTCTTGCATTTTTCAGGAACAAACCAAAAATCTTCCTTCTGTACTTGCTGATGTATTAGGTGTTCTAGGTAAATATAATTTTATAAGTGTTTCATAAATTTAGGTAGCGGCACAGTAGTATGACTAATTGACTAGCCTAATCCACATAGCTCTTTTTTGTTTTTTTTTACAATTTCTTTTCTAACTTTTGTCCATCCCTACCCCTTGAAGTTGTACAGTGTCTTCTCTTTATTACTCATTAAATTGCACAAAATAAAGTGCAAAGATTTTTATTCAAGCCTAGTAATGGTGTACTTTTGACCATTTTTTAATAAAGAAAATGGTAGATTACTTGCCAACTAATGAACTATTGTTTAAAATTCATTTGTAAAATGAATAAACCAAGCCAAACTTCATAGCAGTGGATGCAGCATTTAATTATCTTTATTTTTTTATACCAAATATATGTGTTTGTGTGGCACACATTGACACAAGCCAAAGTAAAAAAACAGTATGCCAAAACACACATTCTGTCTTGTAAATCTGCTGGATAAAACAGGACATAGGTGAATAATTATTCAACTTTATTCAATCCATGTACTTTCCACATACAAGCAAGATATACAAATTTACAATCATAAGAAATAGAAACAATAAACTTGATTTTGAATGTTTGTTTGAATTAAAGAATGCTTTGGAATTGGATGTTGAGAAATCATTGAATGAAAGAAAAGTAATGAAAATTTGCACTTTTAAAAGTTTTATACATTGATTATTGCTGGATTACTTACTACTGTGCTGCTACCTAGTAATTAATATCTTAACATTTTTATGATTAACTTTTGTAAGTGAAACATGACAATAATTAATTTTGTTTGGTATAGAGCAAACAAAGAGATCAGAACTCAAGCTTTTGACATGATATGAAAAAGCGTTTACTATTTCTGTGTAATTGTGCAATTTTTGAATGCATTTTTAATACATAAATTTACTGTTAGTGCATAAAATGTGTTGAAAATTTTTATACACAATGAGCAAAGTAATATTTATCACACTGCAAAATTTCATGATGATCATGCAAATGGTTCAAATGTTATGGCCAGTTTTGTGCAAAAAATGTGTAAAAGTGCCGTCGCCAGTCATTTTGATGATTTTACAAAGTTTGGGCCAACCTGTACATGATTCAAATGAAAATAACATCCTGGAAAAAATTGGGCATATTCTTTATATATATTTGAACATATGTGAACAGTTTCAATGATATATTTCAATTAATGAATTAGATATGCTGTGTCAAACTTCATCAATCGCGTTATTTCTAACTATCCGGATGATGGTTTTTTATTAACTTCTGTAGCTAGGCATTTTGTTATTTCATCATATAGAAAGTTACAACTTTGCATTTTGTTATCAGCAAGTAGAAAGGAATAAAGTATCAAACTTTCATAACTGCATGTTAGATTTTAGTTAGTCTTTAGCAAGTCTAAAAATGGTCGAAATAGATCATTTTTTTCACTGCCGCCATTTTTTAAAACTTAAAAATAGCATATCTCTGGAACTAATTGAGATAGCTTCACAATTTTTTTTTTATTTTTCATGTTTTAAAAAGTTTTAAATGAAAATAACAAAACTGAATGCTTGATTTTATTATTTAATTTTTGGTGCCGCTACCTAATAAATTAAAGTAAAACAAAATATAACCAGTTTAGCAGGTTTTTGTTTGTTTTATATTGATTTATATATCTGGGTCATTCTCTCTATGAGTTCACAATTTTTCTTCTATTATTTGCTCATGTTTAAAATGCACACAAGAATGCAAAAGAAAAGATATAAATATGCATATAAATATATATGCAGTTTATGATGTTAAAACATTACTCAAAATTATCAGAAGTCTGAACTGTTATCAGACATTGGAGGCTCTTAAAATATTGTTGTAATTACATATTGAAAATCCTGATCTTGATGGAAATGAGAGTTATTTCTCTTAATTGATACTTAACTCTCATCACACTGAGACAGAATTAAATGAGATTTGTCTTTCTGCCTTTGAAAAATGAAAGTAGTTTGTGATATCATCATTATTTATATTTACAAATTTATGATTAAGTTAGTCATATTCTAAAATAGAAATAAAGAAAATTAGTTTTCTTAAGGTTGAATATTTCTGAATGTAACACATAAATTTGAAAACTTAATTTATAAATATTGTGACTGCATTCATTAAATTACACATGACATTAGTGTTTCATATGGATATTCAGTAACAGAATAAAAATTTTGAATCTGATTTAGTGAAAATAAAGTGTTACAAAGTAAATGTTTTTTTTTAAAATCTTACTTCTTCCAAAAATTGACATGTCAAGAAAAAGGATCTAGAATGTTGCTGGGCTGTATTTTTACTTCAAAAAATAAAATTCTTGCTATGATAAGTTTATTGGATTATCTATCACATTAAAAATTGAAGAAAATAGTAATATGAAAGCATGTAACAAAAAGAACTGCCATTTTTTAGTATAAAACAATTTATATCATAAATAATTGCAAACTAAATAAACACACATTCACAGAAATATGTTTTGTATCTCTCATATTCATTCTGAATTTATAGATTATAAAACACATTTCAATGCTTTATTTTTAAGGAAATACATTTCCAATGGACCCACCTATGTAGTACACTTGCCCAGAGAATGACCCATTTATATTGTTTATTTACTGCAGAAATATTTGTGATTAAAACTTTTAATAATATAAATTTAATTTTTCTTGGGAATTGTTGCTTGTTTTTCAAGAACTCTGGTTTTGTAAGTAATTGATAATATAAAGTTTACTGTACTAACTGATGGTATTTATTGTGGCATTATAAAATTAGATCATCTTGTATCCCATTATTGGTTTGGATCTTGTTTTTATTTTTTCTATGAATTAGTAAATGTATTTTTAACTATTGTAAAAACTTGAACTGTATTTGGACAACCACCAACTTTTGTTCAGACTTACAAAACAATGTACATAAAAACTTTTTAAAAGGCATGGCAATTCAGGCAAATTTTGCTTGCACATATATTTTGTGCATATATATTATATTTATTTCATGTGAGTTCTTACTTTAATGCAAGAATAAGTCTTTTTTAAAACTGTGTTAGTGTGTACACAAAAAAATCTTTGCATAAAAGCGGACAAGTCGTAGGCAGAAAAGTCTGTATAAAAGTAGAGGAGCAAATAGCATACAACTAGCCTTCATGGTACACTTTAATTAATCTAATTAATCTAATTAAAGTTTAATTTAATGATTTGTTATATACTTGCAATAGAAATATTTATCTGAAAATCTATCCTTTCAATGTTTTTTTAGCATTAAAAGAAATCACAGGTTTTAATTTTTAAATCTTATGAGCAAAGTTATATATATCTTTACACATCCTCTTTGAATAGTTTTGAGATTTTGATGTTTCAAATATAAACATATTTGTCTTGACCAAATATGGTACATGTACTAAAATTTCAGTACCTCCATTTCTATCCTGTATTCCATTTAAATGATATATACTTTATAAAACATATATCTATGTATAGAAACTAACCAGAATTCTCCAGGATAAAAAAATAACATATTTTTAATTTTAATTTCACTTCTAATAATGTATTAATTAATTAATTTTATTGTTAAAAACCTTTTTCATAATCTTAAAATTCACCATTTTATTCTTCAGCATATATGTAAAGAAATATATTTATTGTTTTTGCTAGATGTAGAAACATCATGCAGTGATGAAAAGACAGTGAGAGATAAGTTTGTGGCTTTGGTGTCATCTGTAGTGGTAAGTGGCTCTTGCATTTTGGAACTTTGTTCGCAAGCACCAATTTAAATGGTGAGACAACTTGTCACAGCTCTCAAACTATGCCTAACACAGAAATGGCTTATCTATCAATTTAAACAAGACTAGTTTCTCCATAACTTTTTTGAACTATTCTTAAAAGTATAAAAATAACTGTGCAAGAATGGTGGCACTGAAGTGTAGGAATGATAAATGACCTACTAAAATTGTTTGTGTGAAATAGTATTTGTTTAATTAACCCATATTCATTGTCTAACACTTATTTATTTTTCTGCATGTAGAATAATTTTTAATAACTGGCTAAATATGATTTAATAAATCCAAGTGATAATAATTAAGAATTAAACAATCACAGCTAATGTGCAGAAATGTTTCTTGATACTGACTAGTCATAAGTTGGGTTATTTTCTTTATAAATTTTATTTCTTTTTAGTGACTTTGAAATGCTCTTTGACGTCTATCATTATAAATAAATGTTTTTATAGTAGCATTGGTGTGCTGTTGTTTATTTTTTTTTATTACTTTGAGGGATAAATTATCACATAACTAACAAAATTTTATTTAATAATTTATTTCTAAAACAAATTAAAAAATGTTAGTGATAATAAACTAATATACTTAAAGATTATAAATGTGTGTAGTGCACATCGGTCATGGAAGAATACAGCCCCTAAAGGAATTTCCTTTGCTTGAACTGTCTTGGAAGTGTCACTGATAAATTATTTACTTGGTGCGAATTTAAAGTACATAAATGCAATTTTGAGTGACTTTAGTTTAAAATAAAAAATCTGAAATGGCTATATACAAAGCCAGACATGTTCAGTCTATTTAGTCTAATCATCTTACCATAGAGTGATCACCAATATGCAAATTAAAGAAAGAAAGCTGTGGTTTTGAAAAGTAGGTGATTCTCTAGAAAGGTGACCCATAAGTGTGACATGAGGGTAAAAAAAAATAAAGTTAGAATTATTAGTTTCCTTTTATACCAGCAAAAGATAGTCCTTTTGAATACACTTTACTGCAAGAATTGTTATATTTCATCAATTGGTATTTACACAGGAGTTCATCAAAAGATGGTAGATGCCAGTTCATTTGGCTACAACACAGTAACCAAATGAATCACATTATCATATATTACAAAGTTAATATTTAATCAAAATTAATTTTAAAAGCTTGGTTGCATATAACTTGTAAAAATAATAACAAAAGCAAATATGTTTTAAAGAATTATATTTATAATAATGCAAATTATTAATCATCAAACAGTAGTTACACAAATACGGAATGTATTGATTTGTGCCATTCTAGTAATTGTTTATTTTAATTAACATTTTTCATCATTATACAGACATATTAGTCGTACAATAAAACAACAGTGTAATAAAGACCTGACTGATTATAACCTTAGGTCTGAGGAGGATCATGGATCAATTATTGAACAGGTGCAACACAGTAACCAAAATTGAGCATCACATGGAAAAATGCATCATACCATTAATTCAAAACTGAAATACTCTTTGACAATTTAAAAACTACAGAAATTATTTGAAAAAATATGTTTATTGAAAAATAGGCAGTCGGGGGGTGGGGGGTGTAATTGAATAAAATGAATGCAACGATTATTAGTTCAACATGTACGTGATTCTTTCTTTAAAATTTTTTTTTAGTTGTTTGCTTGTAATGGGAAATTTTGATGGTGAAGATACCTTTTACAGATAAAATTGTTTTTACTAAATCTCGGCTTGTGTTTTGTTAAAAACACCCATGAATGCTAATGATATTCATCCGCACTAAAAGTAAACTGGTTACTGGAAGTTTAAGCATGTTGGAAGGTCTTGTATTCAACTTGTTTATAGTGTGTGTGGTAATGAAGTGTTGCAAGCGTTCATAAATTTTTGTTGCATCATAGTATTATAGTATTATATTATGAAATTATTAAACCCATAAACATGTTTTATAGTCTCTTTTGGATGTAATTATTCAATTTATGTATGTTTGGGTTTTCATTTTTATATAGTAAATGTATGAAACATGTTTTTGCACCTACCTGCAGCATGTCTCAAATCCGCCATGTTTTTATTGGGCATTTTCGTCACACAATCACAAAATTTTTAAAAAAACATAAGGAAAACACAGTAAGGTTTTTAATTCAATATTATCTTTAACAGAAATTCAAAGGTTCAGACAATTTTCTACACAAATAAATTGTTTATTTTCCATCCAAAGTAAGTACCCCTTAATGGCATATCTGGGCCACATTTCCAGAGAATCACCTAGTAGACAATTTATTAGTTTTTCAGCATTTCTCAAGGTACTTTGAGAAAATTTAAATCACACAAAACATGCACATAAGAGTATTCAAATTTTAATATTAAAATATATGAATGAAAAATAATTTTGTATTCACATATAAAATGCACACAAGTAAAAATCACTATAATGGTTATTTGAAAATACATGATTTTGAGGGGTTTAGGGATAAAAGAACAGGATGCTAGAGATACTTACTCCAACCGAATTTGGGTACCTATTCTGAGCAACTTATTTACCTCTAGAAACTTATTTAACCTGGATATAACTTTATAATTTATTTACCTCTCAAATAGCTTATTTAACCTGGATATTGATCTTGAATGAAAATAGTGTACTCTAGATTATGTGGTAGTGGAGGCAGTAGAATGCATAGATAATCAGAAATTTATATTCTGTTTTACAACTATGTGTAACACCTGATTCAAACTATAGTGGTCTTGCTTTGTATTCATTTGATTAGATTTTATTAATGAATATGTAGGGTGTTATTTTAGGAACCAACTCTTTGTGTACATAGTGCATAATCTTATGATTGAGATGTTCAATAAATTAAATAGAGAATTATCCACATAATCTGCATACTGAATAATCCACACCTGGATAACTGAGGGTATGCTGTAGCTCTAATTCTTGAAGAGCTAGGTAAGGACTTAATATCTCTGCAATACTGTGATCTGTTTTTTAAAAAAATGTTTTAATGCCCTAACTGGGTACTGCATGGCAGAGGCGTTGTTATCTTCCAAATTTAGCAATGGAGAAATAATGACTGAGAAATATTAGTACAGAGTATATAATTCACTGATCCTGAATGAAGGTGCCAAGGCTGTGAGAAAGGGCATTTAAAAGATGTTGCTTAAATTTTCAAGGTTTCAAAAAAGGTTAAATTTTATATTTCAGTATTTTTTCCAAATGTCTTGCAAAGAAAATTGAAATAGTTTGATCTCCCTCTTGTCATATTATTAAAACAAATAAATATATCAGCAAGCACATATCTATAATCCTTAATCTTATGACTTGAGTGTTCAGGTGACAAAAAGAGGCAGTGTGAGGCAAATCCTCTACCATCACACTAGTGACAGTAATCGATAACCAGTAGAGTTCCAGGTTTAGTTTGCCTTGACTCATATCACTGTTGAACTACTGAATGACTTCCTTCACAATTCTGATTTGATTCCCAAACAAGTCGCACCTGCAGTCTAAATTGGAATGCAAAGTACAGCAGTCTGGATTGAAATGGCAGAGCAAAGCACACATAACATAAACTGACTGGGTTGAGATGGTAGAATAAAGCTTATTTGAATATGTGTGGTCTGAGAAGTGGTATAACAAGATGCATTTAATGGCTAATTGCTGTTTGTAACTTTTTTTAAGCACCTAAAACATATGAGGAGGACATATATCTTATTTCTTGTTTTATCAGAACATTGTGACTGAGAGTCTGCTGAAAGAACGTTTAGATCAGGACACATTAGAAGTAGCAAATCTTGTTTCATCAAGGCAGCAGTTCCAGCAAAAGTATGTCAAGACCAAGACAAGACTCTAGTAAGTTTTTTGTTTGTTTCTATGTGTAAGGAAGACTTTTTCTTATCAATGTAGGTTTCTCAGGGTTTATACAAATCATTAAAATGTATTAGAATTCAGTAGATTTGAAAAAGAAAATTGATTTTTTTAAAGACTAGATTCATGAAGATTTGAAATGTTAAAGAATAAAGTTCTCAATTATTTTATATTTTTTAATCATGTTTTCTGTTTTATCACATTTAGTATATATCATAATTTCTTTCGTTTTTTTTTAACAGAAGGAAGTAATTCACTAAACTGGATATTTTTCATTAAACAGGAATGCCATCCTTTTCAACTTTATCTAGATTCTAGAGAATCCTAATCATTCTCAAAACTTAAAACCTGATATCGCAGAATGTCATTATGCTGGCTCAGATAATTATGTTTTTGTGTAAATTACTAGAAGTAGAATAAGATCAAGCATGTCATTATGCAGTCCCAAATAATTAATGTTTTTTTCTAGTAAATTACTAGAAGTAGAATAAGATCAAGAAATGAATATTGTAGTTTTCTTTCTAAAATAAAATTGTTATTTTAAATAATAATAAATTTTGAGCCATTTGATTATGGGTTTGGAATGGAAAGAACTAGGAAGTGAACATTTGCTTGGATAATCTCAGCTATTTTTGTATTTATAAAATATAGTATTGTGAGACTAATTAATTATTTATCACTCAGTAATCTGATAATGAGCACAAGTCAGGTTTTGTGGGGGAGAAAGATATACAGCCAAGTAACTTTGCTAATGTATGGTTGCTACCCAAAATTAAGAATTTTCTCATAGAATTTAAAGTAACTGTTACATTAATGTACAATTTCTACCAGAATTTCAATGAGAATTTATTAGGAAATAATTCATAATTTATATTACTGATTAATGAAAAAAGCACTTTCTTAGGCATACACTTAGGACCATAGTTTACAGCAGAGCCAAACCAGATAATCTCATTTTTTTCAATGATGGCTTATCATTTAAGCTTATGTGATTAACCTGACCTACACTGTCTGAAACCAAAACTAATTGTTGGGTGCTGTCAATTTTTGAGCAGAAAATACAGTTATTAGAAACAGGTATTTCAGCACTTAAGTGACCAAAATTTTGTAACATTTTTCTAAATATTTAGTCTTTAAAGTTGTTAGCATTTAATGAATTTGCACACAGAAGCAAAAAGTAAATTAAAATAGAAGTATAAAAGAATGGCACTCCTCCCACATTGGTAAATATATCTTTACAGTATTTCTTTGTTATTTATTTATAAACGCTATCATTTTAAGTATTTTTTATAATTAATTTTATTTAAGGCTTTGTTGCACATTTTCAGTTATAAACAGCAGAAATTCAATCTACTACGAGAGGAAAGTGAGGGTTATTCAAAGCTCATCGTAGAACTGAATCAAGAAATAACTGATCTGGTTACACCACAGTCTGTTCTTCAGCACATCAAGTCTTTAATTGGTATTTAATAATTATCAGACTTTAATTTTAGTTCCATAGCCCACAGTAAGAGTTTCACTAACTGTCCTACTTGTATAATACATAGTACATTTGTCACGTAGTTAAAGAATAATTTTTTAGTATTCTATTTTGGATGCCTTTCATACAACCAAGCACTGATACAGAGCTGAGGGTAGATCATGTCATTTACAGTATCAAATGTTTATTTCTCCAGTAGCTAATGAAAGATGATTCAGTAACTTATGAAAGATTATTACAGTTAAAATACAGTATATATTTTCTCTTTCTTACTAGTTTATATTTGTTACAAGTTATATATTTATTTTGAAATATCAGGACTTTTTAATGTAATGTAGTTTCTGTTGGTGCTGCCTATTTTGCAATTTCTATTTTCTTTACATATATACATACGCATTCATATTATCAAGTAAACTTTTTTTTTTTAGCACGTAATACTGTTAATTATAAGAAATATAATTCAGGTTTTCTTTTAAAAGAATTATATAAACTCTTATGACTTTTATCTAATATTTACAGATTTTACCTCCAGAAAAAAAAAATTGTCTAGTTATGCTTCTGTGCAAAATTTTCTAGTCAAGGATGAATTAAATAGGTCTTTAGAATCCTACATTATGCATATTCAATATTTATTGAATTTGTTTTTATGTAACTCTTTTTAATCCCTTTTATTTATTTTTACTAAAGTATACAAGATATGTAACATCTAAACAGAAGTACATAATATATGATTATTTTAGTACAGTCTTTAGAATCATACATTGTGCATATTCAATATTTATTGAATTTGTTTTTATGTAACTATTTTTAATCCCTTTTATTTATTTTTACTAAAGTATACAAGATATATAACATCTAAACAGAAGTACATATATATGATTATTTTTAGAACAGTTTCTAACAGTTATTGATTACTGTTGATAAGTAAAGCTCACTTATGTGGAGAGAAAAAAGTAGTTGACAGCCTCTGTTACAGCTCCCAATATTTAATGACAATTTTTTAAAGAAATTAATTTGATGAAATAACAAGATATAATGCCTTTAGAGATTGTTTTTCTTTTCTATTTTTTTCTAGTCTATTAATGAAATGAAATATATGAATTATCTTAATTATGATAAATGATTTTGTTTACAAAAAATAAAAATCAATTTCAGGTTGCTTTGATCTGGACCCCAACCGTGTAATAGATGTTATGCTGGAGTCATTTGAGTGTCGACCTTACTTGCAGAGCTTTTATTTGCCTTTGCTGAAGGCTTATGTGTCAGACTCATTGACACTGTGCCATATCCTTGGCTTTCGATTTCATTTTTATGCGGTGAGATTTCTAACCTTTTTTCAGCTGTTATGCATTTGTTCATTTTACTGTTATTAAATACATTTAAAAGGCATATTAAAATCCAAGAATCATTATTTGAATTACTCCTTACACAAAAATAACACAATGAGGTTATTCAGTTTAAAATTAAAATTTTAATTCAACATTTTTTTTTAATTCTACCAAATCAAGCATTAAGATCACATTACTATGCATGAAGAAGGAAAAAAACTTGTGTTTCAATCTACATGCTTCAAAATTGGAATAATTTGCCTTTGAAATATCTTGTCTAGTTTTTATTTTATTAATTTGTTAACAAAGAATAACATGCACTATTTCAAACACTTCACACATACCGTTCGAAAAATCGTGGGTCTTCCAGTCTACTTCCTGTGTGACGATTCTACGATAATTGAAGCGCATTTTGAAACATTTTTTCCTTTCTGCATTCACTTTTCATAAAATTTTCTTTGTTTTTCACGTTCTGTGTTTCAAATGGATTTCTTAAAATTATCAAGCGATGGTGAGGAGTTTACTGGATTCAATTTGTCAGATAATGAGGTGAAAGAAGTTGATTTTGAATCGGACAATGACATTAGAAGTGACGTTATAGTCAGTAGCGTGCACACGTCAGATCTTTCCAACTGGGAGGAGAGTGCATCAGATTCTGAGGATATCGTAGAGGAGTAGGGGGGGAGGGGTATCTGGAGATGCACCTGGTTGGAATAGTAGTACTTCAGCACTGAATATATCTGAATTTGTAACAGAAATGGGGGCTGAATGTGACTAACTGATGATAGTACTCAGCTGACTTTCTTCTACCAGCTTTTCAAAGAAGAAAAATTTGACAATATAGCTGAACAAATGAACAAGTACATACATCAGAAGATCACGAAAAAACAAAATGGCGATCAGGTTGGAAGGAAACTAATGCCACTGAAATTAAGGCATGTTTTGGGCTTTTGATTTTGATAGGAATTCACTACCTGCCAAGAGAAGAGATATATTGGTCATCTGAAGATAAGTTAGGTGTCCCTGACATCAACAAAGTGTGTATACAAAGTGTATGTAGCTGAAAATCACTGGACAATAATTCTTTTGTGTATAAACAGAATATCTTGAGTAAAATTTATTTTTTAGATGGTTTTTAAAGAGTATTAAACAATGATTGCATCATAATTTTTATATACATAATGAACTTTACAAACTATTGGCATTAATTGTGAAAATAAAAAAAATGTACATATATTTTATAAAGAATGATGGCATGCAAAATTTAACCAGAGATTTACATAAATATTTAATGCTAAAAATGGAACTTAATATTTCATTTTATCTGTTTTTCTCTTTTCAGTCTGAAGATACTGAAACACCTGCATCGTTATACCAGGTAGCAGCACTTTTATTGAAAAATGGCCTTGTGGAGTTGGAGACTTTGTATCCACATGTGAGTTGAAAAATTGTGTGTGTGGTGGTGGTGGAGGGGGAACATAGTAGTCATAAAAAACTATAATCTCTTATAGCTCTAAAAAACTTATATGAAAATGTACACTCTGAATCTGTTGAAATTATAACACAGTAATAACAATTCTATCAAAAGAAATCTATAATTAGACTGATTCACAACTTTTGTAGTTTCCCTATTAGTAGGTAAGACCACTCGCTATATGGAGACTGGAGACAACGTCACTTTTTGACTGAATTCACTCTTTTTCAAAACTGTCTATCTCGGTAATTAAAAGAAAGAAATGGTTGGAAATTGTTTTAACAAATAAAGGAATCTTCCAACGTTAAATATAAGTTTTGTTTGTACATTTGAATGACGTATTTATTACGTTTTGATCGATAAACTCACAGTCGGTAAAGCGTACTAAAGTACCCGTGGCGAGATTTGAAAATGGCTTACCTCCAACATCGTTTTTGGGTATGCTCACATAACGCGCTCTAGCTTTTTTGAGATTCAACCAATAAAAATAAATCTTATATCAACGGAAAGCTAAGATAATGACCTTTAACATAAGCATCGGTTGATTTAATTTTTTAAAATTTTTATTGTAGAAAATGATAATCCAAATTATGTGTTATGTTTGACGCATTATAACTTCGAAACCCATTATCATCTGTTCGCCTACTTTATACTGTTGAAAAGGTCATCTTTTGCCCTTTAAAATGGTATATAACATGTACCGGAAGTCTCTATAACGGAAGTTCTAATGGCAATGAACGCGAGAAACCCTAATAGTTTTATTCGCGCCCATGCCGAAGTTGACGAGAGATCACCATCTTGGACTACAGGTGTATTAAAATGGATGAACCAGACAACATTTTGCATAAGTTTTAACAAAAACTATTAAATTTCATCTAAATATTGCTACTGTAAAACGATTATTTATTATTTTTAAGTTACGATTTGTTAGAAAGTTTTATTTTGATCATTAACGAGGTTAGCTAAACATCGGCCATTTAAAGTACGGTTGCAAGAGGGTGATGATTTGTTAGGACAAACTGCTCATATTAAAAGCAGTCCTATACAAAAAATACTGGCTGCAAATGATTAAATGATGATTCATGATGAGACTTATTTTTTTAGAAAATATTTTAATTAATCGGCGATATTTTAAATTAATTTTACAAAGCACCAATCCAAAATAAAGAACGACAACTTTTAATGCTGGCGGATTTTTGTCTCTGTGTTACTGTCTGTAGCTGACCAGTACTTTTCATTATTTTATTATAATTCGGATTTTAATAAACAATCTAGTAAATGATGAATGAGAATTTGTCATTGAGTGACCGTTCAGGGTAAAGATATATACTAATATAGTAATAAGTGTATGTGTCAGTGAGTGAGTGAATCGATGTATGGTAAAAATTGAGATCAAGACAAGGATGAGTAACATGCTACACACACTACAGACATACAGTATACACTAATATAGTAGATATATAATAAGTAAAACTATGAAAGACTTTAGCTTTCAATTTTCAAGATATTTTTAGAATGTTAATGTCTTATATTATGAAACAAATAGACACCTATTACAAATAAAGATACTAATAATTACAATTGCTATTTGAAGGGGACTAAAAATAAACTGCAAATAGTAACAACTATTGAACATTGTAACAATGTAAAAGTATTTTATTAAACTAAAAGAGTATCACTATCAGTTTTGCTAGCTTTGAACTGTTTTTAAAATTGTGCTGTTCTTAATACATTGTTAATGAATAATGGACAATTAATGAATTATATAACTTTGTCAAATAGTAACTGCAAATAGTAACAACTATTGAACTAACATTGTAACAATGTAAAAGTATTTTATTAAACTAAAAAGAGTATCAGTTTTGCTAGCTTTGAACTGTTTTTAAAATTAATGTGCTGTTCTTAATACTTTGTTAATAATAGAATTAAAATCAAAGCAGCATCTGTTCATAAGTTTATATTTTTTCTTCTGATCATGTGTTATGCGAATATGGGTGTATCAAAGTATATTTATGCATATGTGTGAATGTGTCTAATATCCACAAGTGAAAAGACATTAAAATTAAATAAATCAACTAACTAGTTATTGGCAATGCAGTTCATAACAAGCAAAGAAATTGACTGAACAGGATTTACAGGGCTGATGTAGGTACACAAATGGATAGTTCATGTTATGACATATGGTGAGCATTATTCAACTTATT
Organism: Sinotaia quadrata; assembly: GCA_028829895.1. Lineage (NCBI taxonomy): Eukaryota > Metazoa > Mollusca > Gastropoda > Architaenioglossa > Viviparidae > Sinotaia > Sinotaia quadrata. Next base: position 49,028,576 of record CM054183.1, read on the forward strand.
CAGTTATTGCTAAATACATGCACATAAGTATGCAAAATATAATTTATGACTTTATTTAGGTTAGAATGATCATGCTGTCAGTTATAGAAATTAGAAACACTATTATAATAATAACTGTTTTGTTTGACCTATTTTTCTCTTAAACAAGTGAGTATTAATTGCGATTGTATTGCAAAAAGCTATATTTTTCATATGTTATATTTATTATTTCTAAATCTATTAAACAAGATTGTCTAAAACTTCACTCTGGAAATGTCTATACTCCAAAGAGCAAGTATACCAAATCTGGATGATGTACATGAAGTAGTTTTTGTTTTACAAGACTCCAAAAGAGACATTCTGTTTTTGACCACTTGCCGTTTGAAATTTTGAACAAAATGCTATTTTGAGAGGACTGTATTTCATTTTCTATGCATCTGTGATCCTTAAAAAAAAAATCAGCAGTATAATTGTGTTACAGAGAGTTGACATAGCAAAGATGAACTGTGTATGTTTCATAGTTTTTGTTTTGTGGTCATTTCAAAAGGGGGTTTCGTGAAATCTGAGTTTTTCTGCAATTTACATCAAACTTTGAACCGTCATAACTTTTTTTCTATTAAAGCTAGAGCTCCAAAATTTTGTATGCAAACTTACTTTGAGGTACATAACATAACCTGCAAATATCAGCTTATTTGACCAGACTTCAAAATTTGAGTGGTCTTACCTACTATTAGGCACACTAATGAAGTATGTTTTAGGTTCATGCAGCACAATGAAAAATTTTGCTTCCAATCATATAGAGAAGTAGTTGTTATGCAGGAGTCGGGAGGCAGTAGTGGTTTTTTTATGCTTTATGTTTCATTCATTAAATTAGACTGTGATATTGGTGTAGTGTGTGTGTGTGTTCACCATCATCAGCATCAGTATGTGATATATATAATAATAGTCAAAGTGTATATTTGTCAGAAATGGTGTGGCCTTATTTTTTTGTTTACAAAAAAATAAAATTAGCTGCAGAATGTTTGCATATACTACAAGACTCTATGATGAGCCTGCTTATACACTAAACAGATGTTTTGTTGTATATTTTCTAATTAAAAAGACTTTTTAGAAAACTATTTCATATGCACATTTTGGAAGATGTGTATAAAAAAATACTAAGAGATGCAAAGTAAAGCAGTATAGAGTTATAACTAGTGTACAAAGTTTTGGTAATATTTTTTTGCAATATCTTGCACTTCCCTTAAACCTCAGTGGTAACATTTGGTAAACAATTGGTATTTTTGCGAAACTTGGAAGTTTATGAAGTAAAACTCAAGCATGGTAATGGCAAGAAAACAAATGTATTGTCAAAATATTGTTTCCCCTCAAAATTTTTTTCTGAAAAATATGACCATGAAATATGCAAATTAATCAAAAACTCAATTTTGACAAAGTCACATGTTTATCATTATTGCCACATCTAGCCTTAATCAAATAAAATTATTTGGAAAATGAAAACTATCTGTTTTCTTCAATTAATAGGTATAAATTTCTGTTAACAGTTGTCCCCATCAGATGCAGATATGCAGCAGTACCAGCAAAAGGAGTTGCAAGAAGCTAAAGCATATGCTCGACGTTTGAATACTATCATTCTGGCTGATAAAAAGGATGAAGAGAAGGAAAAGGAGGATTTGCAGAAACCAGATCTGGTAAGTTTTCCACATCCTTTTTGACATTTTCATTCTATTCACTCTTTCAGATAAGGCACATACTAATTACCAAACTCTTCAAAGCTCTCAGACGAGAGAAATGAGAGCCCATTTGTTCCTGAATGGCACTCATCCCATTTGTAAAACTCTATAGAAGAGGTTAAAGATCGCACAATATCAGGGTTTTATTTTTTTCTCATTTTTTCCCATGGACTTGAGCTTTCTATGCTGGCTTCAACCCTTTTTTTCAAGATGATGTTCTTATTTTCTTATAAGTTGTTATTTTTCAAAAGGACTTTGCTGTCCATCGTAGATCTTACATAAATGCACTCTGCATCTTAATAGATGAGAGATGTAGTTATGTTATGTGAAAAGTGCAATTCAAATACAGTCTAATCATTGCACTATATTATTGCAAATATTTTCACTAAATCAATTTTGGCATTTAAATGTTCAGCAGCAGTATCATAATTTTAAAAAATTATGTAGCACTAACATTTAATAATTTATATGTTAATTTTCATTGCCATTTTAATACTATACAAATATTCTTTTTCTTAAATATAATTGAAAAGGTATATATGCAAATGTGAAGTATGGTATCTCATTACATTAGATTTTACTAATGCTTTAAAGCTTTTGTCTGTAATTAAAAAGTGTGAATCTGATATTTATAGATTTGTTATATATTATATATATATAAAACATAATATAATGCACATAATTAATTAAATGTTTCTTATTAACTTTTGACTTAACATGCAGTTATTGAAAATGTGATTTGAGGAGAGTATTTGTTAAAACAACTACATGTGCTTGGAAGGTGTGGTTGTAAATAGTATATCATCTAAATGGATGGGTGTACCAACCAAAAGCCCAACTCTTTTACTTGTATATAAATGGGTGGTTATCACTCTGTTGTAAATCTCCTTTACCCTCTTAATTTTGATCTTGGTAGATGATACTGATAACTTGTACTGCAAATAAAAATGAATAATATCATCAAACACTACTCGCAGTCAAATTGGGGTTAAGAATTCTATTAAAATATGTGACACAAATTCCAAACTACCAGACAGCCTTGGTTCACGCATTCGTCATGTCTGGATCTTGTCAAGTCAGCATTGCAAAGATCAATCACTTATTGGGCAGCAGTGCACATTGCTGTATCAGGATAAATGGAATGTATTTCCCAACATTGCCACCACTTAGTGCAGTATCAGAATAAATGGAATATGTTGCCCAGGTGCAGCATTAAAGAGTTAGTTCCCATAAGGCAATAGATGGCACAAGTATATTTGGTGAAAAGTCAAAATAGAAAAAAAATTATTTGGGGGATTATTTTATATTTGCTTTCTTAAATATGTTCTCTTTCAGGATTTTATATTTTAGAAGTGAAAAAAGTTTATATTTTGTGTTAATAAAGTTATTTTCAAACTTACCTGTGTAAAGAAAAATATTTCCAGTCAGAAACTCGATGAAACAAACATGTTTCTGTAAAGGTGCCATTACTGTTACAAAAAATGGCAGACTGCTGAATTATCTCCCCTACTAAAAAAAATCATATGATCAGTGTTATACTAGTGTGCAAGTGGCTTGACATACTTTGAACACCTGAAAATATTTATTTTGAATCACATTATGAAATATTTGCATAGTCGCAATCTGGTTAAAATTGCTGGGATTTTTTTCCATAAAATATTTTTCCTGAATACTTAACAGAGGTGCACCTTCAGAGGACCAAACTACACAAGCATGCTCAGAGACTCTACCAACTCTCCTGCTTCTTTGAGCCTATACTGTAGAGGGACATCATCCATGGGATTTTGCTACTAATTAAACTTTTTGTTTTCCTCCCCACTTTTGGGGTGTGAGTCCTAGCTCTGGCTTATATGCTATATAACCTCTACATAACTCCTACAGTATTCTCATTTGGTAGTAATTCAGGAAAATAAATAAATATTTATATGAAATATATAATCTTGTTTATTCTAACATATTTCATTTATTTGAACTGGCAACAACCTATAATATAAAAGTTATTGTATTTTTTAATTAAATATTTGTCTTGAAAGAACAGTGTTAAATGTATATGCTAAGGATTAGTCACCAATTTGTGATTGGTCTTTTTCAGAAATTAAACAACCAGAAATTAGGTTTATGTGAAGCGTTGCTTGAGATTGGGGCTTGGCATAGTGCTAAAGCAATTCTGGATGGCTTGCCTGAAGGATTTGCCATTTCCCACAAGCCTATTGTACAGGCACTTTGTCGTCTCATCCATGCAGCCATTGAGCCGATGTACAACAGGTAAATTCCAACTTTTACTTTTGTTGTATTTTCTTACATATATTTTTATTTAGATTAAATATGATGTCTGTTGTAGAAATTAATTTCATAAAGATTAAGTGAAAAGTGATATAAATCAACAGTATATAAGATAAATTAGCAATTGACCTTTAGCACCAGATTAATAATAATTCTATAAGTTGTTGCTTTTCTGTATCAGAAATTTTTTTAAGAATTGAAATTACTTATTTCCAAGAAAATTCATCACATTTTATAGATATACAATGCAAAAGCAATAACAAGAATCAACATATCAATTATGTTGTGAAGCCTATCTCAATTTGTTCCAGAGATAGGCTGTTTTTAAGTTTTAAAAAATAGCAGAGATAAAAAAAAGTGGTTATTTCGACCATTTTTAGAATTTTTAAAGACTAACTAAAATCTAAAATGCTGTAATGAAAGTTTAATACTTTATTCCTTTCTACTTTCTAATAACAAATACAAAGTTTTAACTTTCTATATGATGAAATAACAAAATGCCTAGCTGCAGAAATTAATAATAAAAAAACATCATCAAGATAGAAATAACACGATTGATGAAGTTTGATGCAGCATATCTGATTCATTAATTGAAATATATTATTGCAGATTTCTTGCCGAAGTTCACTTTAAAACTAATTTTTAAAATGTATACAAGAAAAAACCCACACCAGCCTATAGCGCAATATGTGCAGCATTTAATTATCTTCATTTTGATACCAAATATATGTGTGTAGTATGTTTGTGTGATTTAAGCCGAGGTAAGAAACAAGGTATATCAAAATGCATATTCTGTTATGTAAATTGGCTGGACAAAACTCGACACGGGTTAAAAATTAGTCAACTTTATTCAATCAGCGTAGTTTCCACATACAAACAAGACATACAAATTTACAATCATATGAACATAGAAACATTAAGCTTGATTTTGAATGTTTGTTTGAATAAAACAATGCTTTGGTTGTTGAGAAATCAGTGAATGAAAAGTAACGAAAATGTGCATTTTTACAAAAGTATAGAGTGGCAGGCAACTGTGCCGCTACCTATTTACAATATTCCTCCATATCTTGTATGTGCCTCAGAAAAATACCAAGTCAGGAGCTTAATCTCAAAATCTTCTGTTTTAAATTTTCTAAGAGGAGAGTAGAATTATTTGTTTTGACTTCAAGGATGAAAATAATGTGGTTAGTTAACAATATTTTCCTTTTTTTAGGTATACTGGTCTTTCTTCTGCATTGACCAGGCGAAGACCTATACCTGCCAAGCGAGCTGAAGTTGAAGAAGTGACAACTTTTGCTAAACTGAACCGTATTGTATTTCCCATGGTACTGTATCTAGGTGCACACATTGCTGTAGATCCAGCACTTCTGGTCAAGTTAATTCGACTGGGAAAAGCTTTCATGGCTAAGGTTGGCAGATTTGTATGCATTCCTTTTATTTATTTTGGGGGGGGGGGGGATACTTTGTTAGTATTCCATCATGACTTACAAAATTGTATAAAAACTTATTTTCCTATTTCAAAACCTGAAATAAATCTTAAGATATGATGCAGTTTGCAAGTCTTATGTTATTTGTAGCGTCAAGAAGGCATGTTGAACACAGATGATGAGTCCACATATTATGGATTGCTGACTGTTGTGGATGATGCTTTGCTTCCTTCTCTCTCCCTCCAATCTGGAAACTGTTGCATGGCAGAGGAACTTTGGGGCTTGGTTAGGCTCTACCCATATGAGATTAGGTATGAATTCATATATCTTGTTTCCTCTCTCTGTTGCATACACAACGTATATTTTTTTCATGTGTATTTAATCTTCTATAATGTTTTTCAGACTTAGTTTAGATCATTATGCCAATTAATCTTTTCACCATCATAATCATAACATTATATTTCTGAGTAATGATTCCTGAGTCATATTCGTGAACACATTCTTGAAATAATATGTGGTGTCATTTTCACAGGATAAAACTTATGAACATAACATACTTCCCTAAAAATTAATAGTGAGGATTGTCATTGTTGCGATAACTTGTATTCATGGAAAGATACATTGACATAACTCACTTAATATCACTTTCTTCATTTCTGATCTTTTCTTCATTCTAATTTTGTTAAGATAATACTGAAAAGGTCAACAGAATATCCTCCTAAGAATATGTGCATAAAGCCATTCAAACCAAATAAAAGGAGTTACCTAATACTATTAACTCTTAACGTCTCTATCTCCCATAGCGGCCCATGCATTGGTTCTATTTCAGTCATGATCATCCCATAGCGTCCCATACTGAATGCACTGTATGTTGCTATGGGAGAAACTTGTTTTGGCTTTCCCTATTTGAACCAAGCACCCACAATGCTTTGCAATTTGTTAAGTTACTTCCTGTCTGGCTTGCTTTCTGTTTTTCCCACATGTATTTTCGCTCTATAATTTTTCCAAATATATTCTTGCTTCAAAAATTTTTCAACATTTTTCAAATGGTGTCGGCATTCCCGTTTGAGATGGATTTTGATACTAGTTGACACAAACATAAGATGATCATTTATTTTATTGTGAAGCTACGTTTTGTGAAGACAACCAAAGTGACATTTTGTTTTCTAATTCAGACCATTTTTCTTCATCATCTTCAGAAAATGACTCTGAAACTGAGCCAGAAATTATTGTCAACCAAGACGCACCTTAGAGATCCGAGTTAGTGACAAAAGACATTCTCTAGTAATTAGCATTTATTTTATTTGGCAATGTGTACAAACAAAAAATAAATTTTTCATAAAGGGCGACCACTGTGTGACTTTGTGGATACTTTGAGAAGAATCCATCATCATTCAAATAAGTTGTTTTATATATTCAATTGCTAACATTTATGCTGCATTTTTGACATTATATACTAATTATAGTAAAGAGATGCCTGAGTTTATATGTGCTTCAAATGACTGCTAAGTATATTTATTTCCTCATATCTGTGTTTAGTCTGCTTTGCAATGATTTTCACAAAATTTAATAATATTTTCTTTTATCCACAATTATTTTTCAAATATCATGAAGTACTAATCAATATATTTTTTAATTGCCAAATAGATTTAACCAAAAAAATTTTTTTTTTATAAAGGGCATCCATATTGTGACAACTAGAACAAATTTGAAGTTAATCTCCCTTCAAACAAAAAAGTTATAATGCATTATAGTATCAATATAGTATGATTTTAGACATTTTGTCACAAACCTTCCATGATAACAAGTGAGTTTGACCTAAATATCTTATGAGACGTTAAGAGTTAATGTTCAAGCCAATAGTGATTTTGATCCCAAACCACACCAAGCAAGAGATGTTGAAGTCAGGAATGAATCCAAAAGAGAAAGTGACATGACTCTACCAATGCTCTTATTCTATGAGTTTATTTCTTTTTCCATCATCAATACCTTTTACAGTCTTACAAGCCAAGGTCAAAGGGAGATATAAATAAAGTTCTTATTGAGTAATGTGCCCCTTGTTTAGAGAACAGATCATGAGGCATCTTTCCACTCGTGTGCATGCATGCGTGTCTGGCTTTTCCAGTATTATCTGAAAACACAAAAGTGTGCACTACTCCTGAGTAATTTGTAGAGGATTTGTTTGTGTTTCAAACTTCATTGAGTCATTATTACAGTTTATACACTAGAAGATTTCTAGTGAAAGGGGAAGATATCACTCTAAGGAGCCTGTTATGGTTAAGTATTTTATCATGTACCTCACTTTGAGAGCATACTTGGGCTCTTTCATGTTCTGGTCTGTTTGTGTTTAGATCTATTAGATGTGTTTGCTTATCTAGTAGAAAAATTCCCCTCGAGTTTTGTTCTAGAACTCTTCTACTCTGCATGATTAAAAGGCCTTTCCATTTGCATGTATTAAATACAATTTTTAAAAAAACAGCAAAACCAAAACAACTAAATACTTCATTCTGTTTATTTATTGAAAATGCATTAAACTTTTTTAGAGCTATTAAATAAACTCTTATTTTTATAGGTATCGAATGTATGGTCACTGGAAAAACGAAGCATACAATGCACACCCCAGACTCATTAGAGTGCGTGCAGACACTCTGGAACGAGCAAAGTATATCATGAGGTATGAGATCACTATTTGTATATCATTGACCTGGCTTTTTTATAAAATGTTTTTTTTTGCTATGTTCCGATTCATTATGGCCAGGTAGAGGCATCCTCATTTGAATTATATCTATTACATAAACTCATTTCAGATATTGGTTTCATTGTTCAGTAAACTAAAATTTTTGATATTTAATCAAAGGTTTTCTTTGTCAGTTTATATTTTTAAATGTGTATTTCTATTTTGCTTATTTAAAAAATATGTGTATATCTACTTGTGTGATTGCTTACAATATTACATAATTTGTATATTATTCAGGGTCTTGGTATTTACATATTTATGTTCTACTAATCTACTGTATATCTATTATTCCTTATTTATAAGTGCAATTTTGATTGTAGTATTGTAGTAAACATAGTATTAAGATGGCATTGGGTTGATGATGTAGCATCTCTTCTACACACCAAGAGCATATATAGAGGCAGAAATATGGCCACTACCTGTACATGGGGATGAGCTCACAAAGCTTGTCATATTGATTTTTTCATTAAATATTAAATATGTTTTGAAAATTCTTTTTTTTTTTCAATAAGCATGCAGACCAGGGATTTATTTTGTTTTGTAAATTCAGAGATAAAATGTCATGACTTTTGTTTCCTCATACAATACTAAATGTTAATGGCAAGACGGCAAAATGAAGCTATTTTTATGCTGTTCTTTTGTTGAAATTTTAGGCGCATATCTAAAGAGACTGTAAAGCCATCTGGAAGGCAATTGGGAAAGTTATGCCACAGCAATCCTGGTGTATTGTTTGAGTTAGTAAGTGAAAATTTTAAACTAATTTAAATGCTTACTTTTTGTCTTTATATATAAAATAATATGAGTATAAAATTTAGAAAAACTACATTGCCTATTTGCCCAGGAAAGATTATAATGAAAAGTTTCAGGGTTAGATAAGAATTGCAAGTAGATGACCTATTTATATAAATATTATTAGTCAAGTTTCTATATATATATATTTTAATTTATTTCTATTTAAATTTTTTTTTTTTTTGCAGGTGCTTTCTCAAATCCAGCGTTACGACAACTTTATTTTACCAGTAGTGGATTCTCTCAAGTATCTGACTGCCATGTCTTATGATATTCTGTCGTGTATCCTGGTCTTGCCATTGTTATCTGATAAGATAGCTATAATCTAAAAGTATCTGACTGCCATGTCTTATGATATTCTGTCGTATATCCTGGTCTTGTCATTGTTTTTCTCATGCTGAAAGATTATTAATATAATATTTATGATACCAACTAATCAATTTATGTCAGTAATTTAGTGTTGCATTTGAATTACTTGTTTATATTCTCCTTAGCTTTTAAATCATTTTGCTTGTTGATTGTATTGTCAGTATTCTCTTTAATGTTTGATCACTTTGGTTGTTGGTTGCATTGTTTAAATTCTCTTTAGTGTTTGATCATTTTGGTTGTTGATTGTGTTGTTGATATTCTTTTTAATTTTTGGTCATTTTGGTTGTTGAAATTACTGGTTATAATTGGTATTATTTCTTTATTGAAATCAGATTGACATAACTGAATAACATAACCTGCTTAAGATAAATTAGACTTTAGTGGAGAGTGGTTAGTTTCAACAAATTTAGTTCATACAGTTTGTGTTTGTTTGATGAGTTAAGAAAATATTTGGATACATTTTGTTATTTCTCATCTTGATAGTCTACAGCATGCATACCTGTTAAAAACTATCTTCTTTCTTTGAATATAATCTACCTTTATAGGAAATAAAAGGAAATGATGAAAATTTTTGTTTGTTAAACCTAAAATTTTAAATTTACTGATTAAACTAAAATTTAAACACTTGTACTGTTATCTCTTATCTAAAAAAAATATCATAAAGTTTCAAGAAATGTAATGGCAGAGTTGGGGGTGGTTTAGAGAAAGGAGGTTAGCTTATATGGAAGTGAACATCAGTTCAGAAAAATAAACTACTTGTTTAACAGTCATGTGAGTAAAAGTACATTAAGTTCATTCTTCCTGCTTTTATTGATTATGTTGATTAAATTGTCAGAAAGGTAGTAACACTAATGGAATTAACAGGTGAGAAAAATATATACTTGGCAACTTACCAGTGTTAATGATATAACAGTATGATTATTGTTCTTGATAATAGGTAGTCCATGCATAATTATATACCATTAATACTGTTAAGTTGCTAAATACATATTTGTCAACTTAGACCATATCTGAGTCACTTATTGTTGAATACTTTTATGACATGTCCTCAGTTTTGAAATCATCAATAGGAGTTATTTATCAGGTCTTAATATAAAGACCTGAAGTGTCCATTTTTAACATTAGCTGCCATCTACTCTGATTTTTTTCATATGTTCAGGTTATTTTTCATATCATTATACATGTAGCTTCCAAAGCATTTTGAATTTTCTTGCTGCATTGTTTTATTCAAAATTAAATATAACAATAATATTGATATAGAGTCTACTAAAAGACCTATTTAATAATATGTCATTATGAAGATCTTGTTCAAAATATTTTTACTTTTTGCAAGATTTCTGTTAGAATGGTGATTTTTTCAGCTCATATAAGTTGCATAGTTTAGATCCAAACCTGTTTACCCATAAAATGGATTGTGATGGATTTGCAGAACATGGTTCAGATCCAGACCTGGATTCTATTGACTAGGTTGTGATGGCATCCTGGACAACATGATTCAGAACCATACCCCATTGTCTTCATTGTTGTGTGATTTTTATGCATTGTGATGGCTTTCTGGACAACATGATTCAAATCTAGATCCAGTGTCTTTATTGTGTGATTTTGGTGAATTGTGATGCCTTCCTAGACAACATGATTCAGATCTAGATCTGATGTCTTCAATGCTGTGTGCTTTTGATGGGTTGAGATAGCTTCCAGGAATGTGCATATTTAATCAAATGTTTTAGATTTGCTTAAATAAATAAGTTATGTCAGATGAATATTGTTAAATCTGAGAAAATTAAAAGTATAAAATATTCAAATGTATATGTGTAAAATAGTATCAGTTTATTAATTATTTTGTATGTTTTTTTGTAAAAATGTTTTTTTTAAAAACATATAATGAATAGTTATAGACATAAAATATAATTTTTCTGCTTATATAATGTCATTACTTAACTCCATGCTCAGACTGTATCATTGAAGCTGTGGCTAATCCTGAAAAGGAAAGAATGAAAACAGATGATACAAACATTTCATTATGGCTGCAGAGTAAGTAATAACATAATTGTTGGAATAAGACATATTTACTTGATCACAAATACTGTATTTTCAGTATTTCTGGATGCTCTTTTAGAGATCCTGCTTGCTTGCAAAGTGAACAAAATCTAAAATGTCCATTTTAACCACATGTATATGTCATTGGTTGGCAAGCACATACTTAGCAAATTTTGGCCAATATATCTTTTCATGAAAACGTTTATGCATTTGAAACTTTAAACTACACTTTTGACAAAAATGTAAAATTTGAAGTGCTTTCCATTTTAGTCAAGTTGAATGATAATGATATTAGGTTTGCCAATGTAGTCAGATGTCATAGCCATTTCTCAAATTTACCTAGTTTTGCACGAGTATCCAAACTCAGTTGTTCTCATCAGTTTCATTTTATTTCTTGTCTGCAATGAATTTTAGTGTAAACAGACAAACTCTTTTTGAATTTTTCTTCTAAGAAATCTGCCCTTTTTTTTTCTTTTTCTGTTTGTTTTTTAAAATCAGTGGAAAATTCTGTGGCCTGACGTGAGGTTCAAAAATTGCATTTGCTCAGCTGGATCTGAGTGATGTTATTGACTAGATAATGAAATTTCCATTGGAAATCTCTCAGATAATTGCTGCCGAAATTACACATGTATGCAAATGTAGTTTTCCATTACCAGGTTTTAAATGTTCCTCTAATAAAGGAGAGGTATTTTTATCTTTTAGGTATCCTACACATTTTTTGCAAATTTCAAAGTTTCCAAAATAAAAGCTCAAGCACTGTGATCTTATAAACACAATATCATCAAATAAAGATGCATTTTGACCTGTATAATTTATTGATTTGTTGAAAAATAAGAGTCATTAAAGTATGCAAATTCATTAAAAACTCAAATTTGACTAGGTGTCTAGTTTGTTTGTTTATCCAGTGTTGTTTCGGGCTTTAACTTAATAATAACATATAGAAAAAAATTAAATATGTTCACAAATGTTAATTTCTCAAATCCATTTGCCTGTAATTTTTCATTATTTTTCTAATTTTAAAATTAACTTGAACATTTGTGTCTAGGTCTTGCCAGCTTTGCAGGTGCTATTTGCCGCAAGTACACAGTGGAGCTTACTGGTATTATGCAGTATGTGGCCAATCAACTCAAAGCAGGAAAGAGGTCAGTTTTAACCTAAAGATCAAAGTAATGCAAAATAATAAGTTGTTTTGTTTTTTTTAAAAAGCAAAATAAGTTGTTTTAGTCCTAAGAATATATAGCCAACATCCACAATGCATAGAGTTATCTTGAATACATGTGCACCAGGATCTATTACTCAGAAGCATAATGAAAAATTAATTGTTGCCAAACTAATTTAGTCAACATGTGCCTGATTCCTACACCATTCAATAAACTTGCCCTGTATGTCAGATTTCTTCATTTTACTTTAATGTTTCATTAGTGTAAGCAATGCCATAAAAAGTTGTATACTGATGACATACCATGATCCTCTTGGCAAATTCAGCATCATGTATCCATAAGTTGTCTCAATCAATTTTGACTAGAAAAATGTCTAGAGCATTCATGTTCTAGAGTGCTAAGGAAATTCACTTATCTGTATTCAATAAAATTCTAATCCATAAAGTGTCATAAAATGCTTTATACTTAAATCCTTACATGACACAAATTCTTAAACATTTTGATAATCTTTTGATTATAGATACTTGGTATGTATGAATTTTTTAAAAATATAGTCTGTCCTCCTCAGCTAGGATCAATATCATAACAGTACGTTCATAATTTAGCACCAAAATACTGTCATATGCTTTGATGTAGGCAGGTCAGTATATTCTTTTTGCGTTGATCTTTTAATTAATTCTGTCAGTAAGACTGTTCTTGAATTTGTTCTTCATAATTTCACTAGTGCCTCTTGCAAATTTATAATAACTTGTGAGGCCAGATCTTTGCCCATTGCTCCACATACTTGTTAATTCATAGCATATCAACATTCCTATCTAGCATATTGGGTTGTGAATTGGAAACCTGTAAGGAAGCTTCAAAAGAAAAGCAGGTTATCCATTAAACATGAATCCTTGCTTTCTGCTGCACTGTCTACAAGATGAAATAAAGGCTATTGATGTATAGCAGCATATTCATTTTATTCCTTCAGCCCAGTATGCTGGCATTTTGGTTGGGTTCCAGAAAAGGGGTAGAGTTCCACAGTGCTAATCATTAGTTTCAAGAAGAGGCTGGAAACAACATCTGCTCTTATCCTTTTGAAATTTATCTGGCATTTTCTTCTATTCATTTTAATTTTCATCATGCACATAACATTGTAGAGAGATTGCATCCATTTCTAGATTCCCGTTACTATCTCCAGCATACAGTAGACCAGTTCAGATCTTGAGGTGGTGAACACAAAAGGTTAAATGTAAAGGTTTGGAGGGTGTCTACTGTTTATATAGTTTATATTTGGCACAAGACTCTTGACCTGTAGTTTATTCAGACAACCAGTAGGTGAGGTGCCATAGCTCATGATCCTCCCAGCTAAATGAAGGTAGAGGTCTCATTTTCCCAATTATATTGAAGCAAAATGTATGATAAGTTTTGACAAGACTCAGTATTTCACTTATGCTTCAGGGCAGGTTTGGCATCCCAAAACATTGTTATGGCATTAGTTGTTTGATTCTGTATTTTGGATAGTTTTATAATCTAAAGCATGTTTGAAATGATTTCATGTTCAGAGGAAAAAAGCATATTGACCTTATTTATTGACTTTTGTTTAAACCTACCCATAACTTGTCTTTATATGTTTTGTTTGAACATTTTCAGTGCCATTAGATTAAAAACCTTTCACAAATATTTTCTAGGCTCCACACTTTTGAAAAATGGCACTTTCTAAGAAGTATCAAGAAAAACTTTCTTTGTTACTAAAATATTTTTAAATACTATATATTTATACTTGTCGCAGTACAGTTGCAATAGAGTTGTAACTGTTAGTCTTCAATGGGCACTTTGTACTTATACTTTATTGTTGCATTAAGGTGATACTTAAATAAATATTCAGGTTTTCGCACAAAACCAATATTTTATATTTTGAGAATTTGCTACATAATGCTATTTTTTTTTATTGTTTTTGTTATGTTTAATTTGATTCTAATACAATTTGGTCAAACAGTTTGGATCTTTTATTGCTGCGTGAAGTGGTACAAAAGATGGCTGGCATTGAAGTTTCTGAGGAAATTACAGATGATCAACTGGAATCTCTTTCTGGAGGAGAGTTGTTGAGACAAGAGGTTTGAATACTTTTTAAAAACATAATTTTGTTAGTTTCTCTTAACTTACTCCTCAATGAATTCACTTTAAATATTAATATATAGTATTAGCATTCACAGTAAACACAGTTCCTATAAGAGGTTAAGTTCAGGGAAATATTTTTAATGCAAAACATTGTAGAGTGATTCATTGAAATAATGCTTTACATGGGTGACAGAGAAACCATACATTCAGTCAGAGTTCAATGGTCACATATTTTATCACCCCCTTTATAAGGTAAAAATTGATTACTCCTATACTGTCTGGAATTAAGCTTGTCTAAGCTAACACTGGCCTGTACATCTGCAGCTTTCTCTAGAAGGCCAACATTTTGTTTTAGGCTTGTCAAATGATGTCAGAATGATCACTTTCAAATATTTTTTGTATTATACATATCAGTCCTTATAAATTTCCATGCTGTTTCATATTTAAATTTTAACAGTTGAATTTTATGCATTTTAGAATTCTACTTTTTCATCATTGTTAGAGTTCACAAATCACCATGTGTCCTCCTGTATGATTTTATTATAGTGAACATTAGTTGATTTCATAGATAAATGCTTCCTTTATTGTTTTTTAAAATACGAAATAGAACAATATAGTTTGCTGCACATGAGATTGAAATGGATCATAAAATTTTATAGCATTAGCCAGTGCATAAAATAACCTGAAAAAGTTTACACTCTTCTATTTATTTCAGGGTGGCAACTTTCAACAGGTGCGCAACATGAAGAAATCTTCAACACGATTAAAAGATACATTATTGGAGCGTGATCTAGCTCTCTCCTTGTGCCTACTTATGGCTCAACAACGTGCTAGTGTAATATTTCGTGAAGAATCAGGCAATCGTCACCTTAAACTGGTTGGAAAGTTATACGACCAGGTAAACATTTGAAGTACTGATTTTTGTTTGTTGATTTTGCCAACATATTTTTGACATATTTATAGATTGGAAAACAATTGGAAAAGGTATTATATTAGCATTAAAATATATACTTAATATTTATGGTACCCTATGGTGTGAGAAATGCTAAAAATAATAATGTATATTGAACATATTTTTAATGTTTATATTTAAATGTATACTTCAGATTTAGTTTTCTTGATTGTTTACTTCAGTTGTCATTGCATTTGTGTATATCTATATGTTATATGTGTGCATATTCCTCTGACATACCTATAAAAAGTTATGCATGAGTCAAGACCTGTGTGCATTTTTTTCTTTTTTGGGTGGTAGTGGTGGAAGTAATTTTTATTTAATTTAAAGTTTTCGTTACTTTGCAAATTGTTGACAAATGAGTTTGTTTCTTTAAACCATCAAGTTCAGTATTTTAATGCACATGCCTAACTTATTCAAGCAAATGTTATAGATGGAAAATAAAACTAATTTAAGAATCTTAGCATGCATTTAATGGGTTTCAAATAGTACGTATCTTCATACATATAAAAATTGATAAAATAAAAACTAAATGTGAATTCTTAATAATAAACCTAAACAGTTTTTCTATATCCAATACAAAATAATATTAAAAATTTTTAAACTGAGTTCCTAAATCAGTTTTCTCTTCTTTGTGTATAGTAGTCTGGCTTAAATGCCATTTATTTTTTCTTTCTTTGAGTTTGCTGAAGGGAATGGTGTGTGCATGTGTTGAGCATATATTTAATAATAATGGAATAGCTAAATAATACAGATGTCTGTGTAATTTTGAAACTGACTTTAAAAGTAATCTTTGATTGTGTGCAGAGAAGTTAAATAGTACAAAAGGATATTTAATTTTTTAAACTGTCTTTGAAAGTAGTCTTTGATTATGCATATCAGAAACAGAAACAAAAAATTTTTTTTGTAGTCTATTTTAAATAGCCTTTGTTTGCAGTCATTGAGACTTTATTTTGATGATACTGAAGAACTTTTTAATGGGATTTTGTTTGTATTCTTTTGATCAGTTATTAATAATAGTAAAAAGTAGTAGTAGTCTTGATTATAAGCCATGGATTATGGATTACAAATTGAACTTCTTGTCATTTTTAGTGTCAGGACACGCTTGTACAGTTCGGCAGCTTTCTTTCCATGCAACTTTCAACAGAAGAATTTGTCAAAAGATTACCACCGATAGATGTGCTCATTTCCACTTACCATGTGCCTCAGGATGCAGCTTTTTTCCTTTCAAGGGCATTGTATGCACACAGTATCAATGTAAGTAGCTTATCAGCTTTGTTTGGTTTTTAAGTGAAAGACTTTTGTGCCATTGTAGAATAAATTCTGAGTCAAGCAGATGACAAGAGCATCAATAGTATCAAGTTTATTTTAACCCTGTTCTTACATCTTACCAACTGGCCAGCTTACATATTGTCACTTGATATGTGTCCCTTTTAAGGCCAGAGATTCAATGGAAATGATGTTCATTTTTGACTAAGATTTGACTTTTCAATAGATTTTCTTTTTCAGGCATTTTCTTATATTAATAAAGTTGTAATACCGTTAACATTTCTAGGTTGTTGTTTTTTTCATAAAGTTGAAAGTTATCAGAAATATCAGTCTTTTGTAATGTGGCAACTGCAAGCATTATAAAATAAAATTGCATAGTGATCTACTTTGGGAATCTGTGCTATATACTTTGGAAATATGTGCTATCTCCCCATCATCATTAGTTTTACAGTTAAAATTAGGCTGATTTAAACTATATTTACACATTCAGGTAGACTTCCTTCCTGTTATGTAATGGTGCCCAAGTTATCAGCTGAAAGACTACTTTAGGGGGGAATTGAAATAAAGGGTCACATTATGTTGTGTTAACTTCAATAATACTTGGAATGGTCACTAAAACTGAATGTGCAGTATTAGATTTAAGAAATTTTATCCAGGCATTTATGCAGCTTGATATTTTTAATCATTGTAATATTGAGAATGATATTGCTTGTTTTCTTTTGCAGACACGTTATGATGAACTTGCTAAAATAGACTCAAAGAATGGTCAGTCATCTACACAGACAAAAGTGAGTATGTATGCTCTAGGGAAAGGTATATGTTATCTTGAAAATTGTAAATAAAAACATTTAAAGTATTATTATAAAACTACTTTTGAAAATATTTAAGGGCTTGGCAAGATATTTTTATATTATACACTTCCAAATATTCACAGCAATCAGATTTAAGAGGTTATAGTGTCATTTTTGTCAACAGTCTAATAAAAACGTCTCATGATTGTTTGGCTGAAAAACAACTGAGGCCAATTCATGTGGGTCTGGTATGGATTCGGTAGCAAGTAGCCATAATAAGAGTGAATATAATTGCATGACAGAGACTATAGATTTGTCAGAGTGATGGCATCTGTGTTGTATTATTTACAGTATTTTGAATGATACTGAATATATACCTCTTGATAAAGACAAAGTGATTTCTGTAGTAGTCAGAATGATTACAGAAGACAATAAGCAGCTACTAGATATGTTCTTCAAGTTCCTACTGTTACTAGCATATTTATGTTAAGAATTTGACTTGTTAATTCTTTTGCTATATCTTATACTGCCATAGGATAGACCTGCCAATTTTCCATCACAATTCGATCACTCTAATGTCTTCTCCAAGGAAAGATATGTTTCTTCTTGGTCTTTCTGAAAAACCACAACCGATTAAACTTGATGGCATCTTAGTATACCACAGTCTTACATACCAATCTATGAGCATGGCACGATGTGTGGGCCTTGTTTAATAAGCTGTGGGCCTTGTTTAATAAGCTATTTTCAAGCTCGTGAATAATTTTAGCGCCCTTACTAAGAAAAATTGTAATAACATCATTTACTGGCAGGATTTATTACAAAACTTGAGTTACTTACATACTTTCCTAAATTGGTGCCTATATTATCTAAATTATATAAATTCTTTTTAAGGGATTTGAGCTTGATAACACATGAAACCTTATTGGTTATAATAACTTAGCCAAGACTATAGTAATCCTACTTAACACAAATCCCTCTTATAGAAAGTTCACATATGTCGCATGGATGTTGTCATTATGTAACTACACTATGAGATAGCCTACTCACACTTCTTAGTCATATTGAGCTTATTCTTGTCATTCCTATCAACATGAAAGAAAAAGCAATTGTAATATTCTTCCTAGAAACATTCAGTTTATTCTTGCCTTTTCTATCAACATAAGAAAAACCAATTATCACAGCAATCTCAAGCTTTACTTACTTTTAACCCCAGATTTTTTTCTCTCTGCTTAGAACCTAGTCTTTTGATTGCTGTGGTCCTCATATATTTTTTTTTGTTGGTCTACCTTTCATTGTATTAAGTACAATTAGGTTTTGATAGTATGGCTATTAAGGTGTTATGATACAAGATAGTTTCTTTTAGAATGTATCTTCATTTGCCTTATTTTATATTGGTACAGATATCAGTTGTAAAATAGAACTTGGACATGAATAACTGATGATGATATTTTATGTTCTTTTTGCTAAAATTATTTTAACATAAAGAATTTATATCTCTCTTATGACAGGGTCAGAGGTACATTGAAGCTACAGAAGAGGTTCAGCGGCCAGTATTGGATGCATTAAGACCCCTTTTCCCAGCCAGAATATGGGAAGACTTTACGTATGTTATATATATTTGCTGATTTTGTTACAAAATTGATGGAACACATTAGTTACAGTAGAAGCGTTAATAAGATTAATTAAAAATGGCATTAGTAAATAAGTATAGTTAATGGATAGATTAGTAAACAAATATATTTTAAAGCTAATGCATGAAGGAAGAAAAAGACACATAAATGTAAGAAATGAGAGAGAAACGTTGAAGGTATAGGGGAGGGAGAGAAATACTGAAGGTGGAAAAATAAAGAGATGAAAGAGGTACTAAAATGAAAACTGGATGCTTCAGAATAGTATAGAGGGGAAAAGTTCATTAGTGGATGATTCTCCAGAGGGGTTAATTTTGTAACATTTGTTGTGTTAAATTTGTAATTTTGCTTGACAGGTTAATTTTCAGAATTTCCGATCAGTGTTTGGTTTTGATAATGCTCATTGAGACACTGGCACCTGCATTTTAACTCTCTTTTAATTACATATATTTCTTGTAACTCTTTTTTAATTACACCTCTTAATATATCTATTTCTTTCATTTACTAGTTTTAGAGAAATTAATAGTATCAGTAATTGTGCTTTTTTTAAAAATATTTTTTTGAGCAGCAAAAAAGCTGTTGGGTGAAATGAAGTAAACACTATGTTGCATATTACTACTAGAGTGGTAGTCTAAAGGTTTAAAGAAGCTTAAAACAAAGTAATTATATTTGCAGTTTTCCAGATCAGTATTTTTAAAATAGTGTTCATGAACAGGTGCAACATTCATTGTGATAAGTTTATAATTTTCCAACACTTTGATAGCTTGCAAAGTTTGATATTTTGTTCAGATTGTCAGTTACAGAAATTTGACAAGATTCAAATCCATTTAAATATATACATTTACTGGAAAGTGTCACTCTGCACTTGTGTACATTTTCAATTTCCTCATATTTGTGAAATAGAAAAACTATTTTCTGTTAATAACTATGCATAAATAAGACATTGAGTTGAGTTGCAGCAGCAGAAATGTGATTTTCACTAATTGTAGTAATAATTTCTATCCATTCCTGTTAAATAGAATGAATGTACATGTATTTGATGTTTTTAAAACAGTTAAATTAGTTTAAACATTTGGTAATATTGTTCACTTCAGTACTGCATACCCTATTTCAGTACAGATTTAATTGACATGATGAACCAATAATAGAGCTCTCCTGTTTTCTAGGCCACTATTCTATTTGACATTTTGGTCACTATCCATGTATGACCTGAAGGTCCCAGACAGTGCCTATGACAAGCAAATGCAACAACTACAGAGTCAGATGAACCAAATTGAAGACAACAAAGAAATGGTAAGTTTTCTTTGTTATAGTTGTGTGTGCGCTTTGCGGTAAAATTACACTTTTGCAACAATTGTTGGATCAATTAAATTAAATTAAAATAACATGCACAGTAATATATTAATCAGGGCATAATAACAACTAAAATGAGTGGATAAATAAATACTGTCAGAAATAAGCAGTTTTATTACTTTCACACTTAAATACTGTGTGTTATTAGGAACACACTGTTACACTTGATGTTTTTAGACCTCTGGAACATATAAGATTTTAACATAAACTATGAGACTTTAAAAGAAATTTCGTCCAAGTTTTGTGTTTTAAATTGAGCATGTAAATTGAGGGACGAGTTATAGTTTTTTTTGACATAATAAATTTTTTTCTAAATATCAGCAAAGTTAACATTAGATTTTGTTGAGCCTAAATAGAATTACAAATTTACAATCATCAAACCTATCTTTTATTTTTGATAGAATGCATTAAATTATTATTATGAAGAAAATATTAGAAGCATAACTTTGTTATTTAATGGAATTTTCATGTGCAATTATTACATAAAAATAATTTTGCCCAGACATATTTACATATTTCTTCCTTGTCATTCTAATTATAGAGATAAATTGTTGTTTTTTAACAAAGGAAAAAGAGTTAGTTAAGGAGTTAGTTGTTAGATAAGTACTTCAGATTTCCAGTAGCATTCTTTATCTTTAAGTAAATGAAACTTTTAATTTTGCATTTTGTGTGTCAGTGTCTGTTTTTAATCATTGCAACAGGTTTTGCCATTTTCTAGCCCATAATATTTTTGACGCAATCAAATTGAAAAATACACAGTATGGTTTTTAGATCTAAAATAATAAACTGCAGATATCGATGTTCTATTTATTATATAAAAATCCATCTTTAGCCTCAGAGCAAGAAAAAGAAAGAGCGTGAAAGGTGTCATCAGCTGATTGAACGGCTTAAGGACGAAGAAAAGAAGCAAAAAGATCATGTTGGTCGTGTCATCGCCCGTTTAAAGAAAGAACGAGATTCTTGGTTTCCTAGTGGTCAGTGGAAATAATTTAATATAATTTAAAAAACATTATTAATTGTAGAGCATAATCTGCATATATTCAAAAATTATATTTGTAGCACCCTTATTATCATTTTTGCATTTTCTCAGATTTCTGTATTTTTTCTTTTCTCTGATTTGTTTTCTTTTTAAATTTAAACAAAAATTAAAATTTCAGGAAATGGAGAAACAAGAAAATGTTCTTCCTCCATTCAGCTCTGGATTGGCAAAAACTCATTTCTTTTAACAGAAGAGCAACTGGTGATTACAGACAACTATTGTCTCCCATTGGGCACAAATATATTTCTCCTTTTATGTTCAGACTGCTTATCAGTTAGAGTAACAAGTGAAAATCATTGTTTTTTGTTAACACTATTAAAAGTCTTGACAGGATGATGAAGCACTTTTCATTGTGATTACATTGTTAGAAAGTATCATATATTATAGTAACAGTCTGCTGTCATTTGGGTGCTTCTGAAAGACAAGAATATCAGTGCATTGTTATTTGTCATTCGGATACTTCTGAAAGTCAAGAATAGCAATACATTTTGCTTGCAGTAAAAGAGACCAGCATTATTTGAAACTCAAGTTTCTTCTTAATTTGTTTTGTTAAATTATTTTATTACTAACACCAGTAATAGTCATTTCACTGCTAAAATTTAATTAATCCTTTTAATAATTTGAGTGAGAATTGGGAAGAGAAGTAAAATATTTTTCGTGCACCTTTTTACTTGTTTCCAGTGCATAATAAGATGTGCATATGAGATGCCATGCTGTTTTTGAAATATTTTTCAGAATATTTGCTAATAGGAATTCTAAAGATGAGAGACTATTTTCTTTACATGCTAAAACTGTCAGTCTGTAGCATTATAAAATGATACCTGGAGAATTTATTTTTGTAAAATATTAATCAGGAAGCACCAAGCCAAGATTTAAATGTGCATGTTGCTAACTTTGTTGAAACCGTTCACTTTTTCATTTTCTTTTTCAAAAGACTGTTCCCATGTTTTTTATTGATACTAAAGTGTTTCAGGTGCACTTTACCATTCATATAAGTTTGTAATCATTTTTTTAACAAATTTATTTCTAGGAACCACAAAATCTGAGATGACCACCAACTTTTTACAGCTTTGCATATTCCCACGGTGTTGTTTCACAGCCAGCGATGCAATGTATTGTGGTCATTTTATTCAAGTTTTACACAGCCTCAAAACACCAAACTTCTCAACACTTATTTGCTATGACAGGGTATGAACATTTTGTTGTGTTTTCTGGTAAATTTAGTAATTTTTTCCTGCTTGTTGGTCACTTTATTTATAATTTAATCTAGTATTTATTGTTTTATTCATATATAACCTCAGCAAATTAAGCACTCACAAAACATACTACCTAAATGTAAAATGTTCTGGGAAACAGCGACATACTTTTACATATAAAATAAATTACATTGTCACCATTTATAATAACTTTTGCTTTCATTTTCCAAACTAATTTAAAATCTAATCTGCACTACTAATTATCATATTGTGATTTTAGTTTTAAACAGAGACAGGCTGTCAAATTTTGTGATAATCTTTGATTTTTTCAAATTAATTTCTGATATACACAGTGACTCCAAATGTTTGAAACTTCTTCATTTTTAGGATTCTACTGCCAAATTAAGGATAAATGATTGATAAATTCAAATCTATATTGTCTAAAGAATCTGCCTTGTGTAACTAATTTTTCTAGAGCAGATTGAATATGTATTTTAATAACAGTATAATTGGCTTAGGAAAATTTTTTTTTTTTAAAGAAGACAAATTCCTATGCTTACTGTATCCATATTCACACGTTAGAACTAAACCTGATACCCACTTTCTATTTACAGTGACATTCCACTCCAACAAAAGCATCTGTTTTCTGGTCTTAAGATATATTTTCATTTCCAACAAGTAGTTCTCTCAGTAGTTCTCTCTGGTGAAGATATCTGAGTCTTTAGTACATCACAAGGACATTTATTTTTGGCCTTTATTCATTTTTTTCTTGGAAGATATTCTCTGTTTCTCTTAAATCTGTTGTCTTCTGTCTTTCATCCCAGCAGATCTCATTCATGATGTATTTGCTGCTACATAAAATGTATTTTATTATCCCATAGAACTGTTTCAATAATTGGCTTTACATGAAAAGTATTGTACTGTCTCCTAGAGCTGTTTCAGAAATCATGTTTTCATAAGTATAGTACTATCTCCTAGAACTGTTTGGGAAATCAAGTTTTCATGATTATTATACTGAATGTGTGTTTGAAGGCAGTCACCATAAATTAAATATAAGTGAATATAGCAGTTGTTAAAAAAAGATTATATATGTATGGTAACATTGTGTACTCACTTTGTTTTCTTATCCAGATGTCAAATCATCTTTCTTGAGTCTGAATTTTGGGTCTATCCTCTTCGGTAACCCAGTAAACATAGCAACATTTATTTCTGTCTTTGATGTCTGAGAGAGGTTTGAATGCAGAAAACTATGGTGAAAATCATTTTAAAATTGGACTAGAAGTTTTTGATATATGGTTTATTAAAGATTAAAATTTATACAAAATGTCAGTAAAACTATGGCACTTACAGTACAAAAATTATTATTAAAACTGTCAGTATTTTGTTCATGCAAATCATCTCAGATATAGATATTAATTAATGATTCATGCATGCTGTTGCCCTATCAATAGTTCTTTAGGTAACATGCTGACTTGAGCCTACACTGTCTTTTTTATATAAACCGGCAAAGCCTTAAATGTTTATACTAAAAGAGTACTTACTGAGTGAAAATAAATATATAGAGTATAATAAGAGGTTCGTCCAAATCAGAATTGAAAGAATCGCCGGTGGGTGAAACCACAAGCATATCAGCATTATCGCTATCACTCTGGTCAAAATAGGCATCGTTACACAGACACACACATATTTTCCATGCTAGCGCAAAACCAGCTTTGGGACAGTGACTGAAACCATCGCAGACAGTCACAAATGAGCATTGTGCCATTAAATGTAAACTATTTTATGTGTGTATAATGTAATAGTTTTCAGTTAATAATTTTGCAATAAACTCAGAACTCATTCTTGTAAATTTTAAATATCTGTTATAACTGAGTTTGGTTTTTAGGTCAAGAAGTATTACTGTTTTTAACATAGTAATTTGTTTATTGTTGTTAAACATATTTTTGTTCTGTAGTTAATTAAACATACAGGATATCCGAAAATTATCTTTACAACTTGATGCTCAATGAAATATTTACTATCACACAGAGAATTACCAATTAAAGAAATTTAGACACAAAAGTCTATTGTTTTTTAATAAAGTTGTAATGAGTTCTAAACCTTTGTTGGATGTATGCATCATATTTTGTTTGAATAAACCGCTCAGTGTATATTTGTGCTTTCTCCTGTAGATTCATTGTGATCTTTCAAATTTTGTTTGAATAAACCACTCAATACATTGTGTTTTCTCCTGTAGATTCATTGTGATGTATCAAATTTTGTTGGAATAAACCACTCAATACATTGAGCTTTCTCATGTGGATTCATTGTGACATATCAAATTTCATTTGAATAAACTACTCATTACATTGTGCTTTCTCATGTGGATTCATTGTGACATATCAAAATTTTGTTTGAATAAACCACTCATTACATTGTGCTTTCTCATGTGGATTCATTGTGACTGAGAGGAGGAATGAAGATGAGAAGACTTAGTATTCAGAACAACTTAATGAGTTTTTCAGTAAAATGGGATAACTCGGTATTTCTACATCTGGTTGATTTATATTGGACAAAAGTTGTAAAGATTTAATTTTTGAACATCTTCTATATAAACAAAGTATGTATTACTGTTATAAATAATATTATTATTAACAGAGTTTGAACCTAAGTACAGGTTGATAGAAAATGCCAATTTAAACCTTTTTATTCTCCAGATATTTTGTGATATCACATACACAGTGACTAGCTGTACAGAAAATGAAGCCCACCGATATGGTCGCTTTGTGGCTTGTGCACTGGAAACTATCATGCGCTGGCATAGCAGTACTAAAATATATGAAGAAGTGAGTATTAAACATGTCATTGGTTATCTGGATTAAAATGTATATTTTAATAGTCTGCTTGGCACAGACCATTATTGTATAATTATTATTTTGGGGGGTTTTGTTTTAATATTTTCATACTTGTTTCTTGCGTAGAATTTTTTATTTTATGCAAATGAAGTTATTTTTCAAAATCACCCTTTTTTTTTCTTAATGGTATTTTTGAAGCTTGAAAGAAACTAATAATGTGACACATTTGAACTGTTTCTCTTTAGAAAATTTTAATATGTCACGTGTGGATTGGAAACGAATTGCCTTCTCATATCTTTGGGATCACTTTGTAAGAAATCTTGATTCATTCCAAAATAGTTTAACATAGGCTATTGGATAATTTTCTTGTATTACACATTAGTCAACTCTTTTATCCGAAAAATCCCATTGGTAGGTTTGAGAAAATTTTATTTGCACCAAAAAACAATTTATAATATGAAAGCATGTTTTCTGTGCAGAAGATATCAGAGTATGCAAAAGTAAACAAATCTCAAAACTTTTCACAAAATATTGAATAAAAATAAAAATTGTATTCTTAATCAGTCCTACCAGAGTGCAAATTAAATAGAAATACCATATAAGTGTGACAGGTGTATTAATAATTATTCTACATTACAACTAACATCACATTGAACTTCACAGTCACAGTCCTATACATACAATACAAACATAAATCACTAGCTTAGATAAACAAAGTTATATCCATGGTAGTTTGTGATCCTTTGAAATACGGATAGTAAGTATATTAAGTACACATTAAGCATTCTAAATAGCACACCATGTGGCTGACAGATAAAAGCGAAATGTCAGATAATATCAGATTCTCAGGACTCTACTTTAATAAAAATGTCAAATCAGAGTGGCATATTTAAACATTGGAGCAGTGGAGCTATCAAATCTATTTAACATATTTAACCAGTCCTACTGTAGATTGGTGGCAAAATTGTTATCATATCATAATGGTATATTAAATTCTGTAGAATTAAAAGAAGTAGAAATACAAAATCAATTCATTTTAACCATTCGATTTTAGAATTCATACCATTCATTAGAATTCATAGCTATCGGATCAGACTTTCATGCTAAACAGTCATGCCACTGTCACAGGTAAATTAAGACACTTTTGTAATTAATTTTAAAAGTATATAAATTCTTTTATATATCCTTTTTGTTTATGCTCTCAGATTTTATTTTTAAATCATACATCTGATTTTTAATTTTTGTTATTTATTTTTTGAGCAGGAGTGTGCATCCTATCCAGGTTTTGTGACAGTATTCCGCAAGGGTTCAGATAGCAACAACAAAATGGACCGATTGGATTATGAGAATTTTCGCCATGTTTGTCACAAATGGCACTTCCGCATAACTAAGGTAAGACAGTTGATGTGATGTTTACAGTTTCAAAATTGTGTCCAGATAGCAAACACATACTCTCAGTTTGTTATTTATAAAATAGTTATTTTAATAAATTATATTCTGCTTAATAATATAAGTCAACATATGCAATATTCTTCTGAACTTACTGGCACAAAATATATTTAATATAATTCTTTGATGAATTATATCGCAATGCTAAGAAAAGATCAGCCTCATGAAAATTTGCATAGTATTTCAAATAATTATTTTTTATTTTGTAACCTGTCATACTTATTCTAATATATATATATATATATATATATATAAAGGATTTTAAAAAATCTGTTTTTAAAAAAATGTTTGCCTTGCATTTAAAACAACATTTTGGGGGTTTGGGAATGATCCCACATGAGAATGGTTCTCTTAATCATGGCATTATCAGAATTTATATGAATTTTCAGTTTGAATAATTTTTCCTACAAATTTGAGAAAATAAATATGCAACATAAATGTATTTGTAAATTAGCAGTTGCTTTATTTGTGAAAATTGCACAATGCACACAATAAACAAAATACATTTTAACAAAATTATTCATATGACATGATAATAGGAGACATAACAGAAGACAGTGAAATGCATAAAACAGTTTTAAAATAGTGGTATCTACACTTAATGCAGAACAATGTCTTTCTCATGATAACATTTCATTTCTTAAAAAGTAACATTTTCTCAGTTTTCTTTACATTTTTTTTTAAAACAAGTATGTAATTTTTTTTTAAATGTCTAATATTGAAAAATATAACATGTTTTATTGTCAAAATTACACTTTTAATGCATTTATCTCAAAACTAGATGTTGTTTTTTTGTCCAGTGGTTGATATGCCAGGTCCCCATATTTGAATGAATTTGATTACTCATTATTCCAGACATGTGAAATAAGTATGTGTCCTCTGACATAGCATGAAAATGTTACTCGTGGACAGATGGATGACTTTGCTGTTCCTTTTTAATTTGAAAATTTCTTTTAAATTAAAGTTTTTGTCTTGGAAGATTTTTTTATCATGTTTTAAAGAAAAATCAATATTTTAGTGCAAATGTATAACTTATTAAACATTTGTTCTAGATAAAATTAAATTAGTCTCAAAATGTTATGCATATTTTTAAGAGGTGTTTTTAAAATGATTTTTAAAAATATTTTCATGCATAAAATTTAAATCAAACATATATATTAAAACTAATGCTTGACCTAGCTTTTCAACGTCAGACACCTTACATGCCAATTTGAAGACGGGGTTCATATCTTTTATCTTCCTTTTCCATGTAGTAAATCTGGTTTTAATGTATTTTGTTTTAAATTTTTTTTCTTAATCTGTTGGGGCTTTGTTAAATTTCTGTTTGGTAAATTCCAGGTCACTCATCTAATTGTAGACATTATTCCTTTTTTAAAAAATTAACATCAACTTCGTGACGTGAATTTTATATAATGTTTTTTATTTTTTCATACTAACAAGTAAAACACCTAAAATATGAGGAATTAGCATCTTGCTCTCAAGCCAAATCTTGGATTGTGTGAGAGTGAGGTGAAAGTAAAATGAATATGCCTGAATTTTGGTTCACATGCATTTTAATTCACATTAACAAAATTTGTGTAAACAGAGAATATACTTATTTTGAAAGAATATATTTCTCTTTTATGTTGTCTTGAAAATTTTATTTAATACTTTTTTTAATGTTAATTTTCATCCTCTCTACTCCCATTGGATTTTTTTTATGTGTGTATGCATTGTGGTCAGGAACTTTAGCAGGGGAGTTGAATTTAGAATTATATTACACTATGAGTCAAATGTAACATCAATAATGAAATATCACCAATACAATATATGCATTATCAGTTTTAAGTGATTCCCAAAAAGTTTGCATATATGGAAACCTCATCAACAGAGTTAATTTATTGCTTGTTCCAGAGAGAGCTATAAATCACATGTGAAATAATATATTCATAATTAAATATCTCACTATGAATGTAATAATACTCTGCTTATTTCTTGTAGTAATAATGTATTTATCCATTTAGCCCTGCTATAACTATACCTTGATTGCTCTATTGAACATTTTAAAGAAAGCCAAACAGCTGTTTTTATAAATTATAAATTTTTATAAATCATTTTTAAAGATGATATTAGATTTATTGTTCATTGCATTCAGTGTACTGGTTAATTTTTAGTTTTAAACCAATTATTATTTAACAGTATTCTTTAAATCACTATGATATGTATTTTTTTATTAAAAAAATATTATAATTTTTACGTGTATTAATTTTGTTTTCAGGCAATCATTGCTTGTCTGGAATCTGGCAATTATATTCAGATCAGGAATGCTCTTATTGTGCTAACCAAGGTAAGTGTTTATAACATTTTAAAAAATTGTTCTTACACATGTTAATTTTTTAATTATATATTTTATTTTTCATTTTTGTCCTAATTTAGTTTTCTTTAGAATATTTTAATTTTAATTTTATTTTGCTTACCAAGTTCATTTTTTCTTGTCAAAATATTTTATTTATTATTCTTTCCAGGTTTAGACTTCTCATGGCTACTAACAATTAATATTGTTCAAAATTATTCCTTTTTTTTGTGAGTTTGATGGTTTTCTGTAAGCTGTTGCCAAATTTAATTTTTCTTTCTTTTAGATTCTGTCAGATCTAACTTAACAAATATTTTACCTGTTTTAGATGCTACTTTGCTTTTCAAATATTAAACAAGTCCTGTACCTTTAGTGAAACATATTGGTTGCGTAACAAGTCTTGAATTATTTACCTTCAGTGAAACATATCCTAATTGGTTGATTTACTGATGCTTTTATAGTCAACATTTTGTTCAGTTAAAACTTATGGAGCTTTGCTGATTCTTTTGGTAGAGAAAAATGTATCTACAATATTGGAGTAAAATATGCACATACAAGCACACACAAAGCAACCAAGCGCTTAGCACATCATGCATTCACTCTCCAACTGGATAATCAATACAATGTAAAAATATCCTCCATTCTACTGCTTAATTCATTCGTTTATGATTATTTATTATAAGTTGTATGCAGTTTAGCATAGAAATAGTCTTAAAATTCACATTGTCTTTAGCGACCTAAAATAATATTTTTGTTAAGTTGGTAAACTTTCTATAAATTTGATAAACATTTTTTTTAAATATCTAGTTTTCATAAAATTTAAATGCATGCTATGACATCTTCTTCATTTGGTCTTTACATTTTAAGTTGTTTTACTTTTAGATAGATTATTTTTATCATATTTTTGCATACAGTTCTGCTGGAATTCTACTGTAAATGAATTAATTGTTGAATTATGTGTGTGTGTGTGTGTGTGTGTGTGTGTGTGTGTGTGTGTGCGTGCGTGCGTGCCATTTCCTGAAATAATTTAAATTTGACAATTACAGATTCTTGCTCACTTTCCTCGCATTGTGCAAATTGGAATGGCTATTGAGCGGCGTGTGGACAAGTTAAGTAAGGAAGAGAAAGAAAAGAGACCGGACATCTATGCTCTTGCCATTGGGTGGGTTTTCTCAAAATACACACACACACACACACACACACACACACACAGTGCATGCACACAAAAATACATACACAATCGCGTGTGCGCGCACACACACACTATGTTCTACAGTTTTACTGCATGTGTTGGCTATAGAGCAGGAGTCACCAACCTTTTCGATACTGAGAGCTACTTCATGGGTACTGAGTCATATGAAGGGCTACCAGTTTGATACACTCTTCTAGTTTGCCTTTATACATTATTAATAATGTAAAGACTTAGAAAAAGGCCTGTGGGCGACTCATATGGTCTTTGCGGGCGACTTGGTGCCTGCGGGCACCGTGTTGGTGACCCCCTGCTATAGAGGATAGGTCAAGTTTGTGTCTTAGCAGATATTATAATGAGACTTTATTGAGTTGGCAACATAATTTCTGTTTTGTACCAGCTTTTTTGATACTTTATAATTATTTCAAAATCTATTTAAAGTTCACAGATTGGATCCCTTTTTTATTTATTATTTGACATTATTTCATTATTACGGTAAGTCTCTAAACTATCGTTTTATAAGAATATAAGTAATTTCAGAGCTAATTCTTTTTGTAAATATTTCAGATATATTGCTTTTTATTTTTAATACTGGTCTCAAATATCTAAAAATTATTGAAAAAGTAATATAAAATAAATTTAGAAATTTTGGGCTAGAGATGTGTTCAGTCACAATAATAGTCTCTCTCTCTAACTACTAGAGATGTGTTCAATCACACTAATAGTCTCTCTCTCTAACTACTAGAGATGTGTTCAATCACACTAATAGTCTCTCTCTCTAACTACTAGAGATGTGTTCAATCTCAGTAATAGTCTCTCTCTCTCTAACTACTAGAGATGTGTTCAGTCACAAGTAATAGTCTCTAACTGCTACTAAAGATGTGTTCAATCACAGTAATAGTCTCTCTACAACTAGAGATGTGTTCAGTCACTGTAATAGTCTCTCTCTCTCTCTAACTACTAGAGATGTGTTCAATCACAGTAATAGTCTCTCTCTCTCTAACTACTAGAGATGTGTTCAATCTCAGTAAGAGTCTCTCTCTCTCTCTAACTACTAGAGATGTGTTCAATCACAGTAATAGTCTCTCTCTCTCTAACTACTAGAGATGTGTTCAGTCACAGTAATAGTCTCTCTCTCTCTCTCTCTAACTACTAGAGATGTGTTCAATCACAGTAATAGTCTCTCTCTCTCTCTCTCTAACTACTAGAGATGTGTTCAATCACAGTAATAGTCTCTCTCTCTCTAACTACTAGAGATGTGTTCAGTCACAGTAATAGTCTCTCTCTCTCTCTAACTACTAGAGATGTGTTCAATCACAGTAATAGTCTCTCTCTCAAACCACTTGAGATGTGTTCAGTCAGAAATAGTCTCTCTAACCACTTGAGATGTGTTTAGTCACAGAAATAGTCTCTCTCTAACCACTTGAGATGTGTTTAGTCACAGAAATAGTCTCTCTCTAACCACTTGAGATGTGTTCTATCACAGAAAGAGTCTCTCTCTAACCACTTGAGATGCATTCAGTCACAATATACCAGACGTTTACCAGACGTGTATTTTTCACAGGATGCTGGGTGGAATTAATAAAACCCCAATATATTTCTGTTGTACAGAAAATGTTTCTCTAGCTTGGTTTCTCAACTCTCTATGCTGAAAACTTATTATTTTTTAAATGTTTTTTTTATCTCAAAGAATTATTTCTTACATTTTATATTGATGAAGAAACCAGTAACAGATAGGCTTGGAAGGAGAAAGAGAACATTGAATACAGGTATTTATTTTTTAATTTTTAAAAATATGAATCAAGTAAAGTATGTTGGAGCATACACCTGATTGAAGGTTGTATATTTTTGACAAATTATGAGACTATTGAATTTGTCGCTTCATTCTTGTAAGAGCTGTATTTTCCATTTATTTATTACTGAGAACATTATTAATTTGTTTACCACTGAGAAGCCAATGATATACTGATCACAAGTGTCAAAGTAGGATTGTTGCAGGTCTATCACCAATGTTTAAAACACAGTAAAACTTTATACCAGTCAGGATGAAAGCATTTTTAGCTCTTTTACAAAATGAATTATTAATTATGCTGGACATAAAATCCATTTTTTGAAATGTCATGGTTTCAGAAAATTATGTTTCACAGCCACTTTTTCAGAATTCCTAATTTCTCTTGTTTCTAACAACATTTTAGCTTAAACACAATTCAGGTGATACACTTTTTTAACTGTGAAAATAATCTATTTTTAAATTACAGATGCAGGGGTTTTTTTTACTCATATTAATCATAACAACTGAGCATTTACTTCATTAAAAAAAAATATATATATATATATATTTTAAGTTGGATAGTGCTTGTTTCTGTTGAGTGAAAGTATGTACAGTTGTCTCATTAGGGCACCTCATACAGAATCTGGTGGCAGAGAAATAAATCTGAAAACTATGATGGCACACTCAGAGTCAAAACAAGTCTCTTGGACATAGGTTGTAATGATAATTGATGTCAGTGATAAATAGACCAATAAGGGAAGTAACAAATGGATTACAAATACACACAATAATATTTATATGGAGGGAAGGGGAGAGAAAAGGAGATGACAATTTTATCTACTGGGACATCTTAATGATTCTTTTGGATGATAGAATGACAATGATAGCATTCAAATCAACAAGTGGATTACAAAAGAATTCCCCCGAATATTTGTTTATGTAGCATATAGGAATATCTCATACTCAGTCTTTTAGAAGATTAATTTTGATTCTTTGATAAGTAACTGATAACAGACAAATCAAAGAAAATAACAAATGGATTACAAAAACAGTGATAATATGTTTATGTGTGTAAACTATGCCGTTTTTGTTGACATCTAAAAAATTTTTTTTTTGGTGGTGGTGGTGGGTGGGTGGGTGTTGTAATGTAATATTTGATGACTGAGTGATAACTGGCAGATCACAAGGAATAACAGTCCTGTGATCATCTTTGCCAGATACTCTGGACAGTTGAAGAACAAGAAGTCTTCATGGGTGCCTGAAACTGAGTTCCACATCAAGGAGGTAAGGGTGTGTACACAATTTTATTCTTACAAACTTGTACAGACATACTGCATATTTAGGTGAGTTACTGAAATTTATAAAGAGAGTATTTTACTGCTGGACTAATATCAGGCCAGAAAACACAAAAAATATGTTTGAATTTTAATAAACATTTTGATGTAAAAAAATAATAGTTACTGTGCTTTCCATTTAATCTGGAAGTTAATCTTAAGTTGATAAAAATAATTGTATATACATTATTTATTTGATTTATTTTTAAAAGCTAACAGTAATGTTTACTTGCTTCGAATATCTCTGTTTTTCTGAAGCTCTTTAGCTCATGAACTAAACTACTTTTCTAAATGTTAAACGCTCTATAAAAAATTTTTAAAATAAGTTTTCATACTTGGTTTTCATTATTGTTTTTCTTTTTTTACAGTATGGGTTTTTTTCGTTTGTTTCAAAGTCAGTTTCATGTATACATATTGATTAGAATGTGTTAAGTGTGTCTTTATGTTTAATATTATTCCTTTTCTTACCAATACAGTATAAATGTATTAGACAGATTTCAGTCTTGATTTGTGTTGATTTGCATTCAATTTTTGTTCTTTCATTGGAGTGGTTTCTGTTTTTAGTTTTATATTCCCTCAATTGTATCATGATAATAAATAATAATGTAAAGAGAGTGTATACATCATTCCAGTGTGCTCACTATATATTTTTTAATATTATAGTTTTAGGCATTTAAAGTGCTGCTAATAGATAATTCTGGCCTTACAGTAAAAGTAAGTGAAATACATCCATTGAAAACAAATTTACTTCTTTGTATGAATAAAGGGGTCTCAGAATCTGCCCCAATCTCCCTACACCCACATATATAAGATGGACAATTAATATAATGCACATTTGCAGGTAGAGAACTAGATAGTGAAATTTGCATGCAGGCATAGTTTACCCCCACTCCCAGGACAAACATGGCAAAAGGATCAAATCTGTAATTGGGTCATATCAAAATGTAAATTGTGTTTTTTTCAGCTCTTCTATTTTTGTATTTGGGTTTTTTGCTAGTTAGAACTGAAAATCAGAATCATGATTTGCTTGAAAAGGTGTTAACAATTTTCTTCTAAAGTGAAGTAAAACTTTTCAAGAACCATATAACTCAATAAATCAAAACCAGATAGCCCATGGAAAGAAAACTTTAAAGTTTAATAAATATCACAGTTTTTAAACATTTTTTTTTCTTAAAAACATCTCTTTTTTTTAAGAAAAAATCATTTATGGTATTATTATATTACTTTAACTGTACAATGCTATAAAGTTGGGTCTTGGATTATGGCAGTCTTGACTTGAAGTTGTAGCAACATATGTTTGTTACTACTTAAGAACAAGGTTTGGGAATATATCATTCACTTATGTTGTCATTCACTATACATGTATGTGTATTGTCTCATGATTTTTGCTTAGTGTTGAGGCAAAATAAAGTTATAAGACATTTTTGCTGTTGTTTCAACACTTTCCATTCAGTTTTATTTTCTGGTTTTGATTTTATGTCCTACCCAGTGAAACACATGATTGGATCACTTTTAAACATTTTGGTATGACTAAAATTTTTCATTAGTCATTACAGTAACTTTGATAGAGGGTACATTTCAATAAACTTCAGAAGTTAGTTTGATAAGGTGTACATTTTGGTAAACATTACAAGTTAGTTTGATAAGGTGTACATTTTGGTAAACATTACAAGTTTGATAAGGTGTACATTTTGGTAAACATTACAAGTTAGTTTGATAAGATGTACATTTTGGTAAACAGTACAAGTTACTTTGATAGGATGTACATTTCAATAAACTTCACAAGTTAGTTTGATAAAATGTACATTTTGGTAAACATTACAAGTTAGTTTGATAAGATGTACATTTTGGTAAACATTACAAGTTACTTTAATAGGATGTACATTTCAATAAACTTCACAAGTTAGTTTGATAAGGTGTACATTTTGGTAAACATTACAAGTTAATTTAATAGGATGTACATTTTGATAAATTTTACAGGTTTCTTTGACAGGGTAAACTTTACAAGTTGCTTTAATAGGATATACATTTCACTGAGCATTACAAGTTACTTTGAAAGGGTGTACATTATTTTGATAACTGTTTATTATTTGATAGCGTATACATTGTTTAATAGGGTGTACATCATTTGATAGGAAGTGCATTATTTGATATGGTATATATTATATTACTACAGTTTAGTTGCTGTTCTTGTTAGAGGGAATTTTTTAAACCATTTGCACCAAAAGTCTTTATATCCAAATGAAACAGTTGTAAAATTTAATCTTACTTCAGTAAATAACTAATGATATAATTAATCCTGTTTGACAACATATTTAACTTTTTCAAAAAAGTTATGATGCATAGTACTGTAAGAATGGAAAAACAAAAAAATACTCTTATTTATCAATAACAAAACTGATATTTTTATATATATATATATTTTTTTTTTTTAACTGTTGTACACACACAAAATTTAGATTGATTTATAACAAAAATGAACACATAAGAAAATAAACAACTTACTGTTATCTTTAGAAAACTAGTGTATTCTTTAGTTTTGATTTAAAAGTATATGCATGTGCAAATTTTTATGAGCTATTCTAATTATTATTTATGTTTGAACAGCCAAAGATGCAGCCCAAGGTTTCTGGTCAAGGGGCGAATGCTACCAAAAGTGATGGACATTTTACCAGTGGAAAGAAGGGTGAGGATGGTAAGATTTTCTTTCTTTTATCATCGTTTTAGTTGAGATCTATTTCTCCTTTGTGTTACATTTTTTGTTTAGTTCTTTTATCATGCTGTCTTGTTTGCATTCCTTTTAAATCAGGCATTCTATTTAGTTTAGATCTTAGACAGATAGGAAAGTTGTAGAATGATGATGAAGGGTTGCCTGTTTTCCACTGCATTCATGTCTGGCTGGTAGAGTCATCCATTGGCCCTGTGTCTGTGGACCAATGTACTGGTTATCTATGTTGTTGGTGTAGGAGTCATCATCGATGGTTGGTGGGGGTATCTTATAGAGCCCAGGCTAGTAGCACACTCAAGATTACCTAGTGTGTACATACACCTGGGATATTCAACCCCTTTACCTCTTCACTGTTGTTGGTGTCATAATTGTCGCTGATGTTGTGGCTGTCCCCGGTGACCATTGGGATGTACATAGGTGGGTGCTGGCGGCAGTATAAATGGTCGAGCAAGCAGGTGGATCATGTCCGCAAGGGGATGGTTAAAATGTCCCCACTGCTTAGTGTACTGCCAATGTTGTTGGTTTCTTCTGCATTGCTGTTGTTGTGGTGGTGTCTGCTATTGTTGTTTTCTTATGTGCTTTTTTAAAAAACTGTTCTCTTGTTGTTGTCAGTGTTGTTCTTGGTGAGGTCTCTGGCATGAGTGAGAGTGGCTTCAAGCACCCTTGCATACACATCAAGGATGGCCTTGATTTCACCTGGAATATCTGTAGAGTCTTCAGTTTGAACAATTTTTTTCTTTCATTTCTTATTTTTTCATCTGTATGTTAGCAATTTTAAAGTCTTTCTGCTTCTTCTTTTTTGGTTGTAGTCATTGTCTATACTTTATTTACCTCTGTTGAAGTAGTTGGTGTCTGGCTATTCTTTCCTTCTGTCATTGTAGTTGCTGTTTGGGTAAAAGCCAGGGTTTTTTTGAGTGTGGAGTTGGCTTTTGTTTTTGGTGGAATTTTCTACGTGATTCTTGTTTGTGTTTGGTTGCCTGTCATTGAGATGTGGTTTTGGAGAATCTTGGATAATAGTATGACATGGTCAATAACTACACTTATTTTTTCATTAAGTTGGTCTTCTCCATCCACATTCTTGAAGAGTGACCAGAGTAGTTTTGTCGAGGTGTAGTCAGGAAAAGTAACAAAGAACTATTATGTAGGTGTATTCTTTTTCCTCAATGTCCTCATCATCTGCCCAGATGAGTGTGTAGTTTTTATTCTCTTTATTTTTCCTGCCCTGACATGGGCTTGGGAACATCACTGGCTGCTGTAGATCTTGTTTACATCCTTTCCATTTTTAGTCAAGTTATCTGTTGATAAGAAGGAGAGCAAATATAGGTGCATCTGATCACTCCCAATGTTCAGGTGCAAATGATGGCTTTGAATACAGTTAGCTTGATATCTTGCTTTTATTTTTATATTCGGGTTCAAATAAAATATTAATTTGATATAAATATTTAATCAAAATAACACAAAAAAAACTAATTTTTCAAATTTGGTGGATTTTTTGAAAATTAGATAAGTACTTTTACCTTCAGTTTAGAGTTACACAATATTTTTTTCTCAAGCAGGCAAAGTAAAGGATGGCAGCCGAGAGGAGCGTAACAAAGACAAAACAGACAGAAGTGCTGATAAGCGAGACAAGGGAGACAAGCGGGATAAGAGAGATAGTAAGGTGAAGCCAATAACTAATAACATAGAAGCTGGAGATCAGGACACACCAGCATTGTGAGTTTGTTTTTGTTGCTGTGGATTTTTATTTTGTTTGTTTGCTTTTCTCAAGTGCAAGTGTATATGTTAGTGGCACTACTGAATGAAACATTTAAGGCTTGGATGTTCTAAATTTTTTAGATGATTATATACTAATAGAGAAATCCAGATGCTGCCAAATGTAAAAACAATTGATATGTGACCATTAATTCATATTAAAGCCCATCTTTATGCAATCATAACAATTTTATGTGGAGGGGGACTAGATAGACCCTCTTTTATTGACCCAAGGCAGTAAGCTACACATTAACAGTCCATCTTATCCATGACTTTCCTGAACATATAGGTCAGATAGCATGTGCTCTGCCATAACTGTTAAGATAGATTTCTATGGTCAGCTTCCGGTTTTCATTGTTCACCTTATAAGTTTAGTAAGAATCACTAGGATTTAATATTGTTTTTTAGGCTAGAAACTCTGAATAGAAACACTTGAATGCACTGTGCAGTGAGTAGATGTAAATACAATTAAAAGAGGCTTTAAATTAAGCTTGTTTTGAACATTTTTTAGGCCAGCATTGTGACTTGCTGTGTGATGTATCTATCACTTTTTATCAAATGCCACTGGAGTCTGCTATCAAGCTATCTTCTTTACAACTGAAAAAAATCCTCATAGTGTTTATGTATGCTCTTTTCATTTCACTGATAAAAAGCTTGCTATTGACCACCCTATACTAGAGTTGTATCTTGGCTATGAAAACAAGGCAGTTAAAAAGTGTTGAATGCTGTTGAGATGTCTGGTGACAATTTGATTTACTGCAAATACGTGACAAGCATGGCAGTCAAATGGGGTGGGCAGTGGGGGGAATTATCTACTGACAGATGCAACAATTCTAACCCAAATTGGATCGCCTCTGTAATATGCTTGTTTGATGATCCCACCTTGCTTTCAGAATATCCATGATTTGTTGAGATTTTAAAAATGACTAATGTCTAATGAATGGCTCCAAGTGGACATACTTTCTCAGTAACTGATTCACAGAAGTGGACCATAAAAACCTTGAGAATTTATGAATATTATTGATTGTTAAAGTAAGGTTAGGAAATTTGTGAATGTATCTTGTTGGAGAGGCAGAGCCTGAACTTCCTGTGTAAGTCACAGGGGGTAAACCACACTTCTAAATTTCAGCCTACTAGTTTGCTATGGCTATGAATTAAACACATAGCATGGACACAATTTTATCTTTTATTGGATTTGCACCATTTCATTCAGAATCTTCTCTTTCATATTTTATATTGGTCTGAACAATAAAATAAATATTTTATATATATATATGTATTTGTGCTAATAAATTTGCCTTTTGATCCAGCCTATATGAAAAATGTATCTCTAAGCTGAAATTGTCCAAAACGCATTATTTTTATCCACAGTTGTTGCCAGTATTTTGGAGAAACTTTGTACCCCAAAAAACAAAACTTTACCTCCATTTAAAATCCTGTCTAAAAAAATAAGATATTTTTTTAACTTTCTTTTTTTCTCTTTTATTTTTAAAGTTGTAATGTTTTTTACTTTTATTTTAAATTGGCAGATATACCTGTCATTGTCAAGTAAACAGCAGAGCTGAACTTTTAAAGCGCACATGGCAAACGATGGTAGTTTATTGTGTAAAATATGTCTTACAAAATTAATGGCGGATGTTTTTGCACTCTATGGGATGATGTTTTCTGACTGGGGCAGTTTTATTTGTTGACTTAGAGCAGTAACATTGACATATCAGTGCAGGTGACCACATAGGTAATCACTTAATACTTGCCTGATGAACAATGGGTGTTTTGTGGAGTGCTTTGGAAGACACTGGATGAGAGGTCAGGTGACAGATCAGGCATATATTATATATTTACATATATTTACTTTACCCAATAAAACTACCATCATCTGCCATATGAGCAGTCCACTGAGCTATATGGAATATTGCTCAAAGCCCAAATATCTCAGTCTAAACTGTATACTTATACAACAAATAACGCTTCAGACCCGATTTCCTAAAGCCTGCCCTTTGAAAAATGAGTTAAACAAATGACCAATTAACCAAAAGTCTGGGGTGAAATATCCTTTTTGAAGTCCATGTGTGAAATGTCTACCTGCAAAGTAAACCAGCCTAAGTGATCTAACTATACTAAACTACTAAAATATTAAAAGGCCATCTCAACCATCCAACACCTCTCCCCTTCACCTTCACAAATGTTGTTTTGTGGCCAGAACATTGTCTTTGAACAATCACCTGGGCTACACAATGCCTCATCTAATTCGTTGACCAGGCCTGCTTTTATATAAGGGGATACTTTGCTTGAAATGAAATACATTCTTTTTGAGTGAAAAATTTCATTATTTTGGTGGGGGTGACTCGGAGGCTTAAATCCCTCTTCAGGTTTCTGAACATAAGTCTGAAAGCTTTCTGTCATCAA
The DNA here is from genome assembly GCA_028829895.1 of Sinotaia quadrata. Classification (NCBI taxonomy): domain Eukaryota; kingdom Metazoa; phylum Mollusca; class Gastropoda; order Architaenioglossa; family Viviparidae; genus Sinotaia; species Sinotaia quadrata. The sequence continues at coordinate 49,069,213 of CM054183.1, forward strand.
GATGAATCCATTGATATGTGATACATGAAAGATGAAGGTGAAGATGAAAAGTCTAATGCGGCTTCTATGCTGGGCTTTGAATTCTTAGGTTTTCTTGCAGACAAACAGATATTCATAAATATAGAGGAGATATACAAGAGTTTATTTATATCAATATGTTGCTCTATTAAAGTAAAAAATATATTTTGTAAAATCTTCTACTGTCATCAGAAATGCCTTGAACATTCATTAAGTCACTTATGGCATTTTGTTTTCCTTAGAAAACCTATTAGAGAGGAGAAAAAAACAAAAGAAATACCTACATCTGCTGTTTCATCAACAAATACAATGAGAAGTGCAGAACATGAGGATGGGAGCAGACATCGAGATATCAAAGGAGAGAAGTCACTTAAAGAAGAGAAAGTTAAAAAGAGTGAAAAAAAGGAGAAGGATCGTGGGAAAGAAAAGGAGGAGCGAGGCAAGGATCGGGATAAGCCCAAACGAAGCCATAGTCGAGAAGCAGAGGAAGAGAGAGTTGCTGTAGCACCACCACCATCATCATCACACCGTCGCAGTGCAGAGGCCTCGCCTATGGCCATGGATGATAGAGGTAGAGTGTTTAGGGATTGTTATTTGATGAATTTTTCATCTAGTACTGATCTATGAATTCTTATTGTTTGATGGAGTTAATTAATTTTTCTTTCTTTCTTCCCATGTAAGTATTTCTGTGAATTTTTTTTTTTAACATATTTTTTACTGTAAAGCCATGCTGGAGCAAAAGGACTAAATTATAGTCCATAAATAAAGTAATATATAAGAGTAAGTTTTGCAGTTATGCAGATTGTACAAGAGATTCATGATCAAGACACTGAATCAGAGCTCACAGTTATAGTAATATATATGCTTAACTCTTTACTCAGCAGACGTTTTTCCTTTTTTTAGCTCTAAACGGGCAAGATTTTTCAGGATGTCAGTGAGATTTAGGGGTACGTCGGTAAAAACATCATATCTTAGGTATTAGTGCATATATTTCAATGAAATAAAATGCAAAATGAAAGGAAATGAAAGCAGCTTTATTAATATTCTTAATTGAAGTATACTTTCGGGTGTTAAATTTGAATCCATGCGTGAAAATATATATTTACACCAAAAAAAATTGTCCATTTATTGTCCGCTACAAACACTATGTACACACACTTTTTGTTGATGCCAGGAACACTAATCTGTCGTCAGACAATCTATACATCTCTTTTTTTGGCAGGTTGTGAATTCCTATCAAAATCATAAGTCCAAAATAAGCCTTAATTTCAGTGGCATTAGTTTCTTTCCAACCTGGATCGCCATTTTGTTTTTTCGCAATTTTCGGACGTGCGTACTTGTTCGTTTATTCCACTATCTTGTCAAATGTTTCTTCTTTGAAAAACTGATAGAAGAAAGCCAACTGAGTACTATCATTACAGTCACATTCGGCCCCATTTCTGTTATAAATTCCGATATTTCCAGTGCTAAAGTACTATTATTCCAACCACTTGCGTCTCCAGATACCCATTCCCCCTATTCCTCTTCGATATCCTCAGAATCTGACGCACTCTCGTCCAAAATTTGAAAGATACTACATGTGCACGCTACTGACACTAATGTCACTTCTAATCCTATCATCTAATTCAAAAATAAACTTCTCTTACCTCATTATCTGATAAATTGAATCCATTAAACTTCTCATTAACGATCGACGACACTGAGAAATCCATTTGAAACACCGAACGCGAAAAACAAAGAAAACTTTATGAAAAAATGAATGCTACCACATGAAAATGTTTCAAAATGGCGTGGAAATCGTTGTACAAACGTCATGCTTCCTGTAGAGACCGGATATGATGTAAATATGTAAAGGAAAAAGAAAAAAGTGAAATCGTTGCTATGGGCGCTCTTGGGCGATCTGCCCTACACGATGTACGGGCGAAGTTGGGCGATCCGCCCAGCAAAGAGTTAACTGTTGTAATATCTCAAATTTATATTGTACAAAAAATTCATGAGCAGAATCAGTAGACTATTGTCTGTAGTTAAAGTAATATATAAACATATTTTTTGGTTAGCATTCAAATATTGTACAAGAAACTCCTGAGCATAGACACATGCATGCATGCACATAAGATATTCATAATAGATGGAGGAAATTTGTGGGTTCAACGTTTTCATGCATGCTTTGGGCTTTTCTTTTAGATTCCAAGCGCAGAAAAATGGAGATGGCTGGATCAAGTTCGCAGGTTAGTATAGAGGTAATGGAGGTGTGTTCGTAGCCATGTGCACACCTGCACATTCCATTCATCCACATTTTCCAGGGCTTCACCAGCAGGGAAGAGAGCGCATTGCACAACCAGCTAGCCAGCCAGCCTGTAAGCCTGACCAATTCCGGGCTGCAACTACAAGTTCCATCCAGTGGAGACTAGTTCTGCGGTGATGTGATCAGACCCATCTGCACCAGCTCAACTTAATTGGTTGTAATATAAAAAATGTCGTCACGCAGTAGAAGCAGGCTGATGTAATTGTAGCATGGGGAAGTACCTCCAGAAGTATATCTGCAAGATGAAGATGAGATTGTGTCTCATTTTAGTGTTTTATTTTTAAAAGTGTGCAGGGTCCATGGCTGGATGGGATGGAGGTCATTTAGTTGTCTGCCTCTGTAATAAAATCCCAGGAGTTTATTCAAGCCCTCCATAAACTGCATTTTTGGTGTGTTACCTTGCATTATCAGATCTTTTGTGCCATCCTGGCTGTTCGGAAAATAAAATCTAAATGGAGAACAATTTTGTCCATGACACGATGCCTCATCATTAAGGAAAGTTGTGTGCCACATTTGGAAAGTCTTCCTGCAAAGAGCATGGCTTTTTAAAATTTCATTTCGTTTGTAATTTGCCTTCCTCATAAATTTCTCATGCTTTGCCACCCTCACCAACAGTTAGTCAAGATGTTACATCTGCAGAGGATTGTCAAGCAAGACACCCAGAAATTCAAGATTATATATGATCTCCTGCCAAGGTGCAAATACCAGGAGCTACCCTTGTGCTGTTTCTGGCAGTTGCAAAGACAGCAGTCTTTGTCCAGCTGATTTCAAAAGCCATCTTTTTCAGAAAGTTGTCTGGTCTAAGGGTCTATAGATTAGTATGCCTGTGGAAATCTTACATTCATTTAATAGAAACTGATGCAGTGAAAGTATGAAAGGAGAATCAAATTTCATATTCCTGGCTAGTTTTTTCTGAGTTTTATTTTTTCCCAAAATATGGGAGCAAAAATCAGAATAAGAGAGAGAAAAAATATTTCAAAGAAAAGTTCACATAGTTTATAGTTATCTTAATTCTCTTAAACGCGGAAATAAGTATAAAATTATTTTGAAATTAAACCAGAACTGGATGATGGATGACAACACGGTTCTAAAACAAATATTTTTTAGTCTCATTAAGCTGTTTCAAATTTCTGCATGAAATCACTGCACTAATTGTAAGTTTTTAAGCAAGAATCATGGACATTGTTTTTAAGAGCACTAAACAAGAACAGTTTATTTTTGCTTAGTTTGAAGCATTCTTCTTCCATCAGTGTCATCTTTCACAACCCAAAAATTAAGTTGTATAATTCCTCTTTTATTTAGTTCTTTCTTTCTTTTTGTTATCAAACAAGTCTTGAGATATCAGTATCCTTGTGCTTTCAATGCTACTCATACCATTCACTAGCAACCTTGGGTAGAAAATGATTCTAAAACATCTTGACAGCGGAAGAACATCTTACCAAACATATTATCAAGAAATGTTTTTAATTACTAACCTCAACTAGACCCTAAAAAAATCTACAACATTTCTGCATCTAAACAACTTGCCAAGCACATAATCAAGTAAAATTCTCCATTACCAAACTCTGGAAGAAAAGTGTCTACGAAATGAACAATATGCCAAGCATGGCCAAGGATTATTTTTCATTTCTTCATCCATCAGAATAAAATATTACTTAGAAAACACTATTTCTGAACAGTACTCTGGATAGGTACTAGGGAACGTATTTTCATCCATAGAAGAAGAATTTACTAAAATATGTGCCGGATTATTACAATGGACAAATTATTTCATTTAACCTTTTAAAAAATTCCTCTCCAAGAGAATTCATTTTTTTTCATTGTTGTTAAGAGGAATATTAGTAGTTTGAAATCAGTTTCCTTTTGTTAACCTGAAGAGAGTCAACACTGTTGATAAGTTACAAATTCACTTCTGTTAGCCATTTCAAAATTCCTCCTTGTTTTGCCTTCAGTCCAGTCTTATGCTGCTTTATTTGCTCACTACTGTTTATGGAATTCTTGCATTTAAGAAATTAAATTAACCCTTTTCAAGCTAAGCTTCATTACCATTTGAAGAAATAATTGGAAGATTTTCTTGAAGTTTGCAACTATTAATGCTAACCTTCACAATATGCACTGACATCAGACCACTAGTGAGATACTCTTGCAGGACAGTCTTAAGAGAAGACCTACATCTTGTCATTGAGGATTTTTAGAGTTCACACGTAAACCTCATCTGTGATCAAAATTGTATTGACCAGAGGTTCTGGATTTGTGTGTAAAGAAGGTGAAAAGATGACATTTATTCCAGTTGATTGCATTAGTCCTGTGTGGATTACTTCTGATTATCCCATTTATGGGATGTTTGATTTATTTCAAGATTGACACTTCGTTTTCAAAACGTATGACTATGACCCTTACCAATCTGCAGTTCTGAGAGTTTGAAACTCTTCTGATTCCTTATGAATGAAGCCATTGTTTTGAAAGATAAAAATTAAAAAAATAATTTCAGCAAGCAGTACTGTTAAAATCATGAGCTACAGTGTTGGGAGATTTATGAACACAATTTCTCATTAAGATCATGCTCACATTGAGCTAATCCTCTTTCAAGTCATTCCAAGAATGTGATTGTCTGTTTACCTCTTCTTCTTGGACATCCGTCTGTTTGCTTGATGTGCTGACAACTGATCCAAGAAGATTTCTTGCTCATATTGAGCAGTTGAATTTTGTGTTCACATCCATGTAGCAGGGATTAGCATGATTGGAGCAGTCTAATTTTACACTCAGTCCTGAATGCTCTTTCAGTCCTGGATGCTCTGGTGAAGTCTGCCAGCAGATTATCAATCCTGCAGACCTATATTTTCATCACAACCAAGAATACTTTTTGTTGGGGTTTTTTTGTTTTTGTTTTTTTTTGTTTTTTTTTAGCATAATGGATACATAGACGAAATTATTCACCAACAGAATTACAAAGATTCCATGGTTAAAAAAATAAATTCTTGTCATTTAAAATATATATATATATATATATACACTACTTGTTTTTTCCCCCCAGAAACAATTTATTGAACAAACAAAGGCACAATTTGATAGAATCTTTCAAACTCAGTATGAGATTTTGTGTACAGGTTCTTATTTTTGTTAAATTTGTTAAATTGCCTACTGGTGAATAAAAAAATAAATATATGTTTTGGAGTATTTCATATTCAAAATTTCATAAAAGTACATAATGTATCTTTTGTTAAAGATATTTGTGAGCATCCACTAGAAATCATAAATATATTCTAATTTGCTTGAATCTCTTGTTAAATATAAAATAGAGAGTTAACATTCATCTGGACAAGTCAAATTGTTCTTTGTGGATTTTTTAAAGTATCTTCAGAAATTAAATAAAAGTTTAAAGTCTAGTCATTATTGAAAAGAAAAGTATGTGCATACAAAATATGTGCCTTTGCAACTTGTTTTTGTTTTTGTGAATGTAGAAATTATCACAAAGAAAATTTGTAGGTTAGGGGTAGTTTAATTTTATTATACTTTCTTTTACTCCATAATTTTCTTCAAAATATCAGCGTAATACATTTATGAAGTTTAATTCATATTAAAAGAAAATCTTTAAAAGTAGCCATTTCACTAAACATTGATTTTTTAAATTTTTTTTTACAAAATTATTTAAACAGAATTATAGACTTGTTATAAATATGAAGCTTCTGTGATGAATTCAGAGGTTTAACAAAGAAATAGAGTATTTGGTTACTTGATCTATTGAATTATTTATTGTGGATGAACTCACTTGTAATTGAGCTTCTTGAGATGCAGGAATATATTTCTATTTTTGTAGGTATAAAAGAATTAACACTTAAAATTTTATCATCACAAGCAGATTTTTCTCATGTTGAAATTATACTTTTCTAAGTCTAAGTTTAAGGATTTTTATATTTTATTTAAATGTTTAGCATGAAATTGCATGTACATATTTGCAGCAGTTGCATATAGCAAATTGTGTTTGTACTGATTAAACCATGGGTCTTTTGTCCAGTAAAATTAAGTTTTTGCAAATTTTTTAATATTTATAAATAAGGGAAAATGTCAGTGTGTGTTTTATGTGTGTGTAAAAAGATAATGTTTTTCTTTAATTATAAATATTTCAGTTAATGTGGATAGCTGCAGAAACTGTAATAATAAAAATTATTTGAGGGATTAAATATATCAAGACAGTTGTAAATTGAATGCATTGTTATAAATTTCTATGTTAGTGTAGGACAAGATCATTATATTTTAAATAATGTGAAGAGTTGTGAAGTTGGGTGAAGGGGGGTGGTAACACATTACTGGATCTCACTTTCCCAAATGAGTATAAGGATTTTGAATCAAATTCTTCATTTATTTATGACATTCATTTATCTGTTCTATATACTATTACCATTCAAAAAGTGAAGTGTGGTGGGCATTTGAATCACAGAATGTCCCTAAATTCCACAGTATTTTGGGATGCACCATTAATTTTTTTTTTTAAATTTCATATTGACTACATATCACATCATCAAGAATCTGTATCAGTTCATTTATGACTCACTGGTTAGTTAAAATTTCTTTTCACAATTTACTTCACCTGTTCATAAAAGTTATTTAAACTTTATGTTACAACACTTTTATTGGTGGATATTTACATATATGACTTATCAGCACGTTGATAAAATGGAGAGAAAAAAAAGAATTTGTTTTAGTATGTCATTCTCCAGCAGAAACACCTTAGGTGGGGTGTGTTCAAAGTGAATAGTAACTAGTATTCAGTGTAATGAGTGCATAGTTGTATTCAATGCAGGAAAGGGATTAAATGACACCAAACTTTTGCTCTAAAGTTTTTTACTTTACTTCTTTAATACTACAACACTAACAATGGTACACATTACGTTCATTGTTGTCCATCTTCTGTGCTGTTCACTTTCGTTCTCTTACTACAACAGAAATAGCAATGGTACACATTACGTTCACTGTTGTCCATCTTCCGTGCTGTTCACTTTTGTTCTTTTACTGCTACTGCTCTAACAATTTTACACATGCTCTTTGTTGTCCACCATTTGTTCTGTTCACTTTCATTCTTTTACTTACTATCAGTAGCACCATTCATTTGTACTTAGCTTTTCACTTTAGTTTTCTTTTACTCTGCAGTGCTTGTACTACCTCTGCACCTTTCGTGTGTACTCATTATCGTCCCTTTTAAGTTGTCATATTTTCTACTGCAGCACTAACACTACAATGTACTCTTTATCTCATCACCATTCATTTGTACTCGTGGTCATCCATCTTTAATCATGAGCATAAATGCTAATAAAATCACCAGATCTCTTGAGACAGAAGCATACTAGAGTAGCAAGATTCACACGAGTGGCCAAAACAACATTAAACTGAAACATACCAGTAAATAAAGTAATAATTTATAAATGTAATTATATAATAGTATCAGTATTATAAATGAAGAAATAAACAAGTATTAGCTCTATCTTTTTAAAATCTAAATTTGAAAATGGTGCTCTAGTGAAGTGATGTTTGCCAGACCGCAGATTAAGATGTCCTTTCACCCTTCCAGAAGAATTTGTGATCTCGTACAGCAAGCTTTCGTTGTATAGATTTAAGCAAGTGATGAAAAGTCAAAGGAACTTCAAGAAGTGGTCCAACAAGTCTGGACAGCTGTCACCTCAGCACTAACTTTCAATTTCATATCAAGACAGATCTTCATTCTTCAAATAGTCTTGTCATAAAATGTTTTTCATTTGAAGGCATTCAACCTTATTCACAGTAAGATTTATGTATGCTTGTGTTTTGATTTTCTTTTTATTTGTGTATATAATCTTTATTGCCAACAAGCAAGCCATTACTATTATTATTACTGTACTGTTATTGTTTTATGAATTTAAGAATAAAGAACGTTTCTCTTTAATAAATTGTTATCTTAAAGATCTCATTTTATAATTTATTTGTTAATGTTTCTTTCAAAAAATTCATTAGATCATTTGGTTTGGAATGATCAGAGATTTTCAATTAGATATTATAAATGTTTATTTTTATTAAAGATGAATTAGTGGGTTATTGTTCTCTGTTCTTGTAAGTGGAGAGTGGATGGTTCTTTTTAGTTTAATTTTAGCTTGGAGTATGACCATTAACAGTAAATGTTTTGAGTTTAATGGCATAAAATTTAGTGATATGCTTTTGACAATTATAGTGAGTATATTATCTTTTCCTGCTTCACTGACCCATCCGAGAAGGAAACTAGTCAGAGACTCTGTGGCAGTCTGCTGTTAGTCTATAATTAGGTGCTTCGTGGAATAGAAGTTCGCAAATTCTTTGTTTCATTAGATGAAAATAATATTGTATAAGTTGAAGTAAATAAGATTTAGTTTATATAATTTATGTTCTTGTTTTTAAGAAAGAGGAAGGTTTGGGACTTTCTAGCCTTTTATCAGCTGTGCTTCAAATAGTTCTTTTAATAACATAGCTATTAGTAAGTATAGGTGGTTAGGTTGTTTTAACAGATATTAGCATTTACAAATAGTTAGGTTGTTAGCAATCATAAACAGTTAGGTTGTTGTAATATAGCTATTAGCAGTCATAAATAATGTTGATATAACATAGACTAGCTATTAGCAATTGTAAATAGAAAACTATTAGCAATCATACATTATTTGGTTGTTTTAACATAGCTGTTAGCAGTCATCACTCTTTCCCTAAGTACCTATTTAGTTTCATGATTTTGGGGTATCAGACATCTTTCAAGTTATAAAGTAGATTACACCTAGGTCACAGCAGTCTTATTTTCACTTGTCATCAGCTATTTGTAACTTGAAAAAAATAAGATAGACACTCTTTCCCTATCTGATTTTCATTATAATCTGTCATATTTATATCCAAATTTAAGCTATTCTATAAATCAAAGTATAAACTAACTGAAAACCCAGCATGTAAATTTTCTACTTTAAAAATATTACAGTACTATATAAATGCACTTAAAAATCACTAGAATGTCCTGTAACTGTTTGTAAACAACACTAAAAATATTACAAATCTAATACTTTATTTTTAAATAAAGTAAATTGTTATTCGAAATTTGAAGATTTATCTATTTCTGTAAAAGTAATGCATTGATAATGTATTTCATAAGTTTTCTTCTTTTTACTTTTCTCTTCTTTTCAACAGACTTTAACCTTTTATTTTTTATATAAAATATAAATTACAGTTATTGAGGCAATTTTGTGTGCTTATAAATATATGAATATATTAATTTGTTTGTACAAAGACAATGTTGAAAATGATATTTGGCTTGAAAAGAATGTGTTAGAGAGCAAAGCAGCTGAGAAGAAAACTTCCATGACAAAATTAATATTTGAGTTGAGAGAACAAATTATATGAGCAGATCATTTAGGGAGAAAATTCCTTTCATAAAGAAAAGAGAATGATGTGTATTTTACTTTCATCTGTTATTTTAAGACTATTTACCGTGTTTATCTGATATGGGGACCAGACTATATATGCCATATAAATATATTTTATGAATTACCCTTTTTTGTATCCTTTGGTTTCCCATTCTACTAGAATTTTCATATTCATCATTTCATGTTTTGTTTTTTTTTTTTGAATCTGCATCTTTTTATTTGTCTGAGATTTTGAATGCTGGAAATAATATTCATTTTAAACTATGGAATAAAATTATAATAAAGTTCTTTAGAGTAGATCTAGGGAGTAATGCTCAGTTTTATTTTAAAAATTAAATCTAGGAGAATTCCACAAAGTAGGTTTAAATAAAATGAGGTTTTAAAGTTAACATTTTATTATTGTTGATTTTTATAAAGTTCTTATAAATCAGTTCACTGTATTTGGACTAGAATAAAAAGCTCATATGTATATTCTAATTTACTTCATATCTACTAATTTTTTTAAAAATATTTTATTAAGGCACATTTGTTACATTTTGTCAACTAAAATTAATTTCAATAAACATTTAAGTCAGTGAGCTGTAAATAGACATATAATTTTACATTCAAACACACAAACATCTGCACACACACATCACACACACACACACTTTTCACAGAGCAGAATTTGTTTCATCAGCAAATAAAGTCGTCTTTTAACTTTTTAAAACCATTAATAGATGCTGTATAAATCATTTATATGAATAGAAAATAATTGTTTTTATTTTATAAAACACTTTTTATGAATATATTAATTATTTGTGAAAACAGTTGCATTAGTAATACAGTATAATTGTTCTTAATTTTTGATAGATTTTTATGAAATTAATTATTTGATATTTTAAAAAAAAATGCATTAATAGGTGCTGTTTAAATCAATGATATGAATAAGCATAAAATTGTCATTTATAATTTATATGATTAGAAAATAATTGTTTTTAATTTTTTAAAAGACTTTTTATAAATATACAAATCATTTGTAAAAACAGTTGCATTAGTAATACAGTACATGTATAATTGTTCTTAATTTTGAAAGATTTTTATGAATATTAACTACTTGATATTTTTTTTAAATTGCATTCATAGGTGTTGTTTAAATCAATAATATGAATAAGCATAAAATTGTCTTCACTTTTTTAAAAGACTTTTAAGTTGCAATAGAACATGCTATTTAAATTATTTATATGAAAACAATATAATTGTTTTTAATTTTTAAAAGATATTTTTGTGAATATTAACTACTTGAAAAACGATTGCAATAGTAATTTAAATCATTTATTTGAATACAGTGCAATTGGTTTTTTTTTAATTTTTGAAAGGAATTATTATGAATATTAACTATTTTGGAAACATTTCTTTAAACTGATTTATGGGCTGCATTTTTAATTCAGATGTCAGTTTTAATGTCTGTTATCAAACTTTTTCCCAGTATATAGTGTATATAGTAGTTTTGTCTTGGTTGTGTCTCAAGAAATCTCAGGAAATGCTCAGTCCATGTTAGGCAACAATTGTATTTTATTTTTTATAACTTGTTCTTAAATAATCTATCAGCATATTATGTAAATTTATATAATTTAAGTAAAGTAATGAGTTTTTTTCAAATTAATTTGTCTGGTACAAATAATGAATGTCATTTGTAATTAGCTTGTGACAGATTGCTCTTTGTGTGTGTGTGTGTGTGTGTGTGTGTGTGCGTGCGTGCGTGCACAATGATTTTGTAATGTTATACATAATCAACAGTTTTCTTGATATATTTGTTAAGTCTATTTTCACTCTTCAAAAAAATCATTCTCTTTTCCTTTGAATTGAATTCAATATTTTGTTGTATTATTATATTGATTTGCTTTTCTTGCCTACTTTTGGAAACTTAAGTTTAGGTATATAAAGTATGATGCAAATTTTGACCTTCCAAACACTTGTAGAATTAATGTAACCTATAATTTAAAGTATTGTGCATAGCAAAGTTTGAGAATATATCAGCAAGCAAGAGCATTGATTTTTAATCTCCTCCTCCCCACCCCACCCCCCAAACAATTGGACATGCTAATTAAAGAGATATTGCTGTTTGTAAAATTTATAATTATGTCAGTTTATATATATATACTTGGGGGGTTGGGGTTTTTTTTTAACGCGTGAGTGTTATGATATCTTCATGGTACTTATAGAATATTTTGTTCAACTGATGTCCACGACAAGGATGAGTCAAATAGAGTCAGTTTTAAAGAGTTTCTTCTTAATTTCAAACCAACTCAGAGCATTTTCTAAATTATGTACACAAAAATATCTTGGGTTTGTTGCAGAAAATGTAATAATGAAATATTATTCATGCATGAAGGGTATAGGTAAGGTGCAAGACTCCTATAGGCATGCCATTGTTTTAATTCTGAGAAACAGTAATCATAATAAACATGCAATAAACTGACTTCCAGTAGTGATGATAACATAATATGAATATAGATTTCTAAAGTAGCCTTAGATATCTAATCTAGTTAACATTATTGATTTATTTATTGTATAAATAAACTTTAAGTTGAAAACATTTCTATTGGTTTTATTGGTGCTAATGTATGTAATTGACATTAGATTCCACACACTTGTTGGCTAAGAAATGAAAGCAATGAAATGAAACAGGACTTGTTAATCAAAACACATGTACATGATCTGAATGCATGTGATTATGAAAATGAAATATTTTGATTGGGAGGAAGAGTGAATATCTCTAAAGGCATATTTTAAAAGAGGGGAAGAATCAGCAAAAGTTTATTTTAAAGGAGTGGGGAGTATCAGTAAAGGCTTATTTTAAAGGAGAGATCAGTAAAGGCTTATTTTAAAGGAGAGGGAGTATCAGTAAAGGCTTATTTTAAAGGAATGGGGAGTATCAGTAAAGGCTTATTTTAAAGGAGAGGGAGTATCAGTAAAGGCTTATTTTAAAAGAGGGGGAGTATCAGTAAAGGTATATTGTAATTTTATTCCCAGTTTTTTTATGTGTATGCATTTGATTTCATTGACAACACATAAAAAAGATGAATTTTAACAGTTTTATTTGGAAGTCTGTATGGTATGATGTAATGGTAGCCACAATCTCTCTCTCTCTCTCTTACCTGTCTCTTTATATAATGTGTCGGAAGTACATATGCTAATTACTGTGATGACATAATCAAGGGGGGTGTTTCTCATATAGATCAACAAAGTATGTCGATATGTCTACAACACTTAAAAAAGAATCTACTGATGATATAAACATTTAAGAGATATGTTCTTCATTTGCTGTTATTGCACTGGCAATTAAAGTTTTAAATATGTGAAATTGTGAGATAGGTGAAGCATTGGACTAGCCTCATGTAAACACACAGATATGTGAATTATTGAACTAGCCTCATTAAATGGGTGAAATGTTCGACTAGCCTCATTAAACACAAAAATGGGTGAAGTATTAGACTAAATTCATTAAACACAAAGATATATGAAGTATTATTAGCCTCATTACAAAGATTTAGTAGTGGACTACCTCATTAAACACAAAGATAGATTAAGTATTGAACTAACCTCATTAAACACAAAGATAGGTGAAGTATTGGGCTAACCTCATTAAACACAAAGACAGATGAGGTGTTGAACCCCTCATTAAACACAAAGATAGGTGAAGTATTAGATAAGCCCTCTTAAACATAGAGATGGTTGAAATATTTAATTAGGTTCCTAAAAAATTACCTGAGAAGGCTTTTTTTTTTCCAGTTTACAATCACTTTTGACAACCTGCTTGTAGGAGTAACCATACAGAATTATAAACTGCATATTAAATAAAGTCAAAGTTTGGATTTTAGAATTAACATACACAATCGCTGATGTAAAAACAGTTGTGCAAAATGTAAACAAATGGGAGACTTTTTGCTTTTGACATTTTAGTGCCTTGTGTTTGCACCACTTTTTCTGCAGATCAACCAGAAGTCTAAAACTAATTAAGTCTTCAAGTTCCAAAAGCTCTACACGCAAACTGTGACCTCTCTCCTATTGGCATTTTCATTGTTCATGCTGATAACATGTTCTTGAACACACTTTTGCACTTTTTTTTTCTATGGTTGATGTTCTGATTCTTATAAAAATGTCACTGATGTAATGCATGTTGTATTATATTTTCTTGTATTTTTTTTTATCTTCTCATTATTCTTATTATTGCATTATTATTGTGTGTGTGTTTCAAAAATTATGTTGAAAACATAATCAGTAGAAAGTATGAGAACCTTTTTTGTTCACTGCAAAAATAGTTTGAATTTTACTGTTTACTTTTAAGTTCAAGAGATGATAATCAAAGTTTTAGCATTTTCTTGAAGTTGCTCCATAGTTTAACAATACATTAAGTTTCACATCAAGTGTCATGTAATGGTTTTTTAAACTCCTGTTTATATATTATTTTTAATGCTATGCATAATTTTGAATCATGAAAAAAATCTTTGACTACAAATTCCTGCAAACAAATCAAGCTAGGAGTTTACAGTGCATACTTAAGCCAACAGAATAATATATAATATACAGTTACATATTTCAAGTTTACATTTCAATACTCAATACAGTATAACCTTCAAGTTTTGGAAGCAGATCACAGATATGCATATTAATATTTTGGCAGATGTTTGTACAGGTTTGGGAACAACAGAGATCTGTCACATTGTGATGATGTTACATTTGAAATTCTCTCTCTCCGTATCTTCAGCTTTCCTACACATTCCTTCTGTGCATGTGTTTTATGAATATCGCTGCCAATCAATGCCCTATTCTTATTTATTTGTTATGATATGCCTTGTTTGTTTTTTTTTTGCTCATCTTTTTTTCAATTTAGGGGAGTCCAGTCGACCCTTCTAGAAAGATCAAAAAGGTGAGTTTATTTGGAGATTTGTTAATATTTGGTGTATGCATGTTTGTGCAAAGTTTCTGATAAAAGAATCACTTTTGCTAGATAATATAAGTATGAATTGGGTTTTGAATTGTAGAACATTTAGCTCAACTAACATCATGCAAGTCCTGGCAGAAAGCCTTCCTGACCAGAAATTGTCCACCTATCTTCCAACTGAAACATGAAAGGCACATTTTCTGCTTAAAATTATGTTTTCTCTAGGTACATAGATAAGAAAAAGCATTTTATCTTCCCACTGAAATATGAAAGGCACATTATATTTTCTCTGGGTGTATAGAAGTACAAGTACTTTTAGCAGATGGAAAAGCCACAAGAACAAAAATGGTGATGTTGCCAACTGTACCTTAGAAGAATTATTTCATGTCCATCAGTTTCTAAATTATATATCCCTACAAATTTGCTTCAGGATTTAAAATCTGGTATCCACTAGTTTGAACTTTTAAGCTTTTGATATTGTAGAAGAATAAAATTATATTATTTAGTTTAATACTGCATAATATGGTTAAGTAACTTAAATGTATGTGCTAATAAAGTTACATACTTGATAGAAATTAAAAGAGGGATTTTACACTTAAGATTTGGTTTTAAATTAAAAATCTCTTCTGTATCTCTAATTGGATTTTGGACACCTGTATATTGAGTTGGGATATCTCAGTATTTGAAACTTGGGGCTTCTTTCAGGGTGGGTGATAAAGTGTATAGTTTTTGAACTCTCATTTGCATTTTAGCTTTTTCATATTTTGAAAATTTTAAGTTCTGGGGTAGGGGGGAGAATTATAGGTCTAGTAATTCATTTTTTTATAAAGAAGCCACATTAGTATTGCAGCTTTTGATTCACCAGTCTTTTTTTTTGTTTTTGTTTTAGAGAATTTTTTCTTCTTACTAGTACTTGTTTGCTTCTTCAAGCAGCTGAGTGACTGCCTGTTGAAATGCAAGTCTCAATAAATGTGAGATCTAAGAGGTAGTTTCTAGATGCTAATCTCATTAAATGTGAGATCTAAGGGGTAGTTTCTAAATGTTATTCTTCTGTTTGTGAGCTCTGAGTGTTAGTTTTAAAGTTCAATTTTCTAAATTATAGTTTGAGACTTAGTGTATATTGACTGCATGTTATTTTAATTTCTAGCGTGAGATATTAGGGTTGTTTCTAAATGCTAGTCTTATCAAGTACAAGATATTAGGGTTGTTTCTAAATGCTAGTCTTATCAAGTACAAGATATTACGGTTGTTTCTAAATGCTAGCCTTACACAGTGCAAGATGTTAGCATTGTTTCTCTATGCGAGATATTTACTTGTTCAGAACTCACCTTTGTATTTCCCTAATTTGGAATTGTCCAACTTCACATCTCATTTATAAAGTACTCTAAATTATATAAAATATTATCATTAATAAAATCAGCCTTAACATTATTATATTTATTAAGATTAACAAGATATTGTTTTAGTATATATTACATTTATTTATGTATAAACATTGTATTTTAATAAATATTTGGGGAGGGGATATTTTCTTATATGTGAATGATAATCCAGTGATGCCAGTTTAGTAAAGACTATTTATATGGCATATTTTGCAAGTCTCTCACTACTGTCCATTGCTCTTTACATCAGTAATTGTCACTATTAATAATTCTTATCCTTTGCCTTGTCACGGTACAGTATATTTGGCAATATTGGAAGTGTAATAACATTCCTTAGCAAATGAATCCATCCTCACTATGCAGGCTCACTGATGGGTTTGGGGGGAGAGAGAATGGATATACTTAACTCTTTCTTTTATTAATGTTGCTTTCCTTGAATTTTGTTGCATGTTTCCATTTTGCCGTTCACTAGTTCATTTTTATATGTGTTTCAAAATTGTTACTTTTTATGACATCAGTTCGTATTTCATGATGCAGACATGGTCTAGGTACATCAATGGAAAATGAACTTATAAGTAAGAACATAACAAACGAATGGTAAAAATATCAATAAACACCTTTCAAAGCAGTATTGACAGTCTGCAAAAATGTAAGTTAAAAATGAAAACTGCTATCTTTATTTGATAATGATTGTAATTTTTAAAAGTGTTAATATGTAATATGTTGATGATCAAACAGCAAAGTTGTATATTAGTTAAGAAAAAAATGTGTACTATTATAATACAGAAACTGACCACTTAATTCTTAAATAAAAACCAGGCAGTGATTTTTTTTTCCCTTCAGTTTTTCTTAAAATTTTAGTAATAATTTTTGAAGATGAGAAGTGTTTTCTTTCATTGCATTTTGATCTGCTTTAAATAACACTCTACTCTCAATTCAAGCACAATTATCAGTATTCTAGTCTACTCAGCAAAATTGTCATTGAAGGCAATAGCATTAATATGTTGATCTACTCTAAGCAGTACTATGTATTCCTTCATTGAAGGCAATATCATTGACATTTTAATCTACTCAAAGCAACACTATTTATTTAATTTGCTTATTCTAATCACATCTTTGTAAAGTAATCCAATTAAAGGCTAACAACTTTGCATCAGATAAACCATTCAGTGGCTAATTAACCTATTTAGCTTGATATAAATTACTTATAATTTGGTTAATTAGATCAAAAGTATATAAGAATGTAAATAGTTGTTATTATTAAATATGCAGGTAGAACTAAAATAATAATAAAACTGACTGATGCATCTACCAAATACATTAGATATTCAAGCAAACTATTAACCTATTTAATTTATTCTGTCTGGTGTAAAAGCAATGATACATGGCACTAGATAAAAATAGCAATATCATATTCTTTGCCAAAATTAATATTTCAGTAAGGGGTTACTTTGATTTTTGATAGAATTGTGACCTTGGTGAACATTTATTATTGAGATGAGAGTACAAAATCCGAAGATAAATAAATGTTAACTACATGCATAGGATGAGTTAACTCTGTGCTAAAATGAAGAAGATTGAGCTGAATGAGTTTACCTTATGATCTTGGTATAAAGTAAGCCATTTAGTGACAAATTAACAGCTTTGTGTGTTGTAATCTAGTCAGTGGGTAATTAACAGCATTGTGTAAAGTAAATCATTCACTGATTAACATCTGTATATATAGTAAATTATTAAATAGTTCATTAACAATTTGTTTAAAGTATATAATTCAATGCCTATTAACAGCTTGTGTAAATTAAATCACTCAGTACCTAATTAGCAGTTCTATATAAATTAAATCATTCTTTACCTAATTAACAGTTTGGTGTAATTAAATCATTTGGTACCTAATTAACAGTTTGGTATAATTAAATCATTTTGTACCTAATAAACAGTTTTAAGTAAAATAAATTATTTAGTACCTAATTAACAGTTTTGTAAAATTAAACTATTCAGTGCCTAATTAACAGTTTTGTGTAAATTAAATCATTCAGTACCTAATTAACAGTTTTGTGTAAATTAAATCATTCAGTACCTAATTAACAGTTTTATGTAAAATAAATTATTTAGTGCCTAATTAACAGTTTTATGGAAAGTAAATCATTTAGTACCTAATTAACAGTTTTGTGTAAAGTAAACCATTTCCTGTATTTACTTTGCGTTGTTTAAATTCCACTATATATACTTTAAGAACAATTAATGATACAATTATTTTTTCATTAAACAAAATTTGAATTAAAGTAACATCAGTAAAATGAATCATTAACTTTTTTATCATACTTTCAGTCCTATTTTATTTTTTATACCATCATAATATTTTATAATCTGTTTCAGCATTGTCACAGTAGTTATTTATAGCAGTACTTTTATTAAATCATTTGATTTTTATTGATCACATAAATTGGTTTAATTTTATAGGCAATAGAGATCAGTGATGTGAAGTGTACTCTTGTAGGCACTGCTGATCACTGATAAGAAATATAAATTTTGTAGGCATTGCAGATCATATAAATGAATTGTAACTTTATGGACACTGGGGATCAGTAATATGAATTCAAATTTTATATAGGCAGTAGAGGAAAGAGCTATATATACTTAAAATTTTATAGGATAACAGGAATCAGTGCTGCATATTTTAGGGATCAAAGTTTTACATTGTAAAGTTTATAGTCTTACTTTTAACATTTAGAGGTATTTGAGATCTTTCACTTTATATATGACATACATTTTTTTTTTAATGATGGAGAAATAAAAATTGAAGGCTACACAGATTCATAGAGTGTAAATTTTATAGGTAATTCGGATCTAAACTAAATAACTTGTATATAATTCATAACACAACACTAATTCTGTTATAATGGAATTCATTACTAATAAGTTAATTTGTCAATTGTGTTTTTAAAATTGTTGCTCAGGGAAAAAAGTTTTTTATTTTATTTACCTTTTGAATTTGTATTCATCCTCAGCACATTTGCTCATTTGCTACTCACTGTATGTCCATGTTCCTTACTTAGTTTTTATTTTTCATTTGATTCTGTGGCCAGATTCTCATTTCAAATAATTTACCTGCATGCATTTGTAACAAATACAAACTTTCAAATAATGTTCTATCTTCATTCTTTATATATATATAAAAGATTTTATAACTAAACTACATTTAAAATGTTTTAAAGTGATTAATCTCTGAGTAATCTACAGTGAGTGAAAGTGATTCATTCATTAATTCTTAATTTTAGCCAGAGATCATTCACTAATTAATCACTTCTTGCAACCAAAGATCACTATTCATTCAGAGATCAATCAGTGTTGAATTACTTCCACTGAGCTATAGCCAGGAAATATTTCTCAGTGATCCATTTGATAATCTTTAAGAGTCCACTTTGTAATTAGCATTGAACACCAGGCCAAAGTTAATATAATCACTTAAATAATTAGTGTTAGAATACTCTTTAGATTTCTTATTTAAAATTTTTTTTAAAAAAAATTTCAAAGAGTTAAATATTTTTAGATTGTATTTTTTTAAATAATAATTTTATTGTGTTCCTTACTGTTACAAGTGTAGTAAAATATTTCTCAATAGATTTTTGAAAATAATCATTAATACCTACAATTATTATACTTTTTCCTTGAATTTTAATTACTTTTGTTTGGCAGCATTTATTTCATAACTTTCTAATAAATGTTTTTATACTCTTCTTTTACTGATGGCTACTTTGATTTTTATATTATAGTAAATGTTTGAAATAATGTTATGAATAATGGCAATTGTTCTATTTCCTTGAAAGAATATCTGTCTTAATGCACTTTGTTGACTTTGAGCTTGTCACACTTTTTTGACTTGAATAAGTCTCTACCAGTTTGCCACTTTATTGGCTGGAATAGGTCTTTACCAATTTGTCCAGGCACTCTTTCATGGCCTTGAGGGGCTCCTCTCATGTCCCCATGCATTTTCATGAAGTATAACTCCATGCTTTCAGCAACTTTTAGTGTCTTTGGTTTCAGAGTCATAATAGATGGAACTATGCTTCTCTTCAGTGATGATTTTTGTGAAATTCAACTGACTTGCTTTCTCAAAATTGGTGAAAACTGGTGATACGCTCATGTTTCCTCTTTCAGCTATTGTCAGCAGCAATTGCACCATATCATTTACATATTTCAATCAATGGATATTACACAAAATCAGGGGGAAAAGCATATGCCCTGGTCTGATAGCAGCTGTTCACAAACTATTGTAAAAAAAAAACCTCATAGCATTTGAATAGTTCTTATATAGTCTATCTGATATTACTTTGAATTATTATTTTAGAACTGCTAAAGTATGACAATATTATTTATTAACAAATACATCTTTAATTACTCAGACAAGGAGAGTTTCAAATGCACATGCATACCACCATCCCAGAAAAAGAGCAAAATTATTCTTGCCCTCTCCTAACTAGAATGAAAGCATATCAGTTAATCCTTAATATGCATTATTTCTGCCCTCTCCTAACTAGAATGAAAGCATGTCAGTTAATCCTTAATATGCATTATTTCTGCCCTCTCCTAACTAGAATGAAAGCATGTCAGTTAATCCTTAATAGATTTGTACAAACCCAATAATCATAAGAAATTCCAGTTTGGGGTAAAACAGATTCTCTCTTACATATTCATAGAGTCCTTCTGTGGAACGAGATCAGAATGAGCGGGACAAAGGAATACGAGAGCAGAATGAACGGGACAAAGGAATACGAGAGCAGAATGAACGGGACAAATTAGATGCTCGAGAACAACGTAAAGATAAAAAAAGGGTATGTAGACATAAATTTTATAATGCTTTTTATTTTACCTTAAGGCAGATTACCCAGACTCATAAAAATAATAAATATACTTTTTTACCTACAGTTGTCTAATTTTATTTTTAATTATAGGCAAAAATTTTAATATATGTAGAATTATATTTATGGGTATATCATTGCTGGCTTTTGCACTATCAGCTTAATCCAGTGTCTTGATGTCAAAGAAACAACACTAAGAGAAAATCAAATATTTGTAGAATTACATTTTGTGGATCTATGAGTGCTGGCTTGTGCTCTATTACATTGTTTGGTGTTGTGATGTCAAAGATACAACACTAATAAAAGATGGATCATTTACAAATATTTTTATTTAGATATAATCACCTATAATATAAACTATTTCATTATTAGGAAAACTTTACAAACTGGCATAACTGTATTGAAAACAGAATGTGATAGTTAAAAAAAAACGTCACACATGTATACCCAGGAACTTTTATTGTTGTCACCCATTGAAATTCACTAAAATGCAAACACATGAGAAGCCCTATTAATATTATTTAACAAAACAGTTTAAACTTCATGACCAATGCCTTAGCGAGAAATGGACATGAGTCAATCTTTTCCAATATTCACAGAGGTAGATGTAAATGTATTGCTCTTGTTTATGATATTGCAACTATTTTACATGTTTTGTTTGAAATTAGCAGTACTCTTACTGTGAACTGAGTTAACTCAGTATGAGTGTTCCCTATTTTATTTGGTGCACACAGAGAGCAGTTCACCAGTGTTTGATTACTAGCCAGTACAAGGCCCAGTGTTTAACCTTTTTTAATGCAATATCACTCTGCAGAATGTGACTTTTTAGCATTTAGAATACTATATTTGACTGATTAAATCATCATGGTTTTTTTCACTTTTGCTGGACAGAGATTTTCTTTTCAATATGCATAATCTTATATTTGCCAAGACTACTACTATTGAGTTTAACGGTGCTAGAAACTACAGTTAAAGTTGCATATTAATCAGCAATGATACTATATATTCACCTCAGTGTTAAAAAGTACATTGTATATTCCATTTAATCAAAAATAAGTTATAGCAACATTAAATATGGGAGAATGCATCTATATCTGCATTATATCTCAGTCCATGGGTTATATAATTCAAAAGCACTACAATTAGGGAATACAGCTTTATGCCTGCATATTATCTAACCGTCCTTTTATCTTGTGTAATTCCTGTATATTAAGCAAGATTTATTTCATGGTATTTCATACAGATTGATTAGAGAATAAGAAATTTCAAACAAATTGATTGGCAGTAGATGTTTTAAGCAAATTAACCTGGCAACAATGTATTTCAAATAAATTGAGTTGAATAATAAGGTACTTCATACAAATTGATTTGTCGCAAAGGTATTTCAAACAAATTGATTTGGCAATAGTATTTCAAACAGATTGACCTGAAATGAGTTGCTTTATAAAATTGATTTCATATAAGGTACAACTAATGTTTAAAACAAATTGACTTGCAATAAATTATTTCAAACAAATGACTTGGTGAATTCTAGTGCTTTGGCTGAGATAAGGTGGTTGTGTGACATTCATACCTGAACTGTTCAGCTTCAAACAAGACAGTTTAAAGCTGATCCATTGCATAATAATTAATATCAAAGCTGCACTATTTTGCTACCGTTGCTGAAAAGTGCACCATGTGGCTTCCATTGCCAAAAGTCACGCTACACTTCTATCATTGCCTGAAACTGCACTACATTGCTGAGTTGTCCAAAGCCACACCACATTGCTGCACTTGCCCAAAGTCACACTACATTGCTATCATTGCTTAAAATTACATGCTCTCCAATGCTGCACTTGCCGAAGGCCACACTACTAGCATTGCCAAAAACTGAACTACATTGTTATACTTGTCAAAAGCCACACTACACTCTTATTGCCAAAAACTACATGCACTGCATAGCTACACATGCCAAAAGCCACACTACACTATCATTGCCAAAAACTATATATGTACATTGCTTCGCTTGCCAAAAGCTACATTACATTGCTACCATTCATTGCATGGTCAACTAAATCGCTACCATTGCCAGTAACTGTGCTAAATTGCTATCATTGCCAGTAGCTGTGCTAAATTGGTACCATTACCAATACCTGTGCTAAATTGCCTCCATTGCCACTAACCCTGCTAAATTGCTACCATTACTGATAACTGTGCTAAATTGCTAACATTGCCAAAAACTGTGCTAAATTGCTACCATTACTGATAACTGTGCTAAATTGCTACCATTGCCAGCCAGTAAACGTGCTAAATTGCTACCATTGCCAGCCAGTAACTGTGCTAAATTGCTACCATTGCCAGTCAGTAACTGTGCTAAATTGCTACTATTAGTATTAGTACTATTGTCAAAAGTCACTATATATTACTACTGTTACCTCCCAGTAATGATGTTGCATCAATACCAATGTTGCTAGTCTTTCTGTTGTCTATATAAAACACTGTCAGCCAGTGGAATAAGCATATACTCACAGGTGTTAACAGCACAGATGTGGTAGTACACATCTGCAACTAAGTCAACAAGAAAACAATAAAAGAAACCTAATAATATTATTAGATTTTAAATGATTTTGAATATAATTGATAATAGACAGTCAGACAGACATATAGATAATATAGTTTTGAATGAATTTGGATAATGAGCTGAATTAACTTTTTGAAAAATTAATATTAGATTTATTATTAATAACATGATATGAGATAGTGGGTTTTATAAAAATTACTATTGAAGAGAGAAGGGGATGTTGAACATTGTATTTATGTTTATTACAGTTTGTGATGTTAGGTTACCTACCGCTGGGGACCACTGATGGACATATATATAATCAACAGTTAGTGGACATATAAACATACTACCAGGCTTATTTGGTCATAAGAGGGTAGCATACTACTACCACATTACCCAGGTTATGTAATTACAAAACCATTAAAATAAGTAAATAATGGTGTTTCATATTTGATTATTGGCTTAATGATTACAGGCATGATGAGGATTTAGAGTAGAAAAGGATATAGGAGTGGGTATGAAGTCAGCATGTGTTTATAGGAACTGGTTAAGACCGTATGACATTTTGGACTGTTGAAAGACTTCCAGATGCCTGACCTAATACTATGATTTCTGAAAGCATATTTTGTGTTTTGATCAGTCATTTTCTAGTCTCTCTATATTGAATACTGTTTGATCTCCTAGGATCACTCCATGGAAGCAGGTGATGCAGATGTGAAGAAAAAACGCAATGAGGATTACCAAGACTATCACTCTTCAAGTATGCAAGCGTCTTAATGTTAAATTTTGTCAGCATTTCATTTTGTAAACTATCATTTTTTGCATTTGTGAACATCAGAACTGCATTCCTATACTGTCATTCTTCAATTTTGTTTGCAAGCATTTCTGTGTTAAACTTTATCCACGATTTGTTCATATACAATCAGATGGCTAAATAGAATGTGTTTGAAAATTTAAAGCCTTGACAAAAGAACACACAAATACATTTCCAAAGCATAACATTTTGTTGCACCATTAATATATTTGTATGTGTTCACAAAGGAGCCGTGTCAGGTTTTTATTGTTTGGGATGTTATAAAATGTTTCACTTGCCTTACAGGAATACTGCGATTTTGTATTATAAAATACTTGCCTTAAAGAATTTGAGCTTTATTTCTTTGTGATAATTTCATAGTGTTGGGGTCTTTTGTAACTCAGCTAGCATCATTAGTTGTAAATGCAAAGCTTATTATGAATAGATAGATATTCATAAAGTTTAATTTAGAAATGATTAGACAATTTCAAAATTCAACTTTTTTAAACAATGTTTCAAAGAAAATATTACTGGTTGGCACAATCTTTCCATCTACTAAAGATGAATTACAGTCATCATCTGATCCAGGCATAGTATCTGTTACTGGATGAATATAACATTGGGAAAAGATTGCAAATTTTTCTATTTTCTGAAAACAACATAATAAATTTCCTTCAGTTTATCTTGAATCATCAGACTAAACATTGCACTTCTGTTTTGCAATAAAGGCACAACCTGTAGTCAGAACAGATTCTCAGTTGCAAACAAAGATTAAATGAGACTGGCCAGGGCTGAGCATATATTGCAAAGATTAAGTTTTACTGTGGCCAGGGGTGAGTATATATTGCAAAGAAAGATTAATTTATATTGTGGCCAAGGGTGAGTATATATTGCAAACCAAGGTAAAGTGAGACTATGATCAGAACTGATCATACACTGCAGGAAAAAAAAAATGAAACTGTGGCCAGAACTGTGCAATTATTTGGGATGAAAATAACAACAGATATATCCAGAAGTAGATAGTGACCCATAATTCAGCTACAAATTATACACACTACATACATTCTCAAGAGGGATCATCTTTCTATGCCTATGTTCTGTGAGAAAAAAGTGTACACTTTACATGTGGTAACCTTTGACCCAGTCTTTATGTGAAGACCATGCAAGCATGTGGAAAATTCTAATGTCAGTTGCGGCAGACAGCAGATGGATAGATAGATGTCTATAGTTGTGTTCATCTAATGACTTAAGTGGAGTATATGTCTGTGTCCTATGTTTGTGATTCATGGCTACAAAATACTTCAATTTTGCATAGTTTACCTCAAGGAGAGACAGGGGGACTGAGAGTCTGCCACTGGGGCGTCCCCTTAAAAATATGAATTATAAATGTGAAAAAGAGTGGTAGGAATGTGAAATTTTGTATGGAGGTGTGGTTTATCCCCTGAACATAATGGGGGCCATGATCTCTCTCCACCCATTTATATAATAACTTGGACAATTAATATGATTAAAATTACAGATAGAGAGAACTAGGAGGGTGAAATTTTGCAAGGGGTATGGTTTTAACCCTGGGATGGTCATAGACTGATAGAGTTGGTCAGAGTCCACCTCTGGAGTATAGTGAAATACTAAATTATTATTGTGTGTTATTCATTTAATATTAATTGCTTTCAACACTTGGCTAGTACATTTTTTCTACCTGCTAGTATATACAAAATGCTACAAATTCAAAATTCATATTAAAAATAAATTGTGTGTTTGTTGCTATTTTATTCAATGAGTGTAAAGCCTATGGTGTATTATTAAATGTAGTTTGCCATTGGTTCTATTTTTTTACATTCTAGATCTAGGATGTTTAGGAAATTCTTTGTGCCAGTCCTGTCATCACCAAACACTGGTAGATCATAAAACATCCTAAATCAACACACTGACATCTAGAATTTTCTTATTATTACCAAACAAACAAATACTTACAATATTTTGTTGTCCTTTATTCCTAAAAAATAGTGATTAATAATTTATTATTATTGTACTGTAACATCTTTCTCTTTAAATTTATAACACTATTTTATATATGATTTGAATTTTAATACTGAGTTTTAAGTCATCGGTTTGATAATATTCATTCCACTTCCTTTAATGTTCAGTTATTACAAAACAATTTAAATAAACTAATATTAACACATATATGTAATAATAAAAATAATAAGTATATGAATATTAAATAACATTGTAATTGTTATCTCATCATTGAGTATGGTAGATGAAGTGAAAAGACTTGTGTTTCAAGATAAAGAATGTTCTCATACATACAAATTTAATTTTAAACTGGATCACTTAATTTATATCTTCTAGAACTAGCCAAATGAAAACATCTCAGTAGTGACTAAAATAAATATATTCTTAGATTTGATGAAAAATTGCGAACATTTGAAAGGCTCTGAAGAAGTAATTGTGTAAACTTGCTTCACTGTATTAAAGTGCTAAAAGAAATAAGGGGAGTTTGTAATATTATTTTTCTTGTAAATGTGTAAACTTTGTGCATGCTCCAGTTTATTATGGTGCTATAAGAAATATGGGAGTTTGAAATATTTTTCATGTAAATATGTAAGCTTTATACATGCCCCTTGACTTATTTCCTTGGATTCCCCGTGGAACAAAGGGCCTCAACAAGAGCTCTCCATCACAGTTTATTCTGGGCAGCCTTTTTCACTTCACCTCACGACAGGTTGCAGCTCTTCATTTTCACTTCGCAGAATCGTCTCCAGGTGGTCTTAGGGCGACCAACCCGTCTCTTTCCCTGTACTTGCCCCAGTTTATTATAATGCTGTAAAAAATAAGGGAGTTTCTAATTTATTGTAGTGCTATAAGAAATAAGAGGAGTTTGTAATATTATTTTTCTTGTAAATTTACTGAGTCATACTTTTTTTATTTACATAGCAAACAGAAAATATTACCCTAAATCTTTTTGTAATAATGGATGTGTAATATTGATGAAAATATATGCATATAATTAAAAAAATTTGAAGATATATACAGAAGATATATACACATAATTATAATGTAAACTAAATGGCTCAAGTAGAGCATTTGAAATATTTTCATTAGTCACTTTTATTTTTGGGGTATTTATAGAGAGCAAAATCAATGGAGAGCAAAATGGCTCCAGCAATGTTCGCACTGAGAGTCGTGACCGAGATCAAAGCCGAGAAAGAAACAAGCATGACAGTTCTTTTAAAACTAAAGATAACAGAAAGGTGAGATTTTCTTGTCTGGTACTGCTCTGCATAGTAATGTTTTTTAATGACAAAATGTGTATTAAATTTAAATATTGTATTTTGCTATGTTGTTTACAAAATTTCTGCTGTAACAGATTGTTATATCACTTTGTATAATGTTCTATACAAGTTTAAAGTGCATATATCAAATTACCCTCTCCTTCCCACATCTAAAGAAGAAAAGGTATTTTTGTTTTACAATTATTTTTTTTTATTGCTCTGAGAAGGGGTGAAAAGTAGTTTTTTTTATATAACTAAAAGCATGTATGAGATGAAAGAAAAGAAGGAAAAAAATAAATTTGGTCTTTACATACTTTCAAATAATGAAAACATTGCTTAACCTTTTCTATATTTGCATTTTAGACTCATCATGTATAAACTCTCATGCATATGCACGTGCCTGTGCATGCACACACACAATCAATCAGAATTTTTTCAGAAATTATAATTTTTACTTATAGGAAATTTGTTTGAAGGACTTAGAAAAAGACTACTCAGTTTGTTTCTACTTTGATTGTATTGAGTCCTCCTTTTACAGAGATTTATTTCAATTATTTCTTTAGGAAAAAGGTATTAGAATCATTCTTTGAAAGCTATTTAAATCTTCCTTTAGTTAGAAAGTATTAAAATCTTTCCTGTCAGGGTTAATGTTTACAATGGTTTTAATAATAATCTTTTTAAATCATTCCATTAATAAGAACAGATTTAAAGCAGATTGTTAAAAAGAAAAACCAATACCAAAATGAAATTCTAAATGCTTTATAAGTATACAAAACAAACAAGTAAAAGACTCAGCATTTTAATCATTATTTTGGTGAAAATAAATGTCTCATTTTATTAATAATTCCTGTTAATTCAAATCTCTTCAATTGATTTCCAGGCACATCTATTGTTTCCTATTTTATTTTGAAGAAGAAGAGATTGGTTAGTAAGTTTTTATTAGCTAAGTATTAAATGTATTTAGCTAGTTTAATTTTTGTCAACCATTTCTTCATGGAATTTAATATTAAATTGTCATTTTATTTGTAAATCTCCCATTCTTAATCATTTTATGTACAAATTTCTCCTAAGCTGGATTTCAAACTTTTTTTTATTTCATAGGAGTCTTTACCAGTT
Organism: Sinotaia quadrata; assembly: GCA_028829895.1. Classification (NCBI taxonomy): domain Eukaryota; kingdom Metazoa; phylum Mollusca; class Gastropoda; order Architaenioglossa; family Viviparidae; genus Sinotaia; species Sinotaia quadrata. The sequence continues at coordinate 49,097,839 of CM054183.1, forward strand.
GCTGAAGACCTTGCTGGGTCTAGAAGCAAAGAGAAGAAAGACAAGTCGTATCCTTCAGTCACAAATATTTTTTACACAACAGCTTTACCAGTTATTTCTCACTGATTTAAAAAAAAAAAAAAAACTTTTGTTGAATTCTCTATTCATTTGCACTGTATACAATTTCTTATACAGATTGAAGTGGCATTTAAAAATAATAGTGTATGAAATCTTGAATCTATAATTTTTTAATACATAAATCAGAGGATGGTATATCTGTCAAAATGGATTGCAGTCTGCATGTATAGCTGAGAATCTTTACAAGCACAAATATTCCAGAAGATGTTTTGAAAATTAAGAACTAAATCATGTTTGAAAAATGGATATTGAATATAATTTTAAAAACTATTAACAGTGATTCACAGGAGAATTTCAATGTCTTGATAACTTCTAGTGTGCACATTTCTCATTAAACTGTGCAGTTAATAATATGTGAATGAAAACTTTTATTATGTTAGAAATTTTATATTTGAACACATAAACTAATATTAAATGCCCTTATTTTACAGAAAAAGTTATCAGTTATTAATGATAAGTGGTAAATAAGTTTTCTAATATATATTGCTTCACTGTAATATTATTACTAGGATATTTTAAAGTTATTTTATTTATTAAAATTATTTAATATATAAAATTCTAGTCATAACACTTTAATTTTCTGCAAAACATACAAATTATTTTTTAAAACAAATGCAATATTAAGACAAATTCATTGTATAATACTGTTTAATCATTTGAATAAAACATCAGTACAAAAACAAGTTGGTTAGCATAATGTTCACAATAAATGAATGAATCCATTGTATTCATTTGTAAGAAAATTCCTCATTGTATCTTTTTTAAAATATATCTTTGTTCAGATAAAACTCAGAATGTGAAAAATTAAGTATATGTCTTAGGTTAATAGTTGCAAGTGTTTCTTAATTAAACCAAAACCTTGTATATTAGCTCACTGATAAATCCTTGCCCAGTCTAGTATCAGTAACTATTAAATTTGTATTTAAAACTAAATAAATAGTTGAACTTATGCTCTATTTCTTTAATAAAACTATTTTTAAAGTTTATTTTTATAAATGAAATGCATGATATCACTTCTAACCTTTCACTAGTCAAATGCAGATTCATTACATATTCTTACATTTTTTTAATTAACACAAAGATGCTTTTTTGTTTTGTTTTTTGTACTCATTATTATATTGTTTTTAATCCCTTGCTAGATTTTAACACTTTTTTTAACCCGTAATTTGTTGATAGTTCTCAGGGTCTTTAAGCCATTCACCTATTTCCTTATAACCTTAGTCTGATAGAACAGAAATAGTTAAACAAAGTTAATTAATATACATAATATTCATTAGTTATTTCCCATTAAATAGGATTGATATTGTTCTCACCATTAGTTTTGATGCCTCCAAATCTGGCATTTATCAGTGAATTAATATCATTTTATTTCAATAGATTTATTGTTTACAGAGTATCTTGATGAAACTAACTTGGTGAAACATCGACTTTTTATTTATTTTGAAATACATAAAACCTGCATAATTTACATTCATCAGATCAGTCAACTCATTGAAATATTGTTTTTAATATAATGCATTTCAGAACATATCTTTTAGTAATGTTTACTTGTTTAACCTCCATAAATAAATTTAAATAAATTAATTTGATTTTTTAAATTGTTTTTTAAATGCTAAAGCTGATTGCATACTAACCAGTTTGGGCAGATCAGTTGGGTAATTATAATAGTTATAAATTTTATTATTCCTGTGTTTAGTATGTATTATAAGTGCTTTCCTTTACTGTACTGAGGTCGTCCAAAAAGCCCAAGAAATGACCAGTGACCTTGTCAACAAATTTGTGTGCATCTCCAACTGGACGTTTCCAGTTCTCTTTAACAGTGCCTGTAACTTGACTAGCTGACTAAACAGCTTGTCATCTTCCTTCTCCGTGCATTTGTACTGTGATTCCCTGTTCTCCATCACTGAGTATGGACTAACAGAAGTGCACATCTCAAGCCAGGCAGTGAACTTTGCTTGAGAACTGCAACTCTCTATGCTGTATAGGCATATCTTATCAATCTCCATTTTTATATCCATTTTTAGTCTTCACAAGAATGCCATTCACATTATTCTGTATGTGTATTAAAAACTGGGCAATGTTCTGTATGAAAAGAATAGCGTTTATATTAATATTGCATGTGTATTACAACAGAATGTGTTTTGAATGGAAAACAAGAATACTGTTTACAATAATTTTGTATGTGTATTACAGTGTCTTAAATGGAAAACTAGAATGTATTTACATTAATTTTGTATGTGTATTACAAACAGTGCAGTGTTTTGAATGAAAAACGAGGATATAATTTCATTAATTTTGTTTGTGGATTAACAACAGTGTGTATTAAATGGAAAACCAGAATGTTTTTGTATATAGAAAGTGTAATGTCTGATTAATTAGACAACTTGAGTATTACTTTGAAAATGATTTATTCAGTTTCCTCATTTTTGTGCAAGTGTATATTTCAACCAAACATTGACTTCTTACATTCAGCAAGTTTGTTTCCAAGGGATAAGATTGCAAAGTATTTCACTCAAAAACATCTTGGAATGCATATTTTTATGATTGAGACACATTCTGATTGCAGCTCATCCCACTAGACCACATCCTGAATGTAGATTGCTTTGACTGAGGCACATTCTAAGTGTAATGTAACCCACTAGACCACATCATGAATATATATTGCTGTGACTTAGGTACATTCTAAGTGCAGTTGATTCATGACCACATCATGAATATATACTGAATGACTGTAATGGCATTTCATAAGTACAGTTATCTGTATAACAGAACCAGAGGAAGTAAGTGTAATGTGTTACATTATGTGTGTATGAGGCAGTATTGAAATGTGTTTTATTTTAATTGCTTGTTCAGTTTCTCTCATGGATGGAGAGAACACCTCCATCCTGGACCACTGTTTGTACATTTTTTTACAGGTCTTTGCAGTTTGCTTATGTTCAGATGCATTGTTTGACAATTTTTTCTGTATATATAAATAAACTTTAAAAGCATTCTGCAACTTACAAATTGAATTTGAGTTTTGTTGTTTATAGACTTTGTGTATGTGTATCAGAGCTATTTTGAGTCACTTTGTGTACTGTAGCTGTTTTAGAGACTTTTTATGTGTATATATACTGTGGCTGTTTTGAATCACTTTGTAGCTGTTTTAGAGACTTTGTGTGTGTGTGTGTGTGTGTATACAGTAGCTGGTTTTTTTTTTCACTTTTTGTACACTTCATGTGTGTATTTGTAGCAGTTTTGAGTCGCTACGAGAGTTTATATTGAATTGTGGTTTTCAGTCACTGGGAACGTTTTTATTGCTTCATTGAGCAAGTTTTCATTCACTCAAGGTTTATATTGTATGCTTTGGGGCTTTTTTGCTTGTGTATTGAGCTTGTTTTAAAAATCACTGTCTGTATTCTGTGAATTGTGCTTGTGTGATTGTCTGCAGTGAATATGTATGCAATTAGTTTCTTTCAAACATCAAATGTATTTGTTGTGAAGGTAACTGTGAGCAGTGTATTGTGCTTATTTTGAAAGTCACTGTACTTGCGTGTACTTTGCTCATTTTAAGTCAATGTATTTATTGTATCTTGCTTGTATTGAAAGAAAAAATTATTCATCATGTGTAATTTACTCATTCTGAAAGTCACTGTATTCATCATGTATTTACTTTTATTAGAGTTATGTGTTAGTAAAAACTCCCATATCATCAAACTGCTCAACAAAACCCATATTTTAAGAATATTTATTTCACTTAAGCAGACTGAATTCCATTTAGCATTTTGGTATATACATTTCAGGTATTTACAGCAAAACAGAACAATAAATGTACACAACAAAAGTCCTTTATTTCTTTCACATTACCACTATAGATTATACTGGATTATGGGCAAGGCGAATGTAAAATTTATCTTTCATACAGAAAGATGCACCAATATGAAGGGTGATGTCATTCAGTGTTTACAGTGCCAAACCACTTCCTGGGAAAGTTTGTAACTAGATCATTTCTGGTCCCATTAAATGTTTTATGTGCAATAATGCAATATGAATAAACCTGATGATTTATAAATGCAGTATATATGGTTCTTTAAACTTATCACTGTCACTCTGATACATAGAGTTTTTTTTTTAGATTGACCAAGTGTTTCAAGTACCTCTCTTAACTTGGCAAATGACAATACAATCAATGAAATGTTGGGATCATTCTAAGGAAGATTGCTTTTATGTTACAGCAAAGATTAATGACAAAATTAAAAGGATCCTTGTCGTGGATTTTTCATATTTTCAAGCAAATTTGACTGAAGCAAATGCTTATCACAATCTAGGTCAGCAAATTTACAAGGTCTGTCACTGAATCAGGTTAATTTTTTAATAGAATTTATGTTAAATAATTTTTGCAATATAAATAAACTTCAAAATTCTAAATTTAAATAACTGTTGCTTTATTGATGAACATATGAAATGCTATGTGCAGAAAATTAGGAAAACAAAACTGACACTGCCAAACAATTTTGGAGTACTTCTCAATTCACTTGCAACCTGAATTTTAAAAAATAACTGAAGCATAATCTTTCATGTTAGAAAAAGAGTTGAACATCTATGTGTTTACATATAACGACTGATCAACACATCACCAAATTACATCTTTCACTTCCAGCAGCAATCTAAAAGTCATAAACTAGTAAGTGTAATTGTCCCCCTTTCTTTAGTTTCAGTTTTATAATTTTATGAATGCATTCTTTTCATACATGATAACTCAATTATAGTACCTATTTTTCAGCTACGATACACTAACAGATATATGATAAAGCTTTTTATAGTCTGTGAATGTGTTAAGTTCATTAAAAGTAGAGTGGCTTGAAATTTCTGTCCATGTATATGTGGTAGATATATTTTCAACTAACTACTACTATCCCTTGAACTTTGATATGATGAAATCGTATTGAACATCTATACTCATTATCAGAGTAGTTAACTCTAGCAGAGATCTACTCGTGGAGTGAAGTCTATCAGAGATCTACACACATAAGGAATAAACTCTATCAGAGTTCACAGGAAGTGAACCCTAACAAAGATCTACACAAGGAGTGAACACCAGTAGGGATAGGTTGCTGATATATGGGAAGTCTTATGTACAGATTTAAATTCAAATTACTTGGGCAGGAAAAACGAAATAGTGGGGGAAGAATGCAAATTACTAACTCATTAACTATCTTACCTTTAAACAAGAGTGGGTGGGGTAAATTTTATATTTCTATAATTCAGGTATTCACTTTACGTATATCTGGCAAGGTTACCTGCATGTTACAGAGCTATAAAAATAATCTAGTTAAGGGACAGTCTTCACAAAAGACTGTTTAAAAAATATATATAGCCAACATTGCATTGTTGTATTTTAAATGGTTGGTACTATTTTGACAAGATTAAAGACTTATTCACAACCAATGAAGAAATATATGTATACACACATAAATATGGTGATAACCTACATCTTGCAACAGAGTATGAACAATCATTTTGCTGATCTCCATGTAAGAACATTTTCAAATCCATTCTTGCCCTGATGATAGTCCATTCTGGCTTGTTGGATTTCTTCCTCTGTGTTCATGACAAATGGACCTGAAAACAAGCATGACCCTTAATATTATGTCTATGTCATTTTGTAATGCTATTTTACATCATACAATCAGAATTGTCCAAATTTTGCAGTTTCTCCACAAAACACATCCAAACTCCCCATCAAGGATCTAAAATAAATCCCAATCAAACAAGGGGGGGGGGGGGGTAACAGATAATTGCTTTTGTCCAAGGATAGAAAAGAACCTTTAAAAAATAATTTATATTTTTACTCTTGATTTTCAGCTATCATTGTGTTACATTTCACTGCTCTACTTTAGTTCATTAACTTGTATGTTGAGACTTGTTTCTAGCATTCATAATCAATTCATTCAAGTTAAGTCAACTATTTTAAGACTACAATTCAGATTTGTTTCAAGCATTCATAATCAATTCATTCATTGCCAAGTCAACCATTTAGAGCTACAATTCAGGCTTGCTGTAGGTATTCATGATCTATCTACTGCCAAGTCAATCATTCAGACTATAATTCAGGCTTAATCCATTCAAGTCAACCACTTGGGGCTACAATTATCATCCAAGTAAACAGAATAACTGAGTGTTTATTATAATTCTTTTTTAATATGTTTAATTGGATCAGTGTGTACCTAACTGCAAGCAAAGGTTTTCTATACTGCAAATAAATATAAATAAAATTGTATATTTTTAGGAAAAACATTTTAAACAAAGCTATATAAATACTACTAATATTTTGATAATTTGCATGATTTTTGGCGGATCAGTAAACTGGCAAATTTCAATGTTTTACTTATCAGTTCAGTAAATTGGTAAATTTAAATGTTTTATTTGACAGATCAGCAAATTGATGAATTTTATTGTTTTATCTGACAAACTCATTGTCAAAACAAAAATATGAAATCATTCATACGTGCACAAAAAGACCAAATGCAAGCATGGACTTTACTAAAATAATACACCCAACAAATTTTGTAAATTATACTACTTTCCAATCCTTTAACATATAGCTGTCAGTTACCACTGGTATTTGTGCTAATGCAGTTCTCTCTCTATCTCTCTACATACACTAACCATCACTGAAAAGTCAGGAGAGAATCATGGTATACAATATAATAAAAAAGTTTACAATGAATAAAATATATATATATATCTAGTTGTCAAAGCCTTGTTTGATGTTTGCCATGTTTTTAAAAATGAAATAATTTAAAGTAAATTTCAAGTGATAAAATAAACAATTATATATTATTTTCAATTGCACTATTGTCTACTAATTAACCCATACTTCTGTAAAGCTGAATGCAGACAAGAAAATTTTAATTTTACAAAATCATACCGAAGAGTGAAGATATTCTTTAACTAGAAAATAAGGAAACTGAGTGAAATTTATTTGTACCATGTCTGTAGGATCTTTATATTGAAATAATTCATATAGGAAGGTTCAAAATATTTTATGTATGCAACATTATTTTCGTTAAAGATGACAAACTGATCTAGTTATACAGATAAATAAAACAAAACATTTTTTCATTAGGGCACAAAGAAAATTTTAAAGAGTTCTATTTTTTAAATCTAATTTGCCTCATTTTAATTTACTTTTAAACAAATGCAACATTATGATACACAACTTAAAATGAGTTCAAATATGGATATTCACAGTGCAATATATTATGAAGATTTTGTAGGACAGTATTATAAATACCTGTATTATATCAACAGTGCTGAGGTCTTTGAAAAGAAGAAAAATTTAAGTCTGTATTGTTAATTTTGAAATAATGCATATACTGACCTCCTTTCACTATGGGCTCATTGAGAGGTTCACCAGCAAGCAAGAGAAAATGACACAAATCTGATTCCTGAAAAGGAAAATGCAGGGTTCACTACCTATCATTGTACTTCATATACAAAATATAATAAGCAAGTTTTAAAAATGAAAAGCCATTTGACAGATCAGTGGTACCACTTAATAATACAATGTGCTCAATGAATTAGACTTGGAGGAAGTCCATTTCAAGTTAGCCTTCAGATAAAATATTGACATTCTCTAAACAACCTAAACAAACAAACCAACTGAAAAACAATCTAAAATAGCTGTCTTAACACATTATTCACTGAGCAACCCTACAAGACTTATGATAAATAAAAAATATAATTTAATATAGCTTTCTTATCACACAATGTTCATTCAATGAAGTCAATATAAGACCGGTGTAAGAAAGGTAAGTTAATTGTAGTGTGGAGATATATTCTTACACAATGTTCATTCAATGAAGTCAATTTAAGACCGGTGTGAGAAAGGTAAGTTAATTGTAGTGTGGAGATATATTCTTACACAAGTTCATTCAATGAAGTCAATTTAAGACCGGTGTAAGAAAGGTAAGTTAATTGTAGTGTGGAGATATATTCTTACACAATGTTCATTCAATGAAGTCAATTTAAGACCGGTGTAAGAAAGGTAAGTTAATTGTAGTGTGGAGATATATTCTTACACAATGTTCATTCAATGAAGTCAATTTAAGACCGGTGTGAGAAAGGTAAGTTAATTGTAGTGTGGAGATATATTCTTACACAAGTTCATTCAATGAAGTCAATTTAAGACCGGTGTAAGAAAGGTAAGTTAATTGTAGTGTGGAGATATATTCTTACACAAGTTTAATATGAGTTTCATTTTCATTTGAAATGTTATATTTATTATTGCCTAGTACTAAGCTTTTAGGTTAAAGAGTAAACACACCTTATGTTAAATATGCTTCTATTTAATGCCAAAGTCTTTTTCTACAGATAATTGATGATTGTTATCAACTTAATGTAATATTTATTGCTAATGTCTTTTTTTCTAAATTCAAATGGAAATCCTTTCATCAGAATGGATATTAAAACTACAATTTGAAAACTCTGCATTGATAACATGACAGAGGTGCCTGCCCTAATCCACATCCATCACAAGAGTAAACTTTCAAGACAGAAATAGATATTGCTTTGTCTGAAAATAGTTCAGTAAGTATATCAGCAATGAGGGCATACAATTTTTAGATTGACAGTTTAGAGAAGTAGTTCCCAAATTTTCTCATTCACATTTCACTTAGTATATCAGGATTTTTCCCATGGTGCCCAAGTCAGAAAACACCTACCAATTGTGTTTATATTAGTAAGGTTAGGTAGGGACTGCAGTGACCCTATCAATTAGCTGTGGTGCACACTAGGAAACACTGGTTTTGAGTAAGGATGATAGAAAAACAAAGTATGCAATAATAATTATCCAAAATGTACATTCTTTTCATAACAACTTATATGTTCACATGTTCATTTTGTGGTAACAACACCTGAGGACTAACTTTGTAAACCACATGAAAATTCTGTGTTTAAAATTCAACCAAACAGTAAACATACAATAAAACAAAAACTGAACTCTTGGAAAATATTTATCAGTGAAACATCAATAAAAAGCAGATTCTGACATGAGTGTCAAAAAACAACTGGTTACAAACAAGGCCATTCCAGTTTTTTTTCTGTTAAAACAAAAACTTACAAATGAATAAAAGCAACAAGATTGATTAAAGACAAATTTAAGGTTTGAGTAAATGAGACTAAAGATGAATGAATTAACCTGAGCAATTAAGATAAAAGTGAACAATGAGAAAAAAATAATTTAAAAAAGTGAATTTTGAGCAATTAGAAGACAATATAAAATAAGCGATCTGGGATACTACAAGAAAAATGAAATTAAGTGGCCTGGACAAATGAGGCAACACATCAACACTACAAGCTGAATAAAAATACAATAAAATCAAAGTAAATGAAAATCTGAAATTCTATTGCAATGTTCACAATATTGAGAAACTTTACTAAACATGTTCACACCATAATGAAAGGTTACTTACCATGTTCACAACATCGAGAAAGTCTCCATTTCTGTTCAAAGTGAGAGTGTGATGTGGTTCACCCAATACCTGCTTTCCTTCTGGACCTGTAAACAACAATTTGTAGTTTATCTTTACTTTGCTTCTTTTCTATAAAAGTAAATTACAGGTATACACACTTTAAAATTATCAATGTCTTTCTAGGGTATACAAACCAAGGCCCAAGGAGCTAAGTTATTAAAGATAATCTAAGTTAATATTAGACATTATGTGTTAAAGTTTACCTAAGTTAATAGCTGATATAATTTTTTAAAGACTGTCACAAAACGGGAGGCTCGTTACAAGCCGACCTCGAGCTGAAGTTAGAGATGCAAGGGGTGAAGTCTATTTTTGGCCGGCACCCCTTGCATCTCTAACTTCAGCTCGGGGTCGGCTTGTAACGAGCCTCCCGTTTTGTGACATTAAGACCGTTATGATACACACTCACAACACACACCGCCAATAAAACGTTCCTTGGCATGACACTAATAAACTGGGCCCCACCCAAACATCAATGGTGTATGTCATGTGTGTCTATGTAACAACCTGACACGACGTAGTACTGGCATACGTCACACGAGCTTCTCTTGGAGGTGCACCGGAGCAGGCCAAAAATAGACTTCACCCCTTGCATCTCTAACTTCAGCTCGAGGTCGGCTTGTAACGAGCCTCCCGTTTTGTGACAAAGACCATTAAGTTAATATTAGACATAATGTGTTAAAGACCATTAAGTTAATATTAGACATTATGTGTTAAAGACCATTAAGTTAATATTAGACATTATGTGTTAAAGTTTACCTAAGTTAATAGTTGATATATTTTTTTAAAGATCATTAAGTTAATATTAGACATAATTTGTTAAAGATCAAGTAAGTTAATATCAGATATAATTTGTTAAAGATCATCTACATCCCTGGTTGATGTGTTTAAGTGCAAAACAAGAAAAAACCTGTCACACATATACAAATATGCTTTATGCGGCATATACAATATACATGTGAGTGGTTGATCTATGAGCATAACTTCCAGTACCAACATTCTGGCTGTGGAGCTACCTACTCAGATGCAGAACTTTCTGGATGCCTAAGTTTGAAAGACAAGACCTAATAGATAGTCTCATCAATCAGGATAGTTGTTTTCTTCAAAACGGACCCTTCATCAATTAGTGATTTGAAGTGTTGTCTGTAAATGGAACTGTTTGCTACAAGATAGTGAACCCAGTCGGTGGTACTGTCACTCTTCAGGTCATGTATGCAGTAAATTAGCTGGAACAATATGCTTGCATACACCTTCCTTCCACCCTTACTGATTTCAAGATACTGTTAATTCAGGCAATCCACAGGCATCAAGATTATTGTTAAACTCGGGTAATCCCCAGGCATCATAAACTAATGAAGGCATGATGAATAAGCCTCCTTCTAGAACATACAATGGACACTTCCAGTCTTTCAATTAAATCCAGGATTCTGACAATAATAAAGCCAGCTCTGAACCTTTAGAAATGAAAGAGTTTATAGCTTTGTCTTTTAACCCCTGATCTAAGTGGCTTTAGCAATATACAGGATCAACAAGAAAGCTTTGCCCTGCAGAACCCTGATCCTGGTGGCTTCAACAGCATCATACAGGATCAGCAACAAAAAATACTTTATCCTGGACCCTGATCCTGGCAGCTTTAGCATCATCATAAGGATCAGTGACAAGAAAGCTCTGCTCTGTAGATCTGATCCTAGTGGATTTAGCATCATCACACAGGACCCTGATCCCTGGCTTTAGCATCATCATAAAGGATCAGTTACAAGCTCTGTCCTGTTGAACTCTGATCCTAGTGGCTTAAGCATCATCGTATAGGATCAAGAAAGTTTTGTGCTGCAGAACTCCAATCCTAGTGGTTTAGCATCATTATACAGGATCAGTGACATGAAAGCTTTGTCCCGTAGAGCCTTGATCCTAGTGGCTTTAGTATCATCACACAGGATCAGTGACATGAATGCTTTGTCTGGAGATCCATCCAGTATTATCTTTAGAAATTACTCACTAATGTTAGTTATAGTTTCTTATTTCCCCACAAAGAATGGACAGCCCAAATGGGTTATGAGTAAGAAATTATCTCCTCTTTGCCAAACATGGATAGGTGATAGAAGTTATGTCTATTATGCAAGATCCAGTTAAGGTTTTACAAATTTAGCGCAGACAACTGAAGTCTCTAAATTGCTTGCTTTCTCACTAATGAAATGATGGTTAATCTGAATAAACTTGGTATGAAATGAAAGATCAAGTATTTGTCTTTTTCTGATGTCTGTTTGCTTTGTGTTTATAATTTATCAAACATCGTTTATTTGGGGGGAAAAAAATCTACACACTCAAGCCATATACTTCATCCACTGTCATGCTTGAAAATGGCCTTAAAATCTTGTGTCTGGTGCATGGGGTCAGAAAACCTTGTTTTTGCCTACTGATTCAGTCATGGAAATCTAAAATTAGACCCTTTAAAAAAAGAAGAAACCTTACAGAGCACTTTCATATATTTTTTCTACATATTCAGCTTGCAAAAAAATGTGTGACCTTGCTAAAATATAGGTCTACTTTGGGACCTTTTCTCTCAGGAACTACTTAACCAAAATCTAACCTTAGTTGAGTCGTAGAACTGATTTTATGCAGAATTGAACAGTGTATAAAACTATGTAATGGGAGTTGTGCCGAGGATGTGTTGAGTGGTAATTTAGAAGACCCCCAATCTACTAATTTGTAAAAACAAATGGCATCCAGTCAGCCTATTGTGGAGCATGTGGGTGGCAGTGGTCACGTTTTTGGTGATAAGTGGAGGTAGTTAAAGCATGCAAAATGGGGAGTGATGTTCTACCCTGTCAGTGCACCTTGAGCAAACATATACAGTCAAAAAATGTAGGACAGCATTTATTAAAAGTTGGACTATTAAGGCATCTTTTGTTTGACACATTAGTTGATGAAGAATAGTTCAGTTCTGTTAGTCTCTGAAATGCAATAAGGTTTTATACACCAATATTTTCAATTTTTTTAAATGCATATTAATTTGTGAACAATTAAAAAAAATTAAATCTATTTTCTAGCCTGATATTACAATCAGTCTGTGTAGTTATTTCATCAGCAGAACCAAGATATTTAGTGTAATTTAATTGTTTTAAATGACCAAGGAAATATTTGAGTAAAAATAATTATTAGTTAATTAAGTTTAAGATAATGTTGATTTTATGTGCTTAGTCTCATTAAGCGTGCTATAGTCATTATGCTTTTTTATAAAAAGTTTAACCATCACTATTAATTATCCTTCATAACTGTACACCTAAAATAAATAAGTATTTGGATACTATATATGAAAGGCAGTTAATATGCAAATTTTTGTGGCTATATCTGCAGTATGTACAAAGATACAAGGATTTAATAGATGTTCTACCAGCTGGAAAACACCCCCACTAGCCCACATTTTTTAGTAAGTGACTAAACAAAATGTATATATATCTGTGTTGTTGGATAGTAACATGGAGCATATACTGTTAAAACACTATGCCAATTTTCATTGCATTAAATGCAGAGGTATTTAAAATATTTATGATTTTCTGTTACGCTGATGATTTTTCAAATTTTGCAGGTGTATATCTTTAAATGTAAGACCGTGCTGGGAAAAAATATCACTGTTGAGAGTAATAGGTACTGCCCCAAAAATATAATTTATACGTACCAGTCTCTTAAATCAACCACTGGTTGACCTCAAAAATGCTGTTTCGTGTAAATTGGAGTGCAAAAATTTACTATTTACAGCAACTTTGACATGCTAGGTGCATTATAATAATTATTTCAAATGATTCAATTTTACTGCTATGTGCTCACAGCAACTTCTTTTTTCAAAATAAATAACTTTCAAAATGTTGTTGACTTTTTTGTTAAATTTGTGAAAAAATGCATTATTTTATTATGCAATGTAAATTCATGACTATAAAAGGGTATATCTCAGTAACCAATGAAGATAATCACTTACTTTTCTTTTTTCTTACATTTTCATTCTTTAAACAATTATTTTAAGCAGTTACTCATTAATATAATATTTAGCTGGCGGTACCTAATTACAGATTCTTCTAAACTACGCACAACTGACTATGATAAAAAAAAAAGAGTGTTTTCCCAAAGAAAAAAGTTTTTCCTGAATAAACCAGAAGTGAATAAATAGGCCCTCTCAGCCTCTTTGCTATTTTTCCAGCTATGCTCTGTTTACTGCACTATTTTTCCAGCTATGCTCTGTTTACTTCACTATTTTTCTAGCTATGCTCTGTTTACTTCACTATTTTAGGTAAAGAGCATGCTCTCATCCCTGGGAACTGACCCAGCCCAAGGAAAGCACATCCGGTAAATATTCCGGAAAATCTTATTTTACTTCAGCCTACAATCAATCATTTTTGTGCCTTGACTGAGAAAGAAGGATGCAAAGAGGGGCAGAGTTCATGAAGTGATGCTTACCAAACAATGCGGTGCCTTGCAGAACATAGATGAAGGAGTTCCATGATCTAGGGACTGGCTGGCTCAGTTTAGAACCTTTCTTCATGCGGAAATCCAAGTAAGTAGTAGGGGTGTGTGTGAATATTTTTGCCTATAAAACAAAAAATAACTAAATAAACAGTCTGCGGGCCAGAAGTCAGTGTGTGGATCTGAAGAAATGTAGCTACATGAGAGGCATTGTAAATAACTTTTCTGTTTGTCTAAGTCTTGCTATTATGGCAACTCAATGAATAGAAAAAATTAAAAGTAATTGGTTATAATAATTTTTGTTCATAACACTAGTGTATTGCTAATATCAAGAATTCATCAAATATTAATAGTACAAATTGTAATTCAAATAGACACATCTGATTATAAATTTCTAGGCCCCTTTAGTCAATCATTTTTTTAATAGCAAAATATTTCCATGCAAGCACCCTTTTCATTCCAACTATTGTGTAAGTTGCTCTCACACAGCATGCATACAAATCTTCATTTATGAGCTATCCATTCATTCTGTGAGAAAATTGTTTCACATCTTAAAATGTAGAAGTTACATTCCCACAAACATGCCAGGAGAATCTTAAGTCTTTCTTACACTCAGAAAACTGTTTTATATCAATAAACTAACTTGAAATGCTACATGCAATAATTACATTAAGTACAAACTCTTAAAACAAAAATATATCTCTAATGGCAATTTTCCATCAAGTAATCCACCTTAGCACCAAAAGCTTCTCCAGCAATGACCTTAACGGTCACCCCATCCTTGGTTGCTTGTGGAATATCCTTGGACAAAAGCTCCTGGTATTTGGGCTCCAACATTTTGTCAGCTTTTCGAAGGTTTACCCATAGTTGCAAACCATGAACAGTCTCCGAGCCACAAGGCATTTCACAGTGAACAATTCCTCGGCCTGCAGTCATCCACTGCAGTGATAAGGTACATATTAATTAAATGTAAAACAGACAACTGACTGTATCCACTTTTTTGTAGTTAAAGATATTTCCCACCCTTCTGCTGTCCGATTCAATGAAAAAAATTCTTACATGTATGACCAAAAGAGTTTAAAAACAAAATGACTGAAATTAGTTCATAAATGTAAATGAATAAAGTAAAACAGGAATAAGTCTTCAAAGTAAATACATTTGAAAAAGAGACAAATTGTAACATGAATAATACATAGGCCTAAGCATTATTCACATTCATTTCTAACAGTGTACTAGATCATCTCACTGTTACTATACTAACCTGGACATCACCAGCATTGAGTAAGCCTTTACGCCCACAGAAGTCTTCATGCTGTGTTGATCCTTGCAGTACATAGGACACCTGTCAAAAGTGTCATTATGCTATCAGCACACTAAATTATATAAAAAAAACTAGTGCGCTACACTTAAAACGTAAAAATCACTGCTGACAAAAATTATATTCATAAGCAATTTTATTTTATGCTCTTCCATGAGGCCAATTTCTTTCTAGTACTTTATAATATCCAAAGAAAAAAGTCAGAGTAGTAAGCCTACCTTCTACACCAACATCAGCCTGCCTTTAGTCAAGTTCAAAGAACACTCTAATAAATAAACAAATAACATGTCCCAAATATTTTATTTAGACCAGGAAAGTTTGCAGAAATGTTTATTTTAATTGCTTTGATAACTTTCTCATCTGTTAAAGTGTTATGGTACACAATTCAAACCATCCTGACTCGCAGGTATTTAGATAATGTAACCTATTGATCCTTACTCTCAAGTATTTAGATAATGTAACCTATTGATCCTTACTCTCAAGTATTTAGATAATGTAACCTATTGATCCTTACTCTCAAGTATTTAGATAATGTAACCTATTGATCCTTACTCTCAAGTATTTAGATAATGTAACCTATTGATCCTTACTCTCAAGTATTTAGATAATGTAACCAATTGATCCTCACTCTCGAGTATTTGTGTTACTGCTTGCAAAAACAAGGCTAAAGTGAACAGAATTCAAAAGTGGGCTTTTCTAATTTATTAAAATCCAGAATCTCATGTTTATTTTTTTTTTAAATTATTTATCATTTTATCTTACAAAAACTGAGAACATCAAGTAGATGAAAAGTTTTCATGCAATTCCTGTGGGGCAAAGAAGTTAATGCAAAGAAGAAGAAAAAATGAAGTAAGGGGTATAATTATGGTATGTGACCCTGAGCGGCACTTTGCCTTTCTATGCCACTGCAAATACTTGGAGGAAAACATTTTTGTAAAATACAAAGTAAAACTGTAAGGACTGGTGAAGAGACAAGTGAGTAAGATTGAGGTGAATAAGAAAATTACCTGTATTTGGGAAGAGAGAAGTAAGCATGAGGTAAAAAAATTACCTGTATTTGGGAAGAGAAAAGTAAGCATGAGGTAAGAAAATTACCTGTATTTGGGAAGAGACAAAAGTAATTAAGAATGAGGTGAATAAGAAAATTACCTATACTGGTGAAGATTCAAGTAAGCATGAGGTAAGAAAATTACCAATACTGGTGAAGACACATATGGAAAAGAATGAAGTGAATAAAAAAAATTACCAGTATTGGTGAGAGGGCTAGCAGGTAAGACTGAAGCAATAACAAACTACCAGTTTGGTGGAAGAGATATGAAAAAGAATAAATTGAATGACAAATAACCAGTAATGGTAAGAGACAAATGGAAAAGAAACAGGTGAATTACAAGAAATAAAAAATACTTACAGTTTCAAATCCTCTATGAGGGTGATCAGGAAAACCAGCTGGGGGAGTGATACGAGCTTCATCCAGCAAGAGAAATGGATCAAAATCAGGCAGCTGAAATATTAAATTTTGACATCCAATGTAATTTCTCTCAGTTCACTCCAGAAAGTTGTACTACTACTAGTATATATACTAAGCAAAGATCAAATACAGTCAAGTTATTACAATGTTTAAAATTTAAAAAAGCATTGCTGATATGTGCTTAAATAATTAAAATTTGCAATTATAAATTATTTCAACTTTCAAGAATTGTTATTGGAAATAATTCTATTAGTATTACTAATATTAGTATTAGAAATGTTAATAGAAGTAACTCTATTACCACTTATACCAATATTAGTATTATTAAATAGAAAATATATGTTTTAAAATTTTTTAAATAATTATAATAAGGAAACACAAAATATTTTGCTGGATATCATCAGATGATTAAAAGTCATACTTTTGGCCATCCCATCCATCTACCTATTCATCTGTCTATTTATTCTTGGGAAGAACAATTTAATAAAAACTTCAAGATCAAATTAATAATAAGCAAAAACAAAATTAAACAAACAATGGCAAATGTACTTGTCTTAAATATTCAATGTGAATTACAATGTATTTTGGATTATATTAAATTTTAAGTTTGGATTATGATATTAGATTTTATTTCTGGATTATTATATTACACTCTGTTTGGATTATTTTATTAATATCTGTCTTTGGATTATCATATTTAAAAATCTCTGAGGGAAAAGAGAACAAAATAAACAAATAAAATATTGATATTAAAATATAAAAGTACTCACTCATCAGCTGATTCAATTTATTAAATAACTATTAAATTAAAAATTTATCAATTAAAACATAAAACTGCTACACATGTAAGCACTGTTATACTTATAATTTCATGAAAATCTAAGCAGTTTGATTCAATTTCTATTTGTTTGTAAAGTGATAATTAATTATCTGCACAAGGTAGGATCAACACTGATACAGATAATCAAACCTTATACAGACAAAATAATAAACATGCAAAACTAGGTCAACAAAATACACAGCACTAAAGCAGACAATATATCAGAGTTGAATGGATGTAGCTCATTCTCTGGGCAAGTGTACCATTTTGTGACATAAAGTACAAAAATTAAGTGGATTAAATCTAATTATTTTACATGTTAAAGTCTACAACTGGGCCTAATGATCACATAAAAACATTATTTTATAATATATAAAACATATGAAACATGAGAGGTGGATCTTTATACAATGGATGATCTGCTAAAAACAGTGCTATTAATAATATACTTTAAAAGTTTTAAAAAGTTAAAGAAATCATGACTGAGGCTGTCAGTGTCATATGATATGGTCCATTTACACCGTCCTTAGCCTTTGTGTGTGTAAATTATTTAAATAAATTAAAACTTGACAAATGGATTGCCCTTCATTAGAAAACACTAACAAAATTAATCAAACTCTGAAAATTTACCATAACAAATTATCATTTAACTTTTTAAGGTGTCTTGAAAAAGGAAACTTAAATTGTAATATTTATGAACCATCAATAAACCAAATAGTTAAATTTTGTCTGAGAAAGTAGAGAATTTTGAATCTAATGACTTCAAATTTTATGCAAAACACAAATAGCAATTAGCAACTGGAGTAAAAGATTTTAACACTACTCAAAAAGTTCATAGGACATATTTAGGCCATTTTTGTTATTGCATTTTCATATTATGTAAAGATAAAATTATCAGATAATCGAGATTTACCTCTTCCCGTCCAATGCTTCGTCTGACCCTTGCACCTCTTCCCTCTCCTTGCTCTACACTGAGTATATTTCGGTCCACTGTTCGAGACATTGTACTTGATGAATGATTTCTCTCACCCAAACTAGTGTGTTGATTCTATATAATAAAATTAATATTCAGAGATTACAATTTGAATGAATTTCTGATTCTATAAAATACAAAGAAACAAAGATACTGAAACTACAAAGTAAAACTGCATACAAAGCTCATGAATAACTTATAAAACTTATTCAAATAAATTTTAACCAATATAAAGTCAGCCAATATTTATTTGATTATTTAATATGCAAAATGTTCTTTAAAAAAAATAAAACTACTGTTAAATATATTTTTCTATCAAATTCAGTACTTGTATGTTTTAGAAACAACAAAAATAACAAAACAAATTTAAATTAACTATCAAGTTTCTTTATCATCCATACAGGGTCACAAAACTGTTTTGTTCACTGTATGGCTGGCAAATTAACCGTAGAGGTACATTTCCCCTCACTGTTGGCAAATACCAAAATGTAAACATTTACGATAAACAGTCATCTGTAGCATATATGACATAATGATGTACACAATTTGTATTCAAGTGACTTATTCTTTTCTCAGTTGTTTGCATACATAAAATACATAAATATATACATACAACTACAAACTTACCTGTTCTGTGAGAATCAGTCTGATGCTTTTACCTGTAATAGGGTTAGGTATTGTGGTGTATCTGAAAGTGCGAACAAGTAGTTTTAACATTAAGAAACTCGTTCAGGTTAAATGTTAAATGTTTTGAAACGAGCAAGTTTGTTCTGAATATCAAAAAATGCTTGTTCTCCTACTTTTATATACTGGTAGGACAAATAAATGATTCAGCTGCATTTTCGGTCTATTAATTGTATTAATTTTCGGTCTGTTTATTGACCTTTTTCAATCTGCATGACTTGCTTTAGAATAAAATGTAACAATATATAGTTCGTGCAAAACTAATAAATATACATTTGTCAGTTCTAACATCCTTTCTTTTATTTTCTTCTTTAATTTCTGTAGCTGAATAAAATACATTACATCTATAAAATCATATCGTCTTTTTGCCACATTCACATAAATCCCAAATGAAAAGTTTATACGCGCATTTAGAGTTACTTTCCTTGAGAGGAAGGATAAACAAATCTTGATGACGGCGAGAATGTAACAACAGCTATATGAAAACAAAGATATTTCCTGCTTTCGTTTACCACTAGATGAATAAAGGAGATCGTTATAGTTGTCTAAATTTTAAATTTTACATTCTCGGTACACATCCTAATACATATTGGTTGAGTGAATCTAGCTAGACTCGTGTAGCTTTTATGGCATTCACAATCAGTGTATACCACACACACACTAGAGAGAGCTTACAGTTGAGACTTCTAGCTATCTCACATTTCAATTATCAAAATATTAAAGCTTTTGCTACAAAACGACATAATACACAAAATAAATTATATATTTATTAAATTAATAATTTCACATTATTTTTTTCTGATTCGAAATGTATAACATATTTTTTTCAAAAGAAGAGTGTGTAGGATTTAAAAAATAAATTAAATAATTTTGGTACCAAAATGATGTCACATTAATTGCCTGTATTAAAACGTGTCTTTTCATTTAATTTTATAACATTTTAATGAATCATTTATTCTAATATGAATACATAGAAATATGGTTGATTGATTCGAATATAGGCCTACAAGAAATGTAAGTAGGTATTTGAGGAACAAGTTAGTATTACACTTTCACTAGCGATTCTCACTTCATTAAAGGATTAGTACTGTTTCCATTTAATTTTGTATAGTTTCAAATTTAAAAAATACTAATTCGATCAAATATAATCATTCTGTTGTGGGAATGGACAATAAATGCACTTTGTATATACATGTAATTGTAATCTATTTAATTTATTTTCTTAAGTTTTACAAAAACGGTAACAATTTTTTTTCAGGGAGTGACCAATCCACTATCCAGTCTATTTTAAATAATATATATGCTCACACAGGCGCATAGTCAGGTGCAGGAAAATCCTGAGCCCTGCAAATAGACCTAGATTCTGCTCATTTCCACTTTACGTGAAATCTTGGTTTGACTTCACGTTTTTCTTAAGAATCTCTCAAAAGAGATGTCTGGTTTTACGGCTGAATACAAATATTAAAATTAATATTAAAAAACAAAATCTGCAGCATTTATATTTTAGTAAAATCTCCTTGTTTAAGATTGCAGATCAGAAATATATGAAATAGCCTGACCCTTTGGCAGTGTTAAATACTAACTAAACTTCCACTATTAAAAAAAATAAACATTTATTGAAACATTATGGTACATGTATAAGCATTTTTAAATGTTAAATATGAAAATAAATTAATGTTAATAATACATACTCTTCTGATTATTAAAATTTTGGATGAATTTATGATGCGAACTTTATTAAAGTGTAAACTGAGATTGGCTTGATTTAACTAAGTCAGTGCTTGTACAGTTAAAATCATTTTGAGTTTCTTACTTTCTTTTATATAAACTATATTTGCACTATATTTAAATTGATGAAATGGTAAGTAGGTCTAATTATTTAAACATACAAGTCAAACTGTGAAACATCAAGGTTAGAAGTGAAAGTAGCATCTTTGCAATGTGTAAATACTGACAAGCTCACTTGATTTTTGTAGTGATAGCTGGAAGTCTAGATGCATCAGTAAAGTCTCGATCTATCATGGTTACTTCAATAACAGCTATTGCTTAGATAAAAATGAAATTGTCAGTCTGCTTCAAAAAAGTTATTCCATTTTGTATATCAATGTTGGGAGGACACATAATAAAATTTTGAACAGAAAATGATTAGCATTTGGTGAAGGAAAATGGTCAGATTAGTAATTATTAAATAAACAAACAAAACCAACTACATTTCCCCTCCAATTTACCTGTTATTGTAACATATTCATTTAGTAAAGACTTTAAGAGATTCCTCTCCGGTAGCATAAACAGCTCCCATCATTCCTTTTTTATTGTCCAGGCTCAGCTTAAACCCAGACCCATCTGCAAAGTGTAGATGATAGTGTGTGATTTTCATATCACACCACACGTTGTTTTATCCCTTTGTTAATTTAGTCTGCGTGATGTAAAAGTATGTTGAATATAACTGTTTACATAATTAGTATTAATATATACTAAGTATGTGCTTGTTATTTAACATCGCATTAGTCCTGTGGTCTACCTGTTTTGTTAGTATGATATTTTTTTTGTTGACAAATCCTGGTGCACTGGCATTATCAATATGATTTTATATACACTTTTATTCAATACTTCGGTCCACCTACATCTGTCAGTCCCATAACGCTTCACACTTCAGATATAAATTTAGTGTATTTCAATGTCACTTAACATCTCTATCCTTGTTGGCTTTTCTTTTATATTAATCCAAATCTCTTTCAGCTGCATTGAAATATTTCAAGAGATAATTATTGGAATTCTATGAGGGTTTCGTCACATTATTTGTCTCATTGTGATTGTCAGTTTGAATTTATGGGTTCAGTAATATACTGATCAACGTCTGAATTTATTACAGAAATTATATGATGCCACTGATATTGGCAGCTTATTTAAATGGGCTTAGATGATCTTCAAGACAATGGAAACGATTCCTCTACCTTTAATCCGCGGATACCGGAACAGACAACAGCTCCTGATTGCTGTCACTGTCAGGGTCACATTGCCAATCATCATCCTATTCACCATACTCATATTCTTTAGAGACAAACTATTATTTTTGTAAGTAGTTTATATTTTATAATTAATTTACTTATTTTAAATACAGTGGGTTTGTGCATATGTGTGATAAAGATTAACACTATTCATGATAGTTTCATTTTGTTGTTTAGATGTGTCATATATATTCCTTAATATTCATAACAGATTCATGTTATACATGTCTTCTTGCACATTTTTTAATGTACATGACAGCTTCATGTTGTTATATAGAGGTATCTTACAGAGTTGAATTTACAATGGATTTCATTATAAAGAATTACAAAAGGGATGCACACAGGAAATTAAATTTAAACAGCTATATCTGATTGTCAGAATAAAATAAACTAATACTTAAATAAATGTGCTTGCTATTGTTTCTTGAACAATGAGCACTGAATACATTTTGTGTTCTGTGTAGTTTCAGGAAAACTCAGAATTACCTGTCAGTCATCTGAGAAGAAACCAATCAACCATAGCATCCTGGGTGCACCAAAAAAAAAAGGAATAAATGTATGCCAGGGTATAAAGCACTGTTTCATACTCACAGTTGGGTGTCATTTTATGAGTTTGATTTAATACAATTCACTATGAAACGAGGAGTTATTTTAATGATCCTGTCACATCATTAATTAACAGAATTATTAATTATAAATTTAGTTTTAATGCTGATAACAACCCTCCACTGCCTAATTTACTCTTATAATCACCATGATGAATTCTACCATTTACTTTATGTGACAATTTGTTGAAATGCAGCTCATGAGGGCCTCATCATTCAACAGTTTAGTGTGATGTGTTTTATTCACTATTATTGTGTATTGTCTATATTTTTGACTTCATTTATTAGATAAAACTGTAAATAAATAGGTTTGTTCATACAAGGGACTGTGTTAAATTTTAAAAAGTGTTATATTGTGTGAATGTACTATAAATTGACATGAATTAACACAATAAAAACTTATAGGTTTCATAACAAATTCCCATGTTAACTACAATAATAAATTTGTTTTATCAAACAATAAATTCATACAATGAATGCAGTAACAAATTCGCATATTAAACACAATAACAAATTTGTTTTAATGATAACAAATTCACAACACCAATATAAATTTGTTATAAAGACAATAATAAATTCACACACTCAACATAATAATTTATTATAATGACAGTAATAAATTTACATAAATTGGTTGTCTGAATTTAAGAACAAATTCATGCAAATTTATTTTAACATAACAAATTTGTCATTTTAACAAATCATTGTCAATTAATAATAATTATACTTTTAATAGAAAGAAGAAATGTATAAAATTATAGTGTAATTTGACTTGTAATTTGCGAACGCAACTCAATGACAAAAGATGGGTGAGATGAGTGACATCTGACTAAAGAGATGGTTTCCGGCCGGAAACTTAAATATGTAGTTGCAAATGAGACTGAATGACGAATGGTGGTTGGAGGGGTGAGATGAGTGATTCCGGTTAGCTGACACGCGAAGTTAGTATAAATAGCCAGTCAAACTCTTTTCCAATACTTGCGATCATTATTCGAAGTCGTGTTCTAACGGGAGACAATCAGCTGTGATTCCCTATGATCACCATTTGAGTCGTCTTTGTTAATATCTACTGTGGAGACATCGACACATCATCACTTCTAATACCAGCAGAGTTTGAGAGTGCTCATGCGGGTCAGCATATACAAATTGGAAATGAACCCTGGTGCCTTATCGACTTTTATGAACCATCCGTATGATGTAACACGCGTGTTTTTCTATGACGCAACATAAGTTGGCCCAAAAGAACAAGTCATGTGCTCAGTCATTTATCTCCTATCTTTCTCTTTTCCAGCTCTAGGAAAAGAACTCTAAACCTTAAGTAGAGATTGTTCCCTCAAAGTAGTCATTGTCAATATTGACTGTACATGAGATAGACTCGAACATTTAGTTAATAGTATATATACATGACTGTTTCAAATCTTTGTATTTATTTGTGATGTTTATTTTTATTAAATCTTTATTTTTTGTTAATCCCTTCTTATGCATGTTAATTGATACGTGTCTGGAGTAGTCAGTGGGTGGATGGGGCATGACAAGTCAGTGATTGGATGAATGTTAGTAAGTTGATGAAATACATTACTCAAGTAGAAGTTCAACCTGCAAACAGATAATTATGTGTCAATAGTACATTTATTTACAGTGGTGTATGGATGTGGAATTCATATGGGAAAACACATCCTAAATTAAGATTTAACCACTGATAAGTGATTATACATTATTACATGATAAGATATTCATAATGATAATCATAACAGAGGGCGTACGTATTATTAGTGCCACAGTAGGCAGCAAAATATAGTAATTATCATATAATAATTGAACATTTTTAAAACAAGTAAATATTGCATACATTAAAAAAAAAACAAAGTAGCAAACTATACATAATGTTTGTACATTTAAAAGAATTACTCATGTCTGAGATATTAGCAAATATATGGACTTTCTACTAAACCTGAGAGTTCACTATTATGATTATGCAATATACTTTAATACATGAAAAATTGCATAAATAATATTAGTTTATTTTTAACTGCCCAAACGTTTCACAGGCAAAAGTGTTGACACATCATCATCTTCATAGACAACAAAAGAATGCCATTCTGCAGCTCCTTCAAAGCCATTCTGACTTTTTCTGTAGTCTAGTTCTGCTTGTTTGATTTCCTCCTCTGATGTCATGACAAACACACCTTCACAGGGAAATTATAACAAATTTAAGCATTATGACTTTCAAGTGAGCCAGAACAAATGTGAATTATAAACAAACAACAAGCATTATGACAAACACTTTCATTTGAGCCAGAACAAATAAACATGACAGTGAATTATATTTAACAAACATAAGCATCAAGATAAACACTATCATTTGAGTCAGAACAAATAAATATGTCAGTGAATTATAACTACAAAAGCATCAAGATAAACACTAACATTTGAGTCAGAACAAATAAATATGTCAGTGAATTATAACTACAAAAGCATCAAGATAAACACTAACATTTGAGTCAGAACAAATAAATGTAACAGTCAGTTATAACTGCATAAGCATCAAGCTAAACACTTTCATTTGAGTCAGAACAAATACATGTAAATTATAACAAACATAAACATCATGATAAAAACTCATCCTAATCAGGAAAACATAACAGTGAATTATAACAAACAAATATCATGACTGATTCTATCAGTTGAGTCAGAAGAAAGAAATGTCTGAAAAAGTGTGGAGGAATAAATTTGCCTATCCTATTTTAAAACTTAATTGTTATATAAATTGTCCATCAAGTGTGGGAGACGAGTGGTGTCTGCTGGAGAATTATTAATAAAATAAAATTCTAATCACTTGTAATTAGTTATGAATGATTAATAAATAATAATGATGACCATCAAATAAGTGGCGTTAGCATCACAGTTAACTTAGTACTGAAATCTGTATGAAACTATAAAGTTTAGTTAACTTCACAAATCTATTAATAAAACATTTTCTTTTCTTATTAATTAACAAATATTTAAGAAAATTTGCCTGTTAAAACAAATGAGAATTTAAAAATAAATTTATTGAGACATTTTACTAGTATTTTGAGTTCTTTTCTATGGGTTACATTTACTGGAAAAATTCACATCCAAGGATAATGAAGAAAAAATAGTGTGAAGTACTTTTGTTTCAAAATAAATATTTTAAAAAACTTTTAATTTAAAAAATCAGCAAGATAAAGATACTATAGATATGTATTTGAAATGTAGTTCCAATACAGCCATTCAACACAGTTTCAATGACATGATTTAATTGCTGCAACGTTTTTTCTTGAAAATATTACTTTCTTCTAAGAGACTTTAATGTACAAATGTAATATCAATGAAATGAGACAAAATTATAAATTCAATTATCACGTTTCTTTTCGTTTTTCCTTATATATGTATATTGTGTGAGGGTGTATGAAGGAAAAAACCTTTTATGTAATTTTACTTCCTTTTCAAATGTCTTGAAACAAAATTGTAAATTTAGTAGTTAATAATATGCAAGCATAAATAGAACTCAAATCTATGTAGATTGCTTTTTAGACTATAGCAGGCAGTTTATGAAATCACTTTAGTGATAAATAATTTAAAATTCTTTATTGACATTTTTATTATAATAAAAGGTGGGTTTGATAATACATTAAACTAATTATTCAGCAGACAAGAACTGATTATCTACCAAAAAGGAAATGATTATCCAGCAGAAAGGAATTAATTATCCTGTAGACAGCAGCTGATTGTCCAGCTGAAAAGTTGATTATCTAGAGAAAGGAATTCATTATCCAGTAGAGAGCAATTCATTATCTAGCAGTCAGGAATTAATTATCCAGCAAAGTCATGAATTATCCAGCAGAAAGAAATTCATTATCCAGTGAAGTCATGAATTCATTATCCAGCAAAGAGCAGAAAAAGGAAATGATTATCTGGCAGTTAGAAGTCTAGCTTGAAAAATAATTCAATCATAATTTATTGTTGTTGCTTATTCACTTTATAAAAATAATATTTTAAACAAAACTCAGCAAACTATATACAACTAAATCTATTTAATTTAATCAGAATGCTATTAAAGTTAATGAGTCTCTATATGTGAGTGAGTGAAATATTTATAATTCACTCTATTTCATTTTATAAAACAAAATTCAAATAAAAGTCAGTGTCATTAGCCCTAGTATGACTGAATTACAAAGAATCTATACCACCTTTGACCCATCTTGGAACTTAAAGTGTTGACTCATTCTTTAAAAATTAGGAATAGTATTTTTCATTTTTCATCTTGTTAGTGAAAGTATACATACTATATAAAATGACACTGAAATGATCAATGTCACTGACTAAGCATACCATGTACGATGACACTGAAATCAATGTCAGTGACTAAGCATACTATGTAAAATGACACTTAAATTATCAATGTTGATGACTAAGATGAAGTCACTCTCAATTAATTTGTGTGCCCAAGAATGTAATTGTGGGATTTGATGAACTATTGAAATTTATCATTGAATGCTTTGTTAAATTATTAATAGTCTGTAAAATGACAGATTAATGATAGTATTAATATGTAAATGTGCTCTGTATATTTTGTGAAGAAATGTCCAGATATAGGTTATGACAATGATAGAAATTTTATTGATATTTAAATGTGTTCTGTATATTTTGTCAAGAAATGCCCAGATAGTAGTTGTGACATAATGATAGAATTATGATATTGTTAATGTGCAGGTGTGTTTACTATATTTTTGTGAGAATTAGTTGTGAACATAATGAGAGGATAATGATGGTGTTAATATGTAAATGTGCTAACTATATTTTGTTGAGAAATGCCCAAGTTTTAGTTGTGAACATAAATTAATTTTGCTTTTATCAAAAGATGGTGGGAAGGAATGTCACAAAACCCCTCTAATACACAACAGCAATTACAAGGATAAGATAACCACATATTCTCTACAAAACTAAACAATAGTTAAAAATCATGAAAGAACCACAAGCAAGGTAAAATTCAGCATAATTCCCATAAATCTTAAGACACCATGGCACAATAATAAATATGAGGCAGAAATCACAGTTTGTCATGCTGAGCAGGCAATTTGCCATGTGTGCATTGGGTGATTGGATTGGTAACACATAGTATTGACCAGTAGGTTATTTCTAAATTTTTTTTTTTAACAGAAAGACCTCAACATTTTCTCTTACTTTTAGCACATTATTTTTTTTTTCTTCAAAAAGACAATGGTCACTTGAAAATCAATGAATCAACTGATAAGCCATTCACAGTGAAGTTAGGGAATAATCTTGCAATGTTGGAGATTTTGTCCAAAGACAATGATCATGAATTGTAGAATGCCTCTATGCAAGAGGGGAATCTCTAGTAATGTAACAAGAATATTATGACTACACTTGAAGTAAACACTGCAGTGGCTTACTGACCATATTGAGCCTGGCCACCTTATTTGTTCAGACCAACTACCACAGAGTCTGTAAGCCATGTCAATGTTATCAAGTAAACGATTGCAATTGAGCCTTATAATCTTGTTGAACCTGACAATATTTGAGTCAAACCACCCTGCTAATTAATGATGTGAGCAATGCTTTTGATTGAGTTGCAACATATTTTGTGAATTACATTTATGTATATACAATTTGTCCTTAGTAAATGTAAACATGTTTTAAGTCCATTTGTTTAGTTATTGAGGGCATGTGGGGAGGGGGAGGAATGGGGTGGTATATGTGACAGGCATATTATAAAAAAAATTGGCCAACCTACAGCTGGAGAAGCAAATAATTCTGGATTACTATGGAGCAGGTCAGACTAAAACAGTAACTTATTATTTATCTGAGATGCCCACAATACTCACAATTTCAATATATAATGTTAGTTTTGGGAGATCATAAAATAATCTATCTAAAATAATAAAATTTCTCAGTTTTAGGAATCATAAAATAATCTATCTAATATAGCAAAATTTCTCAGTTTTGGGAGATTGTAAAATAATCTATCTCATCTTATAAAAATGGTCTCAGTTAATGGAGATCCAAAAACTATCTGTCTAAGAAAGTAAATGTAAACAGTTATAAGTGATCCCACATAATTTTTCTAATCCAGTAATGTCCTAAAAGTAACAGGAGACCCTAAAATAATTTAATCTATTAAATGTTATCAGTAATAGGAGACCCTAAAACAATCTAATTTAGTAAGCATTCATAATCTATTTCATCAAGTGAATGTTATCATTTATAAGACATCTCACAATAATGTCTAATCAAGTAGTGTAAGCATTAAGGGAGATCTCACAATAATCTGTCTAATCAAGTAGTGTAAGCATTAAGGGAGATCTCACAATAATCTGTCTAATCAAGTAGTGTAAGCATTAAGGGAGATCTCGCAATAATCTGTCTAATCAAGTAGTGTAAGCATTAAGGGAGATCTCGCAATAATCTGTCTAATCAAGTATTGTAAGCATTAAGGGAGATCCCACGATAACCTATACTATCTAGTAAATGTTATAAGCAACAGGAATCCCAAATCTCTCGTCAATTAATGTAAAAGTAAATGGAGAACCCACAATTATCTATGTAATCTAGTAAATATTACAAGTTATAGGAGATCCAAAAATAATCTATATAGTCATTTACAAGACATCCCACAACAGTCTATAGGCAGGAACAACATATTTAAAAGAGCTACAATAACAAATGTAAAAAAATAAATTGTTCCTGTACCACTAAAAAAAACAACAAAATTGTATTTTTTATAAATATTATATATAGATATAAATTAATTTTTTGTAAATATATATATACCTAATTTTAGTTTTTGTAAATATTATATATACATGTATTTAGCCTGTCTTTGTCATTAGAGAAAATTGTCATTCTGTTTATCTGTTGTCTGTAATTCTATAAATATTGATTTATGTCTTAAATAATCTATTTTTAATATTTTCATCTTCAGTAATTTAAAAAGATTCAATACAAATGTTAATGAAAGTGATATAATTAACACATTAAACTATGTATAACTAACTTTTCAATGAGCTAACACTAAAATGACTTGACCTTCAATGAACTAACACTTTCAAAAAAGATATTGAAACATTTTGTAGACATACACTATAATGGTTATCTTCTACAGGATTTTTACAGTAGAATTAGTCTGAAGGTTGTTTGGACTTACTGCTGACTTTGATTGTAACATAAATGAGAAAGACCCAGCAAAAATTAATTATTCATATAGGGCTGTTATTCACCAATATACTGAGATCAAACTTTAGACTGTTATTCACCAATATACTGAGATCAAACTTTAGACTGTTATTCACCAATATACTGAGATCAAACTTTAGACTGTTATTCACCAATATACTGAGATCAAACTTTAGACTGTTATTCACCAATATACTGAGATCAAACTTTAGACTGTTATTCACCAATATACTGAGATCAAACTTTAGACTGTTATTCACCAATGTACTGAGATCAAACTTTAGACTGTTATTCACCAATATACTGAAATCAAACTTTAGACTCTCGTTTTCATGTTCTGGTAATAATCATAGTCCATCTCTCATGATTTTTGAAGGTGAACTATCAATTATATCTCTCGCATATAATGTGATACATTTTTTTAATAAATTTTAAAATTGGCTTTTGTTTATATATAACTTCTGAGCCTTAGAATTATTTATGAGCTGCTTAGTAATTCCTAAGGAATTCAGTGTGAACTGGAAGAGACCAATTTTTAGAGGTTCTTGTGATTCTATTACCTTTCATTATTAGGTGCTTCCTATCTGTTCCTGGTTCGTTTTGGCTCAAGGTTACAACCTAATATGAACCAGTGCAAGTACACTTTCATCTGAACACTTGGTGTTGTTACAGTCCTGGCAGCAATGAGGTTGCCTATAGACTGAGGACCTGATCTCCAGTGAAGAAGCTTTCTTGTCTGCTTTGTCTCTATTTCTGGTCTCCAGACGTGGATCCCTGGCAGATTTGTCTATTTCCTACAGTTGGGTGAAGTCTGGCTCACTAAGTTGAGAAAAACCTAGTTTGGATCTACTGCCAACAATCAAAGACTCCCTAACCCACCACTCAGAGATAATAAATACACTTTCCACAAACTTCCCATTGCATCACTCAGTGATGATTAAATAGCATTCCAATTAAAAAAGACAATACTTGTTTTAAGAGAATATTATTTCCAGTAGTTTTCTTAACATGCATAAGTTGTGGAAATTGATCATTTTAATGTCAAGTGATTGTGTCCTATATCATTGCTATCTTTTCACTTTCATTAAAAGGGTGAACTAAAATTATCTACCCTCAATATTATATACATGGAAGGTAGATAATTTTTAGTTCACCCTTTATAATTTGAATATATAATTTAACTCCTTATAAGCTTAAATATATGCATATTCTTATTAATATTATAATTAGTAGTATATTGGGTATGATCTAAAGTAACAATCAAATACAGTTACAAAAAAAATGGCTAGAATTCTAGGGGGAAAATCCCAGTTTTTGCCAACTTACTAATGGTGGTATAATTAGTACAACAAAATTCTATAACTTTTCTAATATGCAGTATTATGAAACTGTAAAGTAAAATATTTAATTATGAACATGTTGCTTCAACTATTCATTTGTACACGAGTAGTTATGGCAGATGCATAATAATAAATATCAAATGCCTTTTAATGGATTTACCAACTAAAGTTAACAGCAGAAAATAAAGACTTCAGTTTTTGTCCTGGTACTGGCTAGAGTAATAAGGTTATCTATTCAAGAAAATTTGTTATGAATAGTGTTAAAGCTAATGCTACAGAATATAAAGTAAAATATTATAATGCAATTAACACACAAGCAACCACTGATGTAATAAAATGCATTCATACAAATTCAAAGATGATGATAGGGGTAATATATATTTAATATATGAAGCATATTATTCAGTAGATTTTTTTTTATTAAATCAGATATTGCAAAGTAATCAAAAAGAAATATTAAAACTATTGCATTCCCCCGCCTCCCATCTTTTATTTAGATATAGTATCACAACAAGTGATTATTTATTTTGATGCTTTTATAGTATTTTTAAAATGTATATCAATATTAAAATTTATATAAAAGTCAGCACATTTGAAATACAAATTGATTCACACTGATAAACTGCAACTTTCATTTTACAGCAAATGAAACATTTTATTTATATGGTTTATCAATTCTGGTAGCAGCTGCAAAATAACCACCCCCACCCTACCCTCACACACCTACAGCACAGTTCACATGCAAATACAAATAAGCAGAATAAACTCTATAGGGAGTGTGTGTGCATATATTTATGCTTTTTAAAATCATGCAATAATATAAGTCTGAAATGACATCTGAGCAGTTCAGATTGTTTTAAACAAGCTCAATAAATTTGATAGTGGTAAGTGACAGGCAAGTTCATTAAATCTGATAGTGAGATGAGTAAAAATCAAGCCCTTTAAATATGATAGTAATGACAGACAAGCCTATTAAATCTGACATTGATAAGTGAAAGACGGGCCCATTAAATTTGATTGTGGTAAGCCTTGTCAATATAATTAACAAAAGAAAAGTTATCTCCAGAGATAAACTGTGTGACCCATTCTGCTCTTAAAGATACAGTTATTCAAGTGTGGAAAATTTTCATATTTATTGAGGACCAGCTCCAGAGCTCCAGGTTTGTGCTCTTTCAAAACCATTTTTCCTCAAACGATAATCATTGAAGGATTCCTTGATTTCCTCTTCTGAGTTCATGACGAAAGGGCCTGAAATTAGACATGATGTTCTTGTCACTTGACCTTATCATTAGGTACACATCACTCTCAAGATTACCACCATTATCTTAAACTTTAGGGCACATGGCATTGAAATTATCATTAGGGTACATGATACTTGACCTATCATTAGGTCATAAGTTACATATCACCTAACGTTAGCATCTGGGTATACATCATTCAACCTTGCCATGAGGACGCATGTTAATTGACCTTACTTTACCATCAGGATACTTTATCATTAATGTGCATTCACTTAACCTTATTATGGTGTACATCACTCTACATTATCATTAAGGTACAGGTCACTTGATTTAATCATTGTGGTACATATCACCTGACTTTAGAGTGCACTGTGCCTATTAGGTAAATTTCACTCTATCTTATCATTAGGGTACACCAGAGATTCACCAAGGCCCATGTCCCACGGTCAATCATTCCAAGGCCCATGTCCCACGGTCAATCATTCCAATTCCCATGGTCCTGCAAACACTGAACATCACTGCTATTCAACACTTTCATCAAGCAAAACAGCTTGCTTGATGGAATAGGCCTGGTTCTACTTTCATCAAGCACACCAATCGTAGATTGCCTTTTTATCACATGATCCATCATCATTCCAAGATGGCAGTTTTTGCCAACAACTCAATGTCCACTTCAAGGATTTATAGAGCCAAAATGGGAAAAATTATCACATACAGATATCAAGAGAGTCTTTGGAATCCAAAACAAGAAAGATAGTGTAATTCTGGTGCCAGAGCTATTATTGCTGATGGAATAATATACATGTAATGTGTTTTGGTCACATGATAAAACATTTACATACCATCAAATTTGGATTCATGCTGCTTGATCTGCATGACATAGCATCATGCAATTGTTGTTCAACTATCTGATGAAAATGATTGACTGTAGGATAAGGCTGTATAACTTTCAGTATTCTGTACTGATTAATTTCCATTAAGGCTATGTAATTGTCAGTACCTTGTACTGGTTATGATAAAAATAATCTATACAAAGCGACTATCATCAGTACACACAAACACACCCACACTTGTTTGCTTTATGCGCAAAGGTGGTAATATCTAATCATTACTTCCATTTTAAATGAAGTTGTATTCAATCATAATTATAAATATATAGTTAATAAGTTATAAAACAAATTAGTGAAGAATCTAAAAGCTGTTATTTCAAAGGCTTATGTGCATTCTGAATAAAACCAAAAGATATGAATTAAAATAAATTAAAAAGAAGAAAACACTTTATAGCAGATAGCCATAAACTTTTGGATTTATTGATATACGTCAAAAACAAGAAAATAAAGTCCTTTTGTGATCTTAAAATGTGTTTACTTTAAGACAATGACTAATGTGAAATTATTTACTGAGAAATGACATAAAAATGAAAGTTATAATTACAGTGAAACTGAATGCATGACAAATCAGTGAAGTAAATTAAGCAATGCTTGCTGGTGAATAGCTGTGTAAAGACAGAACATTTCTTATTGCAATTACCTGCATCCAATCGCCATTGAATACTAAGTAGAGACTTGAATCATATACATTCAAGACATTCACTCAAGAAAAAATGCACACGATTCCTACCACTCTCTCTCAAGTGAGAACATATTTATTCTATTTAGTGATGAAATTATGTGCAGTAGGAAATGATCTAATAATATTCTGATTGGTGGCTTAGGTTACAGAATAATATGTAGGACAAAAAGTCAGATTAATTCCCAACCCTGGTAACTGTAACAATATTTAGTCAATAATAATGATACATGAAGTTTTACTAATATGAAGTCACCCTATGCAAATGTCTTGAAGCTAACATTTCTCACTGCCATCTTTTGACCAATTCTATCTCCAGATGTCACAAAGCAGTAAAACTATGTCCTAACTAAGACCAATGTCAGAGCACTATGGAACATCACACTCAGAGCAGTAATAACTATGTCTTAACTAAGACCTCTGTCAAAGCACTGTGGAAGTCAATACCTTTTACCTTACATATACAATAACAGTTTGAAATGTTTTCTTTCTTGACACTCCATCATACTTCTTCACCAATGGACTTAATGCAGTGCTACTTTCTCTTTACCCTTACACTCTAATTCTCATTACATACTCAAAAATTTCACAGCATATCATCAAAGAAAAAAATAAAAAACAATATTCTTCTTTCTATAATTCTTTTTATTTAGTCTCAATGTATCATAATGAGAAAAGTTATCGTAATAAAGCCCAGAGTGAAGATGGTCGCAGCCGCCTTATGTGAATGTAGTGAATCCTATCTAATTGTAATTTATGTGACATTACTATTGTTTTCCTCATACCAAAATATTTAATCTTCTCTCATTACTTGCAGCAAATGAGTTCCCAAAGGTACAAAATGTTCAAAATTCCTTAAATGAAATAAATTTTAAAAACAAATATTTGATCATTCACAACACAAATGATTTTGTTTAAAGCAAATCATTTAGAGAAATATCAAAACTTATATAATAAATTGATATCTTTGCTTTTATTAGATATTCAGCTTTTAAATTAAAAGTTATAAGAAAAGCTAAACCTTGGCGAATGCCTGCTTGAAGGGGTTCACACACCAGGGCATATGTGTCTCAGGGACATTTGAAGATTATATATTTATAATTAAATGTATATTGAAACTCACCCTGCTGCACTATATGCTCCCTTATTGGCTCTCCAGCTATTAGCACAAAATGACACACCTCAGAATTCTGCAAAATGTGAAATAAAAACAACCTCTATATTAAACTTTTAATAAAATTGGCAAGTCATCATAACCTGAATAACAAAAATATGATTCCATACAAATATGATAAATTCCATAAAATGTGATCAGCAATTATTTTTCACATTACCATGCTAATCACATCAACGCAGTCTCCGTCTTGTGCAAACATCAAAGTGTGATGTATTTCACCCATCACCTGATTTCCTTCTGGGCCTGAAGAGTAAAAATATATGCTTATGATTAAAACATGCATGCACACACATGCACAAAGAAAACATTTTTTTTTTTTAATGTAGTCTAAATTTATACTTTAACTGATTTTACCACAAATCAACATGGTTAACCTATTTGATGCTCTTAAAATGTAAAACGATCATTTCATATTAGAATTATAACTGATTGTAAATAAATACATGACACTGAAATTATATAGAATTTAGAAATATATAAATTTTAATTATAACACTTGATGCAAGTCATCACACGAAAAGAGCCAGCCCCTAGCAAATAAAAGTGGAGATGTGAAGATTTATAATTGTGTACAATAAATTAGAATTGGCACAGGAGTCCAATGCACATATAATTTCATACAGCCAACTGAAATAAAAAAAAAAAAAACACTATTTTTTTTCTATATATCCTAGCACAGG
The DNA here is from genome assembly GCA_028829895.1 of Sinotaia quadrata. Lineage (NCBI taxonomy): Eukaryota > Metazoa > Mollusca > Gastropoda > Architaenioglossa > Viviparidae > Sinotaia > Sinotaia quadrata. Next base: position 49,134,021 of record CM054183.1, read on the forward strand.
AGTCCAATGCATATTTTTTATAACAGTTCCAGTTGAAAGTCTATTTAATATCCAACGAAGTAAAGAAAAACCGTGTTTTCCATATATCCTAAAACAGGAGTGCAATGCACATTTTTCTTATAATTCCAGGCAACAGTCCCCACTAAACAAAGTTTGCACATCCAACTGAAGTAAAGAAACAGTTTTTCCATATCAGCTTTTTTTCCATATCAGCTTTTTTTTCCCATATCATTTTTTCCATGACTCCATTTGCTTGGTAAGATTATATATACATTTTTAGAATAATAAAATTAAATTTTATATCACAGGCCAGTAGAATTCAGTGAAGCACAAATCCAGATGCACAAAATTTTTAATAAAAATCAATATCAATCAAATTTAGAAATTTGTATACTCTGATACAGTCTGTATGATACAATGATTACAGAGGTAAATTGTCAGAAAAATAATAAGTACTGATTATGTGTTCGATTTCATCAGGAATAAAAGAAGAAAATATACAAATAAAATTATGAAGTATGTAATGATGTACCCACACTGAAGAAGATATATGCATGTAAAAAATGGTATAGGGACAGAAAATAAATGAAAAATATTATCTTGCTGAATTATACATGTTGTAAATTATGAAACAAACTGCTGATGTAATACATAGAAGAAAATAGACAAAAGGAAAGAATAATTAGAAGAAAGAATTTAGAATGTCTGTTTTATAGAAATATTTTCAAGCAGGGGGTTATGTACAAAGCAATTTTGCATTTCGGACAGTGGTTGTATGTCCGTTTATAAATTTTTCCTGGGCCTTGGTTTAGATTGATCAAGGTGAGGAAGAACTTCAATGTTTGCCCAACAGCCTAGATGGTGTTAATTCAGCATAATGCTGACCACCTTTAGAAGATTTGACATCAGGATATTTTTCTAATATTTGCACAATTAATGCACCTCTGAATTGTACAATGCTATATCAAGAGTGTGAAAGAAAACTTTCTTGTACCACTTAATTGTTTTTCTCATGCTTGGATATGCAGTTGTTACACTGTCAAACAAATCCACCCCTCCTATGTATTTGTTGTAATCACAAATGCATGCTGGTTTCAGAATTGGTTGCTTTATTCTGTAATTACTTTTGCCTGCATTTGTCATAGTAATGTCATGATGCAATGTGCTAAGCATAAGAATTTGTTTCTTGTCGTGCCATGTAAAACAAGAAATGCCATCACTATGGACAATTGAAAGTTGTCCTGGAGTGAGTTTAGTGCCTGGAAAGTTCCTTTGCATGTCTTTTCTGTTCCCCACATAGGTATGTGTTCTTTGCCAATAAAGTGTGTGCTAGGTGGGAAAAAACGATCTGTGTACAGCTTATAATATTTTCCTGGCAGTGGTTATAAAAGTGTTAGAACCATTTCTCACCCTGATTCCCATCAGTACAAGTGTACTCAGTGTCTTTCCTCGTGTACATAATGAAATCGAAAACATAGCCTGTTATACTCTCGCATATTTCAAATGATTTGATTCCAAATCATGCACATTTAGACTTTATGTACTGCCTGAAACCTAGACCTTTCCAAAGCATCAAAGACTCATCCACACAGATATTCTCAGCAGGCACATAAACTGTTGGGAATACTCATTTGAAATGATCAATAATCAGTCTGATTTTCCAGATACAGTCGCCAGATTCACATACATTGTTGTCAGAAAAATATAAACAGCTTAGCAACAAACAAAAGTTGTGGCCTGACAAAACTTTACGAAATAAAGGGTGAGCATAAATTTCTTTGTTTGAAAAATAATGATCAATACAAGGTTTCCTATCTATTCCCATCAGAAGAATAAGCCATAAAATTTGAAAAATTTCACATGCTTCTGTATTATGCCATTGCATATACAGGACTCTAGGCGAATGCCTGGTTGCAATTGCAACATGGTTCATAGCAATTTGTGTACTTGACAATTTTTTGCACTAAATCGTCTAGTACAAAAGCTTGGAAAAATCGAGTACTGTAGCATTTTGTTCAAATAGAATTTGTACTCCACTGCTTCCAGTAAAAGGGAGGGTCGTTTGTAGTGACATGTTGCAAGATGAAAGCCATGCCAATGCTTCATGTGTGTGATCGGTTTGCAAAGCATCACTACTTCTTTCCATGAATCCACAGTTCCTCATCATCAGAAGAATTAGAGGAATCATCAGCTGAATTGTACTCTGATCCAGCTGTGGGTTTACAAATTGGGTCCCAAAAATCATCAAAAACATTACGGCTAGAAGAAAAAGACTTGATGAACAAAATCCTTTACACTGCAAACACAATGGCAGCTGATTGAAGACAAGAGCTCTGGGTGTATTAGAAAAATGATCTCTTTCTATCAATTGAGCAATTTAATTACAGCTATCCAATGGTAGAATTGTTACAGATTGTCTTCTAAGGAAAACACTTATTTGTTTCAAACTGATTGGTTAATTTTGAATGACTAACATTAGTAACACTGAGCATGCATGCACACTGCACACATTCGGCCAAGTGCCATAAGACTATACTTAGATCTATGCTGGTAAACGGCAAGATGCCTGCAAACGGGTTAGAGATGTATAAACTGGAAATTTAGTGTTTGTTCCCTGATTATATTTTACAGGAAATAAGCAGCCTTTTTCTGAGTTATTTGAATCTTCGGTTTACTGATTGTAAACTGCTACGACTGTGATAGATATGCAGTGTTAAGTGTAAGAATACACTACATTCCATTGATATATGATATCAGGGTATGCTGACTATATCAAACAATTCCTGGTACAAGGAAGTTACTAGAAATTGCTACAATTGTTGTTCTGCTTGAGTGAGCTGGTATGACGGATGAAAGCTAGTGAGCAGCAAATCAGTGTTTTTACTATGTGAGGAGGAATCACATGGAAATTGAAGTGGGCAATAAAACTATGGCTTTGTTGCAAAAGCGTGCAAAAGACTATTGAAACAACACCTAAATCAGGTTACATAGAAACTATTATCGCTTATCTCTAATAATTCCATTTGTGTTCTCTGATAAGAACTATCCTGTGATTTGTATTGAATTGTTGAATTGTTTGTTTTGGGGGGGGATATAAGATTATGGTGTATGAAAATTATTTGAACGTAGTTTCATGGAAATACTGATGCCAAGTAATCTTTTTCATTGGATTTGTCATAGGTATTTTATATTGTTGATTTAATAAATTTATTATTAAATTTATTGACCTTCTTACACATATTAATAACTTTGTGTTGGAGAAGAAAGTGGGTGGATGGGGGCTTGCTAAATATATATTAAAGACGGATTTGTCTTCTCCTTTAGTAAGATGTTTTTCACCTACGGAAATATTATTTGACGGTAAATGTTTATCTTTAATGTTGTGGAAGAGAGAGAAAACGTTTACAGCACCTGTCTATCCAACAAATGAGAATCCAGTGGTGTCTCTGGAGGATTATTAATAAAATAAATTAAGATTCTCATCACTTGTAATTAGTTTTCGATGATTAATTAATTAATAATAATAATAATAACCATTAACTAAGTGGTGTTTGGTGTCACAGATACACATAATATATTTACCAAACAGTGCTGCGCCTTGGATAACATAGACAAAACAGTTCCAACCACGAGGTATAGGCTGACTTATTTTACCACTCTTCTCCAGCTTGAAATCAAGGTAGATGGTTGGTGTGCGTGTGATTATCCGAGACTGTTAAAAAACACAAAGTCTGGTTAAGCTTGTAGTTAATGAAGGTTGAAAGAAAATAAAAGTTTGCAAAAAACAAACCCAACATGTATGCTTGTAAGCACACTTGCAGAAAAGTGAGGAAACATATTTCTGCGTGCAAGTATTACAGCTGTGTGCTTACAAATTTTGCTCTGTTGATGCATTGATTAATGGCTCAAATTGGTTAAAAAATAAAAACCAATAAAGATATACCAGTCTCTCCAAAATAAGAAATATAATTGAATAGAATATAGAAAAAAATTGTATCCCTGTTTCAATGATAAAAAAAAAATAGGTGGCATTGTGGTAAGAGGCACAGCATGGATAGCAAGACTTGTGTCTCAATGCATGGATAGCAAGACTTCATGTCTCATTGCATGGAGAGCAAGAATTCATGTTTCATTGCAGGATAGCAAGACTTCATGTCTCATTGCAGGATAGTAAGATTTCATGTCTCATTGCAGGATAGTAAGATTTCATGTCTCATTGCAGGATAGTAAGATTTCATCTCATTGCATATATAACATGACTTCAAGTTGCACTGCATGAATAACAAGGCATCATGACTCATTACATGGATAACATGGCTTATCATGTCACTCATTAAATATTTTTCTTCCCTGGATGAAAGAGAGGAAGGAGACCTCTACCTTACTTCCAAGAATGTCAGTCTTCATAGTCCATCTGAAGCCTCTGATCTATAATGTAAAATTCTGGATGATCCCCTGTCATCATCCAGCTACTTTCATGAGTTCAGATCTGATAAAGACGCAATGCTTGCTGACACTCAGACACTTTAATATACTAGAAAAACGTCAAAGATTTGTCAAATTTTAAGGCCAATTGACTTGTATACAGTCAAAGATTTGTCAGATCTTAAGGTCAAAATGGAAAGATAAATACTCATATGTGTTTCCTTTTCCATAACCTGGGTTTTTAGACAAGTTGTTAACTATTTCAGTTCTGATGTTTTAGAACCTTTAGAAAATTAAGAGTTTATAATTTTTTGTATTTTTAATTTTTTTCGGGGTGTGTGTGTGTGTGTGAACCTTAGCATTAGCAGGCAGGGTTGGTGAAATACATGTTAGTCTGGAGTCTACAATCAAAATTACTTCCCTTAGTGATGGTTCACTCAGATTAGTAACAGATTTATTGATTTTTTTTAATTTTTTTTTTTGTGGGGGGGGATAAAGAATGGGTGTCTAAATCAGGATATTCTATTAGTCATTATTTCTCCCCTTCCCCCACCATCCACCCCACCCCCCCAATGACAACAATCCACAGAGAAAACATTAGTTATCTTAAATTAATAGTGTTATGTAGAAAGTATGACATTGTAGAGTTATGTAGAAATTATGACAGTGTAGAGTTATGTAGAAAGTATGACAGTGTAGAGTTATGTAGAAAGTATGACAGTGTAGAGTTATGTAGAAAGTATGACAGTGTAGTGTTATGTAGAAAGTATGGTGTTTGACCCAAAATTGAAAGTGTTCCTGCACATTCAGTACAATTTAACTGCTACTGTAGAAAATTACTAATATTACATAATATATTGCACAAATGTTTGTGTAGTTGCAATGAGCAAAAAGTACTATGAATATTGACCAACTTTTTGTCAGTGTGTGTAGATATATAGTACATTAAAATTTACAATCAGGCAGGATGTCATTCATAGATTTGCATGACCATTGTCTGAAGAATTTTGGAAAAATATACACATTATATGAGATGGCCATACCATAACAAAGTTTGTGTCCATCTCAACTCAATTTCTACAGCATGCCCCAAACCCCACCCATCTCACATGCACACAGGTGCGCACACACATGCATGCGCACAGGCACACACACAAACACACAATGTAACATTCATAGAAAAGAATGAATAATCTTAATATCTTTCTTACATTTCAATCTGCTTTACTCGCTTGTTATATATATACAATCTAAAGAGGAAAGAAGGAGAAATAGTTTCTCTACAACAAATCTCACCTTTGCACCCAAAGACTCCCCAAAAATAACTCTAACAGTCACCCCGTCACCATTTGCAACTGGAATGTTCTTGGCTGAAATATCCTGGTAGGCAGGCTCGGCCATTTTGTCTGCTTTACGAAGGTTCACCCATAGCTGCAAGCCATGATTTATGCCAGGAGAATTAGGCATCTCACAGTGAACAATGCCCCGACCTGCTGACATCCACTGCAAATATAGGTATATGTATTATATGTATACTTTCACACAAACACGCGCATGCACGCACACACACACATGCACGCACGTACACACACACAAAGTCACCTGCAGTGAATGACAGAAAAGTTTTAAAATGCTGTCTGAAATATGTTTTTATGGTGACATCATTGTCAAGACATTTTTACAAATTTGGGGGCGGTAGTTTACTCACGTTGATGCTGAGTACATGTAGTGCAGTACAATTAGTATAAAAAAAAGTTCTTCAAATAAATGTTAAGTTCCTTCTTTCAAAAAGAGGATGAGATACATCACTACAACTGTATCACTAAGCCCCTATGATGGCAAACAATTTTGTTGGTCATTAAAACAACCAGAGTTACATTATGTAGCATGCTGACAGGGCATTATTACTCAAGTTTTGCACTGTCACTTCAAACAAAAGCCGATTTAAGAAAAAAAAATAATATACTAATCATTCATCACATATGCTCCTTTTTAAATATTGCTAATTTCCACCTGTTTCATCCAGAGTTTACAACCATGGCCTGATTTTAACCCCAAATGATAAGTGTATACCATGCAGTTGATCTCTATTAATTTGTTAAAATGTTATTTATCAACTCATTGCTGATTAGATATTAGTCAATTATCACATTAAATTAATGTACATAATTTGTATAAAAGAGCATTGTATATATTTATACTATTAATGTGGCTATGAGAAGTTTTCTCAGTTAAAACTAAAGCATGATTTGCATGATGAAGTTTTGATCCTGTAGGAATTATTACCAAAATATATTTATCCAATATTTTTAATTTTTTGCATTCAGCTGTTGCAATCAAGATGACTGTGGATATATGCTGGTCTATACTAACACTTACAGGGAAAGATGACTGTGTCTGGATATATGCTGGTCTGTACTAACACTTACAGGTAAAGATGACTGTGTCTGGATATATGCTGGTCTGTACTAACACTTACAGGGAAAGATGACTGTCTGGATATATGCTGGTCTGTACTAACACTTACAGGGAAAGAAGACTGTGTCTGGATATATGCTGGTCTGTACTAACACTTACAGGGAAAGATGACTGTGTCTGGATATATGCTGGTCTGTACTAACACTTACAGGGAAAGATGACTGTCTGGATATATGCTGGTCTGTACTAACATTAACAAGAACATGTTTTCACTTCACTGCTGACATGTACGCTCAGCATTCTTCAGTTCATTCACCGTGATTTTATTTATAAATCCATTATCAGGTTAATCATTTAGGTATATAGCCAGTTATTATATTAAAGTATTGCTATATGTATTTGTTTTGAAAGTGAAAATAAAGCATGGGTTTTTAGTTAAGTTTTAGTTAAAATAGGCATATGATTTTCATGACATAGCCTTTGACACTTAGTCACATAATGGCTTATGTAGCCCACCCCCACCCCTCCTCTAAAAACAGACCGACTACATGTAAACCTATCTTCTAGAAAGGCTGACCTTTATTCCCAGTCTGGAAATGAACCCGAATGTTCCAGACAACTCACTAAACTAACCAATCAAAGCAGCTCAGCTACATGAACGAATGTAACAGAAACTCACCTGTAAATCATTAGTTTGATGCAGCTGACCATTGAGGCAACACATATTTTGGCTACCAGTGTTAACAAAGTAAAATCATACTACTAACCTAATTGCCGGTTATCAACACAGCAGGAAATCCTCCTCTGATATATAGAACTGCTGAAGGTATGTGGTTTTGCTAGCCTAATTAATATTATATTTTAACTCTTGACATTAACTATATTTTATATTGTTATATTTTGCTTTTGATATTTAAATATATGATGACCATGTAAGTAAGAGTTATATTTCACTTAAGATATTTAAATGTATGATGACCATGTAAGTAAGAGTTATATTTCACTTAAGATATTTAAATAAATGATGACCATGTAAGTAAGAGTTATATTTCACTTAAGATATTTAAATATATGATGACCATGTAAGTAAGAGTTATATTTCACTTAAGATATTTAAATAAATGATGACCATGCATGTAAGAGTTCTGTCTGGAACACGAGGATGATTTTTTTAATCCCATGTATATTTTATTGGTAGATCGGCACTTTGTCTGAGACTCTATCTGATACTTTATCTTGGATGTTGGTGTGATGAGCACTGAGCTGCAAGCAATACCAGAGCAGAATATCTCACAAGTCAGACACTAGTCAGATAGAATTTGTCTGAACAACCTTGTGCTCCATTTTCCACTCCAACCCAATATTTCTTGGACTTTTAAGTCAATATTACAAAGTAGCCATTCAGTGATTTGGCAATGGTGTGCATTGTAGTCAGGAATAGGTCTGACATAATGCAAGTATAAGAAAATACATGGAACAGTTAGAAGTGCAAGTGTATATCCTAAAATGTGGACCCTCTTCAAGCTGTGTACAGCCAATATCTTTAAAAATGGAATAGTTATATTCACTGATGCATGTCTAAAGACTCTTAGCCTGCCTGTATAGTTGATATTTTTATAAATAGAATAATTATATTTGCTGGTGTATGTCTAAAGACTTCGCCTGTACAGGTGATATTTTTATCTTTGAATGTATAGTTAATATTTTTTATAAATAAAATAATTAGATTTGCTGGTACATGTCTGAAAACTGGAACCCTCTTGATGTTTGGCCTGTATAACTGATATCTATATAAGTAGAATAGTTTGCTAGTACACATCTGAGAATGTGGCCCCTCTTGATACTTAGCTTGTATAGCTGATATCTATATAAATGTGATAGTTATATATACTGAGAACCTGGACCCTCTCGATGTTTAGCCTATATGGCTGATATCTATATAAATGTGATAGTTATATATACTGAGAACCTGGACCCTCTCGATGTTTAGCCTATATGGCTGATATCTATATAAATGTGATAGTTATATATGCTGAGAATCTGGACCCTCTTGATGTTTAGATGATATATGTATAAATGGAATGATTACATTTGCCAATAAATTACTATGAACTAGGGCTGTCAATTTTTTCTAAAATGCTGCCCGGGTACCCGTCCAAATTTTGCACGGGTACCAGGGTACCCGCTTGAAAATTAGCATAATCTTCATCACAACTGGTGATCTCTACACAAAGCGACTTAATCATTAAGCATGTGCTCTATTTCACACAGTAGTAATCATTAAGCATGTGCTCTATTTCACACAGTAGTAATCATTAAGCATGTGCTCTATTTCACACAGTAGTAATCATTAAGCATGTGCTCTATTTCACACAGTAGCCAACAGTATGCATCTAGTGACTTACTATTATGATCTTTATATACAAACTTTAATTTTAATATGATCAATCATTACATAAACTAAACTAAAACTAAATAAAATGTCAACAAGAATAACATATTTAAAAATAGGGCTTCAAGTTCAATCGCCCTTCGCCGACAGAATTTCAGCACACAGATTGCTTTTCGCCATGTCACTATCCAATCGCTTGGCGTGAAGACAATGTCTTACCCATATTAAAAATATTACAATGTTATTATTTAATTTACTGACGTTAAAATACTGACAAGTTTGTTTACTGAAGTCTTATTAACATGCTGTGCATGTTAACAAGCACAGGAAACGGCAGAGATCCACAGAGATCCATGTCGTTCATAATTAGATCTAGATACAGCGGCTGCCATGGCCGGCTTGATATAGCAGGCTGCCATCTACGAATGGAGGAGGGGAGGGGGGAGTGTGCTAAATCGAGACAACCAGTGTCAGTTCTCTCATCTGTCGCATGATTGGCTTGCCTCTCTACTTTACCCATTTCTGTGCCATCGGCCATGTTATCACGGGACCTGGTCCACAATTTTACTACTCGGGTATTAGCACCACTACTAAGAACCCTACACTCTCTATATGCTGAACCAGTATAGATGATATTTTAATTGGTTAAGTCAGATGACTTCATAGCACTTCTATTGTGAAAAAGAAACATGATTTGTGATTATTTTATAATTGTAAAGTGGCATTTCAATTGCTCCAATTAAAATCTAATATAATTTATGCATAAAACTACACCCACTAAAAAAAACCCCAGAATTTTTAATACACTGTGCCTTATAAAACTGATCACCTTAATTCCATTAACTCACAGCATCAATAAATTCAGTTTTCAATGTATTTATAATTAATTATTGAATAAATAATAAGTACACACCTGTACATCACCAGCATTAAGGATACTTTTATGCCCACAAAAATCTTCATGGCGGAATGATCCTTCTAACATGTAGGTCACCTAAATTAGAGATAAATAGAGTGAGGAAAGAAAAAGATTTATAAAAAGAAAAATTTCTAACAGACACTGTTTTACATTAAAGGAAATGTAATGAATTAACAAGAGCATTTACAGTTTTAGCATACAATGCAAATAAGTTTATCATCAGCACATGATGTTGCAAATAATATTTGAAAGTAGTATAAAATAGAACCCAAAACCCCACACAGCACATATCACATACAAATGTGAGATATTAAATGATAGAAGAATGCAAATGATTAATACAGTTGTAATGTTGTGTGGATGTAGAATCCCAAAAGCAAAAGGCTTACATAGTTACAAAGAGAAAATATGCAAATGAATGTTCAAATGTAACTGACTGAAAGTTGCTTTATAATTTGCAGTTTAAACATATTTATAAAATGTCATTTAAAAAAATAAAATTTGCTAAAACTGAGAATTTAGTTCAATATAATTATTGCAGTTCAAACTTGAAAGGAAGCTCTTAAATTCTAAAATCTATATTTTTTATTACCAATTTTTCATTCTAATAAAAGTATTCAATACTGATTTGAATCCATTCTATAAATTTTGAATCTATAAAGCATTTATAAATATCCTATTACCATGGACATAATTACATAAAATTTTATGTAAGTCAACTTATGGTTGGTGACCCCTCTATATCAAAAAGAGTCCATCCAAAAACATGGCGGTACATGCTCTGATGTAGAAGTGTTATATTTTATTTTGGCACTTAACAAATATAAACCACAGTAAATTTTAAAAATTGATTGAAGTACAATACCCATCTACTGTTTGGTTGATGAGTAAGTTAAGTGGTGTGCAGACCAAACTCAGTATCAAGCTTGATGGAATATCAGGTATATTTAGATGGAAAAATTCCTTATCCATGTTTGGTGGTTCCATAGAAAAAGCATTAGAATGGATAAAACTAGAAAGAAACTTAGGTCAATCAGATAAAATTATCATTTGGTTCAGAAAACAAACCTGAAACAAGCAATAAATTAAATTTTCAAATAAGACGAGAAATGGTAGAAACCTTTAGTAACAGTCTCAGCAAAGAGGGGTCCTCTGACATCTTGCATCCAACTGATGAATCTGTCTCTTTCATTTACCATTATGATAAACAACTAGGGGATTAATCTCAGCTGTACATGATGACTATACTTCTGCTTGTCTAACATGTCCTCCATCTTGCATTATCTTTCTCCAGACATTGAGAATGATACAAAACCTGTCAATAAGGAAAATAATCTTGGTTGCTGTCATGGCATAGTCCATGTTCATGGGATAGCTGCATGTAATTCTCAGAGGATGGATGTGTCCCTCCCTTAACCTCTCACATCTGAGGGAGAGGTAATGCTTATCACTGCTACCTTGTGTCAAAGGATACCTGAGATACACAGTGATTAACTTCATACCAATACATTCAATATCACTGCTGTCTTGTGTCAAAGGATACCTGAGATACACAGTGATTAACTTCATACCAATACATTCAATATCCTCCCCAAAAGACCTGAAATCTTTCTTGCTGAAGAAAAGCCTCAATGATGTGACAGCATCCATATTTTCTTTTTCAACATACTGACACTGACAAGAGGGGTGGGGGGAGGGGTGGGGGGGTTGAGAAGAAGTGAGGAGACCTGCCATGTTAATACATTCATTCAGGCATGGGCTAAAATAAACATTCTTTGCCTCTCTAAATGGAAACATGTTTGGCTGCTCTTTCACCCTTGTAAACTTTTAACTCTTAACAGGCACAATAATCAAAAACAACCATGATGACAGTTTATTTAATTTATTTTATTCAATTATTTTTTATTTTGATTTACAAAGGAAACTGTAATAAATAATCATTTCCTACATTTGATTTTGATCATGTATTCATTTTAATAAAATTTCTTTTAAAATCTTATTCAAACGAAAAATTATTTTTAAAATAGCCATTGACATAACTTACACACTACACAAAAAAAATTATTTATATATGAAATATATATTTAAATGAATTCATAGCTCGCCATTATGATGAGTGCATGTGTGTGTGTGTGTGTGCATGCTTGCGTGCATACTTACTGTTTCAAATCCTCTGTGTGGATGATCAGGAAAGCCACCTGGGGGTGTTACACGAAATTCATCCAGCAAAAGAAAGGGGTCAAAAAGGGGAATCTGAAATTTTAATTTGAAGGAGTGGCACATGATTATCCAAAATTAACCCACATACAGTTCTGTAACTGATATATTTTCCATTTATATTTGAATATAATCTGCAAAATCAAAACCTTACTCTGATTTTAAATAGAATTTCTTTTCTTTAGCATTTTACATTTTTAATATCAAAGCATGAATAAATTGTTATCTAAATAACAAATATTGTTCAGTCTATACCATTCATAGATTTAATTTGATTAATTTTAATTATGTTTAATTTGTAAGGCTATTTGTAACCAAAAAATTCAACTCAGTTAACACCATTGCATTTTGTATCAATAACAATTGGCATTCCTGAACATGACTTTCACATGTGTTTTGTTAGAAAATTATCCATAAATAATCATTAATTAGTAATTTAGAGGAATAACTTGCTCCCAAAATGCAAAAATGCCACAGTATTTAATTTTTTCACTTTCAATGGATTAGCATCCTTGGATGTAATTACACCAGTGCTTTGTGAAAAATTATCCACAATCATTAATTAATAACTGTGAGGAACAATTTGCCCAAAATATTCAATTTACACCACTGCATTAAAAAAAATTGTTATCAAATATTGTGACAAAATTATTCCATTGCTACATTTTATAATTAATATTATAATATGAATTAATATTCCTATATGTTCTTTATAAGTGATACTCACATTTTGCACTTCTAGTATATGTGTAAAATGTGAATATTTAATAGATGAACTATTAGAAGGTATTTCTGTTTAGCTAAAAGTATCGTCCTTGTCTCGTTTGTATCTTCATCTGGGAGGGGGTGAAAATGTGGATCTTGAGAATTATATTCTTGGATGTTGTGAGTTTCTGGGCCAGTCAGCAGTGGTGTGAGCCATAATCTTTCTGGATACTGTATTTTCACCTCACTTTATTTCTGGATGAGTGTGTTCCACTGATTGTTTACTAATCACCCTTCTGGAAAACATCACCTGGTGAGTATATATTGGCTAGCCAATTCTCACCTGGATCAGAAGTTGCCAGGGATAGGTAATTATGAGTAGCCAAAAAGGGTGAAGTCACTCAGAAATAGTTGTTGCAAGTTGTTAACTGACATCAAACCACTGGAAATTATTTCTGTTTAAATAGTCATGTTTTGCCCTTCTCTTTATCAAAGTCTGTGCCTATATACTGACTTGCCCTGTGCTATGTCGAGATCAGCAGATATTGTCCTTTACGCCAGACAGCACAAATTTCCCTTGTGTGTGGACTTTGTGTTGTGCTGTAGACTCTGTCTGAATTGAAGACTGGGATGACTAAACAAAATTCCAAGACACAAGTTTCCCTGAGTATGAATTTGGTGTTCTACATTACTACTGCCCAGAAATCTGGTTGGCTGTTGTGTTTGTTTTTTGACTTAGTATAGAATTCTTCCCCTGTGTAATTAATGGTCTATAATAAGGTTGCTTTTAAATAGCATTTATAGCACAATAGATTTGTGGCAAGATGCTAGTAAAATTCTTCTCATTACCGGAAGATTGTGGTAGAAGTGTTGTTACTGTGGTAATGAGGTTCAGGTATAAGGTATCTAGGCATCTTGAGTTTTTCTTCTATGTAGTCAGTATTGTGTTCAATTAATAGCTGATGTGGAGTCTAACTGGATTTTCTGTAATCTGCTATATGATCAGTATTATGTTCAATTAATAACTGATGTAGAGTCCAGCTGGATTTTTTGTAATCTGCTATGTGACCAGTATTATATTAGATTAATAACTGAAGTGGAATTCAGTCAGATTTTCTGTAATCTGTTGTTTAGTCAATATTATGTTTAATTAATAGCTGACTTGGAGTCTAATCAGATTTTCTGTAATTTGTAGTGTAAGAAGTTGAAGCTTTGATTTATATATCACATTATCAGGCTAGAATAAGGTTTTATTCAAATTGCAGAACTCTTGGGTTGAATAAGTGTGAGAGTGCTGTTGAAAGGAGCCTTCATTTTGTCTTGTACCCAACATTATCTAAAAGCATCTCTAACAAGTGTCCTAAGCACTGCTGGCAACATTTGTTTAAAAATGGTTAATGTAGAGAGATCTGTTATGTTTTTTTTTTTAAAGCTAATGTATCTTTCGTACAACAGTAACTGTAAAATTGCATTTGAAAATATTTCTAAACACAAATATCTTTTTATTCAGAAGTTAATGTGTTCATTATTAGTTACTTTATAATTAAATAAAATGTCATAACATCTGCTGAAAAAAAAGTTTTTTTTTGAAGCAATCACTATTTCAGTATTTGGCTTTGACCCAATAGTTATGGGTCTCTATATGCATTTGATCACTATTCAGTACATAGATAGGCAGATAGGTAGGTAGGTGGGTCAATCGGTCGATAGATAGATAGATAGACAGACAGACGACAGAGAGACAGATAGACAGATAGATAGATTTACCTCTTTTCGTCCAATACTTCGCCTGACCCGGGCTCCAGCACCCTCATTTTGTTCCACACTAAGAGTATCCTTGTCTACAGTACGGCTCTGAGGCATTTTTACCAAAGAATTATTCAGTCATTAAAGAAGAAATACTGTGGCCTCAAAGGTTCAAAATTTCTAGCCAATTAAATTCTGCTGCTCAAACTTTCAGAATATAAAACAATTCTTGGGCAACCCATTGACTGGAAAAAAATACAACAGATTTTTTTTTTTGTTTAGATAAATCTAGGAATGTAAAATTATAATAATTTAATAAAACATAGCATACAAAATAAAGAATTATTCAGGAAAGATTAAAGATAAAATCTATTTGAGATGTATTCTTTCTTTAAATTTAATTAAATATTAATTTTTTAAAGTTACAAATCAGAATATTTATCTGATTATTTTTGCAATTCATTAAACATTCAGATAAAAATTTTAAAACTAAAAGTAATCCTACTTTTTTGATTAAACACAAACATTAATGTCAAGATCTGCAGTTTAAACAAAATCATTAAATATTTTAAATCAATTGGAAACTAGTCAAGATACTGTTTTAAGTGTTTATAAACAGTTTAAATGTTCTATTAATAATAGATACTTAAGTTCTGGATATTTTTTTTTCCTTTAAATAGAAACAGATCTCCAAAGCAAATTTTAAAGATGGCAATCCTACTTTCAAAATCAGACTTTTTTAAAAAGTAGCTGATTCAGATTTCAGTTCAGTTCAAACAATTATTACACATGGAATAAATTCTCTGTCTCTTTCAGTTTTCAAACAATGAAATATTAAACTAAAACTTCATCATATGCAATATCGTTACCAAATCATACTGTTGAGTGTTTTTCAAAACAGTTGACATATTTAATGCAAATGTAAAAACAAAAGAAACATTTAAGCACACTTTTGTCTTTATGGAAATGGTTTTCAACATTATCAAAACTGATGTAAAATGGTCACAGAACACATTTTAACGTTACAAAAACATAATAGGAACATGTTCTTAGGCACTGAAGAGGTCAAGTTTATTGCAAACTGGAAATTATAATGGATATATAATAAAAAATTAATATATAACCACAAAGGCCAGAATTTTTTTTTCTACTTGTACCATTCAACGGATATTCATCATATTTCATAGGAGTCTAATTAGTAGTAGATTAAGAATAGATTGTGATGTGCAAATAAATGCATTTGATATTTCTGATGATACATACAGATGAATGAGTTGCAGTGCAATAGTAATGAATAAGTTTATATATTAATTAATAAAAATAAAAAGCTATTTGTAAAACTGTTTCTGTATTTAAAAATGTAAATGTAAAACTATGTGCATGTGTTATATTTATAGTTTTTGTTTTATTATTTTGCTATATTATTCCATTAAAAAAATATTTAGTACTTTTACCTTTCTCAGCATGGACCAGATCTGCACATTAGATTATTTAAATAAAGAGAATAATTTATTTATAACAGTTCATATATTAAAAAGTTAAAATATAAAACGAAACTATTACATTTAAAGTATTATAATTATTATTAAATTTATTTGTTCCTAGTTACTTAGATATGACACCTCAAATCTTGCTGTTGTAAAAACCATGACAGATTTTTAAACCCAATATTTCACACAAGTAAAATGCACAAAATATATATTTATAAATTTTAAATCTATGAAATCTATAGTATCACCTTTGCACAGTTTCCAAAGCGTAAGATTCAACGATCACTTTGGTTTCCTTTATATATGTTTAGGAAATGCTGGCATTAAAAGAAGAAGACATTTCAACTTAACAGAACGAAACCAGTGTTTTTGTAAGCAAGTTCAAAATTAAGGTCAATACTATTTATAGCGATCAGTTTGTATTTTAACCCTATCTTTTCTTTGATCTTCGAAACTGGATTCATGTGATACTGGTGCACATATACTTTAAAGTTGCTTATTTTTTTTATACTGATTAAGAAATTCTTGAATTTCAAAACTTTTCTTTGACTGTTTACACAATCGTTATTAGAGTACAATGGATTTTTACTAGGCCTATTGTTTGTGTAGTGTGCATTGTTCTTTCTTATCATTATTATTTCTTTAAAGGGTTAAAATGTACAATAATCACCTGCAGAGAAAAAATGTAGAAAAACAAACAAGCGAAACATCATTTCTTTTATTTTAAAAGTTGTCTCTTGAATAATTTTGTGCATGAATATTGTAATGTATAATTTATCAGAGTTTAGAGAACTACAGAATAATTTCTGTCGTGGTTATGACAGGAAGTTGGGTTGTCAAGCTGAGACTATATAGGCCTACGTTTGCGTCATTGGTCTAATATGCTCTCATTGCTTTCCTATCATGACAGAGCAGATTTTGAATTACGTCCACCTTTTTGACCTCTTGGAAAAATTGTATTTACAATAGTTCAGCCGAAACAGGGAGCAAATTTTATTTTTAAAAACATGTAGTAGGGCTATTTTCCTCCCCTCTTATATTTTTAGATGTCTTGGTGGGGTGGGGAGAAGCGCCATTATTAATACTTCGGGAGTGGGTGTGTGCACGAATAACACCACCTTTCTAAGTTTGACATAATTGTCACACTTGTTTCTTGTTCTGAGTATTATTAAAAATTTGCGCCAGTTTCGAAAGTGCGTGGCGCATTTAAACTGATGAAATTTCGAGAAAAGTTTCATTTTTTTAGTTTCCTTAGCAATTCCACCTTAATTATTTTAAAACAGTTGAAATAATAATCAAATACAAATTATTAATTTAATTTAGAACTTTTCTGGGTCTTTAAAATTCCAAGCAATTTATATGTACTGTATTATTACTGAAGAGCGCGCAAGAAACGGTTGAAAATGTGAAGTGGGATCTATTAATTATTACTATTGTTGTTGTGGAGGCTTGTTTTCTAATCGATCTCCTTTTTTTAATTTTGCAAAATTCCACTTTGAAACTGTAAGTTTAATTTTTGCTTGTTTGCTTGTTTGAAATGCTGATTCGACATCAAGATGGTTTCTTGTGGCGGTTGGGGCGTACCCATTCCTCACAATACATAATTAAGAATTAATTTTAACTGCTTATAAGCTTATCGGTGTTAAATGACAATAAGAGTATTATGGTACTAAAATATTTTAATCGGCATGTTGTCTACCTCCGTTTAATGACCAAGTGAAGAGAAATTTAGGACATCCATGCATATGAGCTCAGTCAACAGATTTAGGTTTTGTAATATAATTTCAGTCTCAATGAATATTGGAATGTAAGAGATGAAAAAAATGTACACCTGCGAGATTTTTTATGTTACCAATGTACACAAATGAGCTTGATAACAATGAAGATGTTGATGACGATATGATGACAGCTTCCGACCTAGGTCGATTTCACTGCCTGGCTCGAGGTGTGCCGCTGTTGAGAGAGTTGAAGATATTGAAAGAAAAGTTGTAGAGTGGTGATGATGAATGGTGGCCGGTGGCTCATGTCTAGCCGATAGAGGCATACATTACCATGGGTTAATACCGTGGTGGTCGATGTTGATGTCGCTGTCCCCGATGTCGGAGGGGAGAGGGGGGTATCAGCACACCAGATCTGTACTTAGTGTATACATACTCCCGGGATGTTCAACTCCCTGTCCTCATTGGTGTTGCTGTCGTTGTTTTCGTCGGCTATCTTAGGTGTTGTCCGTTGGGATGTGCATAGATGGGTGCTGGTGGCAAGCACAGATGATCGAGTATCAGGTATGTCATGTCCGCAATGGAATGGTGAAAAAATCCCCACTGCTGATACTGGTGCTCTCTGTATACTCGTCGTTGTTGGTAGTGGTGGTTGTAGGTGTTATTTTCCTTGGTTTTTTTTTTAATTGTCTGCTGCTGTTGGCCCATGTTTTCCATGGTTTATTTTTCTCTCGCCCGTCGTGTGGAGGCGATCTTTTTCTTTTGCTGTGTTCTTGTGTCTGATGCTTTTTCGCTTGAAGGTGGCTCTGAGGATGAGAGAGGAGGAACCTCAAGCACCCTTTAGTAGGAGAAGCCTCAAGCATCCTTGAGTATTCTTCTAGGGCAGCCTCAATTTCGGTCATTGCGTCTATTTTCTTTAAATCTGGCTCAGTCTGGATGATAGAGTGTTGGTTATTTTATGTTTTCTATTTTTATCCTTTCTCGTAGTTGATGTGGTTTGTTTTTTGTTTTTTTTCCATCCCTCTCTGTCGTTAGTGTTTGTGAGGAGGCCTCCCTGCTTGAATGTTTTGGTGAAGTTTGATGTTGTTCGTGTTTGTTTCTTTCTCACTGGATCGGGTGGATGTAGTCTGAGTCTCTTTTGTTGTTGAAGATGGCTTCCTAGCTGGACCTTGAGAAGTGACTCTTGAGGGCCAAACTTACATCAGTAACTAGATTTGCAGATATATCTTTGTTTCTAGCTAGATCTTTATCTTCCACACTTTTGAAAATTGCCCACATTAGATTACTGAAAATTTTGTCAAGATTTTTTATGAATTGAAGAAGTGTTAAGATTTCAATCTCTTCCACCCTGTTTTCGGTTACATTTTTATTTTACTCTCTCTTGCAGTCGAGAAGACAGTAGCCTAAATCTTCTTCTTTATCATCTTCATCATCATCTTCTTCTTTATGCACTTCCCTGACCAGGGCACAGGACCAGGAGTTGGTAATTCTTTTTGTTCATGTATCTTCCAACCTTGTAATTCGCTTTGGGGTGGGGTGGGGGGTATAGCGTTCTACAACTTGGAAAGCTGCGAGTCGAATGTGAATGATACAGAGGTTGGTTGGTCATGTAGGGAGCGCTTCCGGCTTTCGCGCTTGGGGAGTGGGGAGAGGGAGGGGGAGGTGCCTTTCTGCTGCGTGCGCCGTTGCGAAAACATGTCTGGCCGGCAAAGGCGGACTCCAAACTCGGTAATCTTCCACCTTCCCAGCGCGAAATTGGCTTAGAATGGAAGCGTTTCTCCAAATTCATTTCAGTCACATGAACATTCAAAACGCTTTGTAGGTATATTGATTAATAATGCGTAGAACATGATCAGATATTTAATAAGATCCGTTTAATTATACCTAGAATACAGAGATATGCAATTGGGAGGAGGAACGGAGGGGGTAGGCCTTAGCGATCGGAAGTGATCTTTGTTTACCGGAAGTTATGTCCGAAGCAGTCACTGATGTCTCGATTGTTTGGTTTCATTGATAATACAGTGAAAATTTGTCGCTGCCAAATGCGTAAGACTACTTAAAGTATGGATTATTATTTCCCTTTATGGATTTTCAAGATAAAGTTGACATAAAAATAAATGTGTATATTTTGAAGTAAACTACATTAATTTCTTTTTAGACTTGACGGTCTCATTCCGTTTGCCTTGATTTCTAGTCCAGACTTTTTGCAAACGGGGGTAAACAGATAAATATTAATTTAAGTTTAGAAAAAAAAGAAATATTCTCATGCGAATCTGCACTTGGATACTGTAGCATCTTAGCATTTACAAAATTTGACCTGACACTTGTGCACTTCCATTTCTGCGTGAGTAAAACAATTCGTTATGTGTATGCGTGCGTGCGTGCGTGTGTGTGTGTGTGTGTGTGATGGCTGAGAAGCGGATCTTCGAAACGCTTCTAAACCAGCAAATGTAAAGTCAAATGCAGCAAAGCTACAATAAATTTGTTTATGAGACAAGATAAATATTTATTTTTAAAAACAAAATTTTGTAAAGTATTATTTTCTTAAAACACATGTAATGTGGTGTTGAAATCGGATGTACTTTCGTAAATGATTGAATATATAGAAAATAGTTAAAGACTCAGTAGTACATTTTTCTACAAAGTTGAATTGTCCAGTTTAATTGCTGACGTCTATAAATGCCATAATAATCCAAGAAAGGGCTGAATTAGTCATAAATGTTGCGGATGTGGTGATATATTGTGCAGTGAGTAGAGAAAGCAAATATGTGTTAACAAAGATGATTGTTATAAGTGGAAAGTTGTGCAATTTGGCCCAAGCAGAAAGTGGCAGCTTGCAGATTTTTACTATTTTAGTTGCCAAAGATTTTTTTTTGTCATGTGCAGTTTGAGTATCCGATCACATTTGCACTTTGATTCATTAGAACAAGATAGTTTGACACATGAGCACTTCAGCACATGAACACTTAGGCACAGGGATTCTTCAGCATTCTGACCCTTCAACACTAGGCTGCCTGCAAGGTTAAGGCAACTCACTACTGAGTACTAAGAAAGCTAAAGTGTCTCATTCATTTGAATTGTCATTAAACATTTGACTTTAAAGAAATTATTAATTAAGTTTGGTAATCAGCTTGGTAATCAGTCACTCACCAGTCCTGTTTCATTCTCAGACCTCTGTCCTCTAGTAACAATGGCAATGTAACTATGTGGTTTGAGTTATGATGGGTTATGACATTAATTATAATTGGACTTGGTTTAAACATCAGATATTTAGTTAGTTAATACTATATTTGGCATTAATTTGCTTGTCATAGGCCTACCTATTTTGGCTTTTGGGAGATGTATTTGAATCTGAATTTGCATGATATAGGATGGAGTGTGACATTCTAATTTTTTTTATTTAAATGCCACAGAGAATGTTTTTATCTTTCTAGAAATTGATGGAATATGATACTTTGATAGCACAAGATATGTTTTTAGTTTATATTATTAATGCAAGTGGTGCAGTGTCAGAAATTTTTGTGAGACAGAGCAAATATGCTAACAGTTTTGCTTAACTTAGCAATGAAAACTATTACAGTATTAGTTTTATTAAACACAAAACTCTGAGCTGCTTGATTTAATCACAATATTTTTATTTCCAGCATTGAACTGCCTAATAGAAATACTGATTTATTTTGCAAGTTTAATTTTGCTGGAATTGATTATCAGATGTAATGATATTAATTATTATTTAGTCAGAGACTGAGAGAGTATTAAATAACAATGCATTGCTTATTTATTTATTATTTTTCTTCTTTTCAGCTACATATATAAGGTCAAAATTAATTTATTATTTCATATTTAGAAATTGTGTCAACAGATGGAATTTTGTTTGACTAAAGTGAAATAATAAATCAGAACATTTCTAATTTACAGCCATAATCCAGCACATACCATTGCAATTTTATCTACTAATCATTTAATAATCTCAGATCCCAAATATTTACTCTTAAATTACAAGTTTTTAAGGCAGACCATTTGGTTGAAAAGTTAACTAAAACTTTGACTTACTTAGATAGGGATCAAAGGAAGACATCACTTACCACCAAACACCAATGAGAGTTCCAGAATCCAAATTGTAGAGGCCACAGCTAAATATTTTCAGTGTTATATCAGCCGTATTATATTGGGGGCAGTCTTTAGCATGAAGGTGACCAAATTGAAGAGACTAAAAAAAAATTATTAAAAATATAAGTAAGTTTAGGCAGTTTGATTCTGCATATTTAAATTTTAAGTCAATCTCAGATAATTATACTGCCTGTTTTTGCCTCTCAGAGCCATTTTAAAACTTTTCATGCCTTTAGTTCAGAATCTTAGCTTTTAGTTTGTGAATTTTCTTTCTACAAATTTTCCAGATTGATCAACTAAAAACAGACTGGCTAATACTACTTTTACTAGTAATACAAGCTGACCACTAAATTAGATATACAGAGTTTGTATACTAGTAAGTATTCTGCAATCTATTTTGTTTTTAATTTTGTCAGTTCCTCTTTTTTAGAACTTCAGATGACTAAGGACTTACTAGACATTGCTTTTACAAATTAATATATTTAAAAATAATTATATATGAATGATAAGTTCATGGAAATTGTACTTGTTTCAAAATGGAAAGAATGACGGTAGATAATACTAATAGTTCATATATGCATTATTAGTATTCACAACATATAAATTAATCAGTGTTAATAATTGAAAGTTCATACAAGCATAATTTTACTCACAACATATAAATTAATCAGTTGTTAATAATAATAATTGAACCTGACAGTAAGGAATGCAGATAAAACGTTTTTTCTTTCTTCCTTTTTAACCAAAAAATGACAGACTTGTGTACACTAAGATGACAGCCAATCATGAAGATTTACTTAGTAAGCTTCAAAAAGAACGAAGGAAATTGATGCTTCCACCACTGTTAACAAGAGACTTCCAGCCTGTGGAGAATGTAACAACCAGCAATTCTCAACCTGCAATTCGAATCATGCAGTGGAATACCCTTGCTCAAGGTAGGAAAAAAAACCCAGCAAATTAAAGGCCATAGAATTAAACAAAGTAAAGTTTTGTAGGCCTAGCTAATCATTCTAATAATTGTCTTTTTCCATTTTTATCTATATAGGTCTTTGATAGCTATGTAGGTCCAACACTTTTTCTTAAGCATTTGCTTAAGTATTTTCATAGCTCTTTTTGCTAAGTTTGTAAGTGCCTTACTTTTTATGGGTCCTTGGATAGATAGGTCTCATGTTTTTTCAAAGGCCATTTCTAATTTCTTAGCACCTTATAGATTAGATTTATAGGTCTTATGCTTATTATTTATTGCTACTAATTTTTATACCCTAAATTTCTTCATAGACTTCTTCTTTCTTTGTAAGCTCTATTCATAAATCTGTGCTAGTTTCGTAGTCTCGTTACTTTTTTGTTAAACTTTGTTATTTTTAAACCCTCTTATTTTCTTAGACCTTTAGTAGTGTTTTAAATCCCTTATTTTTTTTATAGGCCTTAAACAGTTTTGTAAGCACTTATTTTTTTATAGGTCTTAACCAGTTTTGTAAGCCCTTTTTTTATAGGCCTTAACCAGTTTTGTAAACCCTTATTGTTTTTATAGGCCTTAACCAGTTTTGTAAGCCTTTATTTTTTTTATATGCCTTTGCTAGTTTTTTAAGCTCATTACTTTTTCATAGGCCTTTACTAGTTTCTTAAGCAGCCCCCCCCCCCCCCCCCCCCCGTTTTTCTTTAGAGGGCCTTAACTAGTTTTGTAAGACCCTTATTTTTTTTTATAGGCTTTGCTAGTTTTTTAAGACCCTTATTTTTTCATAGGCTTTCACTAATCCAGTTTTGTGGGCCCTTGTGTATCAACCCCTTACTTTTTCATAAGCCTTTGCTAGCCAATTTTGTTGGCCCTTGTGTGTTGTGCAAAGTCTAAGCACTGTGCCCATTGACTAATTCAGCACTTCAGCATGATTCATAGTGGATCTAGACAAAATCTAATCTTTTAATGTTTTATAGAATACAAAAATCCAAAATGATGACAGACATTACTAGATTCATTCGCAGATTTAGACAGTGCATAATCTCTTCTGGAATGCAAATATCTGGAATGATTATAGGCAATAATAAAGATACACAGTCTCATCCTACAAGCATGTGTAATCAGATAGATATAAGGTAGAAATGTGCTCACCGTAAGGCGGATTAAGTAAAATGATTGCATTGTGTAACTTAAATATAATATTATAAGATAAAGATTTGTTCAGCAGTACATGTATTTCACTTTTCAATTTGCAGACCCACAAAGTATTTACAAATCATGGGATTTGAAAAGATGTATTTATGTGTTCTTCAAGCACTAGTGTTATCAAACATTGAAACCATTGCAACACAAATTCGAAATGCTTTAAAATATAGTTGTTTTTTCTTGTAAAATGTTGTATGCCTATAAAGCTCCTTGAATTTACATATATTTATTGCAAAATCCACACATTTTAATGACTATAGACATTCATTTGAAATTACAGGTTAGGATCCCATTTATTTGAGAATGCATATTAACCTCTGACTAGCATTAAGTAATGTTTCAATGCTGTGATGAATTTAAAAACTATGCATTTCACATATTTTATTTATTTATTAAAAAGTGTCAGTAATTGTATTTTTTTTGTCACACATTATAATGTATTTTGAAATTACATTTACACTGAAAATAAATACAGCAGTTAACACAACGATACTGTGAACAAGAATTTTGTGTGATTCTTTTTCAGCAAAATTATATATATAGGTATATTTAACATCTTTAATGGCATTTTTCAACGGGTTGATTTTTTAATGATCTTTTTTGTTTTTGGCAGTTTTATACACATACTTGACATCTTTTTAACACTTTTTCCCAGCATCCAAATTTTCTATTCATATATTTATTTGACCTCTTTATGACATTTTTTCCAGCAAAAGAGTTTTTTATAATATTAATAGTGTTACATTTTAGCAGAATTGTACATATACTTGACATCTTTATGACACTTTCTTTTTCAGCATAAAAGTTTTATGCCCTGTTAGTAAAATCATATAATGTGTATTTCTATTTGCATCATATAATTTTATACCCTGTTAGTAAAATCATATAATGTGTATTTCTATTTGCATCTTCATAATATTCAGAACAAGAATTTTGTATAATAATTAATACTGTTATAAAAATCATGCATAGACTTGACATTTTCGACATGTTCCATATAACAGTTTTGTATTATGCTATGAAGGAAATAACATATAATTTATATGACATCTTTATGATAATTTTCAGCACTGAGTCAAGGTGCTGATAACTTTGTGCTATGCCCAGAGGAGGCCTTGAAGTGGGATAATCGCAAGCTGCATGTAATTGAAGAGATGTTAACTTACAGCCCTACCATTCTTTGTCTTGAAGAGGTGGATCATTTTAATTACATTCAGGAAAATTTAACAACAGCTGGCTATCAGGGCATCTTCTTCCCCAAGCCTGATTCTCCTTGTTTATATTCTCCAAACAACAGTGGTCCAGATGGCTGTGCAGTCTTTTGGAAACCAGATCATTTGCATCTGCAGTCCAAAGAGGAAATTGTTTTGCAGTCCAGAAATGGCATGGAGACTAACCAAGTTGCCATAATATGTACATTCACACACATAGCACGAAAGAAAGATTTTTGTCTAGCTGTCACTCATCTCAAATCTAAAACGCCCTATTGGCAGTTGCGTCATGAGCAGGGAGAATACCTAGAGAAAGTACTCTGCAAGACTGTTGAGAAACTGCCTATAGTTGTGTGTGGTGACTTCAATGCAGAACCAAGTGAGCAAGTTTATGAGGTCTTTAAACGCAGTAGGCTGCAACTTGCCAGTGCCTATTGCCATCTCTCTCAATTGATGGAGGAGCCAAAATATACCACATGGAAAGTGCGTGGTGGGGTGGCTGGCAATAAAGAAGTTGCCCACTGCATAGATTACATATGGTACTCTAGCAGCCACTGGCAGCCAGTGGCCATTCTCAAACTTCCCACTGAAGGTGAAATAGGAAAAGATCGTTTACCCTCTTATAGTTACCCATCAGATCATCTTTCCTTAGTTGTAGATTTTGTCTGGAAAGCCTGAAGGCACAGGCTTTTTAAGCATCTTTTGCATGTTATCTTTAGATTTGTTTTAGAATTGTAATAATTTCACATATATATTAACTGTAATTTGAGGATTAAATATGTGCATATTGCAGTAAAACAGGACATTTTAATACTGCTTGTTTTGATGCCACTATTTTGGCATTGGTATTTTGGTACTATTATTTTGGTGCTGCAGTTTTAGCACTGGATATTTTGATGCTGAAGTTTCGTGCCTTATTTAAAAAAAAAATATTTATTTCATATTAAATAAGTAAATTATACACAGAACTGCATGTTATGAAAACTTACATGAATAAAATAAATATATATATATATATTATTTAAATGTTTTTTTATCCTAAAACTATTTTAAAAAATAAAAAATGAAAAGAATCAAACACAACTTATTGTTTAATTTTTTCCTTATGCTTACATTATGAAACTAATCTGTTAAATTGTGTGCTAATCCATACAAATACTCTTCTTTATATTTTTTTTTTTTATCTCCCCAGGATATTTTAGGCATTTCAGCAGTGAATATTCTCAAAGGATATATTCATAAATGTTATCAAACCACTTTTGATTGCATCATATTCCATCAGTGAACTTCCATTGTGCAGTTCCATTTAAGTACACTACCATAATCTGTTACTAATTTTTTACTTACCACTTGGTGTTAAAATATCCAGTACCAAAGCACACAGGCCAAATTTTTCACCTACTACTTAGTGTTAAAATGTCCAGTACAAAAGCACACAGGCCAAATTTTTCACCTACTACTTAGTGTTAAAATGTCCAGTACCAAAGCACACAGGCCTTTCAAGTAGTGGCACCAAAATGTGTGATAGTGATTGTGTAGATCACAGTAATGTTAACAGATTAAGTTTATGAATAATGAACCTGTTTTCATTGATCTTAATTATAATCTTTCTACAGACACTAATCACCACATACTGTGATCATGTTTCTTGTTTATATTTTATTTCTGTTAATTGAAGAGACAGTTTAAAGAAAGAAAGAAAGAAGGAGTAAATTTGGCAGGAAGGGTTTAATGAAGGAAGGAAAGAAGTTTGGAAGGAAGAAAGGAAGGATTGTTTTTTTATTTATTAAAATATATTTGAACTGAGCTTTGAATAATGCACTTATGCATGAATGTTTGGAGATTTAAAAAAAAAATCACTCAGATTTTAATATTGATCATTTAGATTAATGTTTTTATTATTGTACTTTGTTATTTTACCTATATTAAGAATGTCTCAAATACCACCACCACCATCCATCCTCTTGCTGAGCAGCCAGAAAAACTGACCTGGAAGCTAAATTAGAATGACTTACAGACAAAGTCAGCAAATATTTACAAATTTTTATATTAAAAAGAAACAAACATGCAAACATATTAACATTGTAATTCACACTTAAATGCATCTCACAATTAAATCCAAAGCAAGCACTCAACATTCATTACCAAATAATTTTACATTTACTTAAAATTCAGGCTTGCACAAACTACTCATTGGCCACTTTAATCATTCATTACCAGACTCAAATAATTCTACAGTCACCTAACATTCAGGCTTGCCTCATGGACTACTTTAAGCATTCACTTCCAGAAACAAATAATTCTACATTTACTTAACATTCAGGCTTGCACAAAACTACTCATGGGCTGCTTTAATTATTATTACTACTGTGGCATGTCTGCCCCTTGTCACACTTTTCTTAAATTAATTAACAGAGAAAAATTATCTTACTTCATAATAATATTTCAAATCTAATAATAATAATTTAAATGGTAATAATAGTTGTGATTTTGTTACTTCAAATTCTTGTAAACAGTGTTTCTAACTTGAAGCCCTGACACTTTAATTAAACTTGGCTTTGAGCTCCACAACTTGCCAGTTACATAACCTCTTCTCACTCTCTCCAGCTGCCATACGTTTGCATAAAACTTTAGTGTCAAGGTGAGTGGATCCTTGTCCCTTGGTCAGCACAACTGGAGAGTGGAGGCTGGACATATCTACTGAATAAACAAATCACTGCAAACATGCATTTGTGCGATTGTTTGAGAGTTTGTAATAATAGCATTTTCTTTGTTGAAATAGTAGCTAGTAATGTGCCAAGGTAACTATTCATTGCCTGAGGTCTAGGCAAGATTTGAACAAAAGAAGACCCGTGTTGGTGAACTTTTTCTTAACATGCTTGAAGTGTTCATGTTCTAGAGGGTTCCAGAAATCCCGAGCTTTTGTAATATAAGAAAAAGTAAGAGAGAGAGAGATACAATGACTATAGTTGAGAAGAGAGTTTCTTTCTCTTGTATAAACTCTCGAAGTGCCCAACTCAGACATTTTTGACTAAGAATTCTGAGTACAGCAAAGTTCGTTGGACCTAGGTTCCCATTGTCTTCGACGCTGATGTTTTTTATCAACTACAGTGCACAAACAAAACATCAGTGCTACATTTTGTCTGGAACAGGCAAAGTGGGCCTAGCCTATACCACGGATGTATGGTCATCGCTGTGAGGATACATTGCTGGTGGGTGAAACTGCAACTGTCAGGAAAGGTTACAGAACAACGATGGCAATGGAACCGTTTCCCTTTGACCAGATCCTGGGAGACCCGGTCAACCTGGATGACAATATTTGTCCCTCAGGCAGCAGCAAAGGTAACTGCACTTGGTTCACATCACTTCCCCCTTCTGTGGTAGGGTAGGCATACGATGTACCAACAACGATGGTGTTTTCTCTCTGTCAGACGTCTGAGACATTGTTTCTTGTGTGAGTAACTCTTTAAAAAAAAAGACCTCAGAGCAATTTAGAACTGAGTAGGAACTAACTATCAAACTTTAAACTGTTGAACTTTTGCATTTATAAGAAATCGCCAGTAGGATTACTGAACTTTTATTATTTATGAAAGGGTATGGAAAGCCCAAGAACTGTTTGATAACTTCGCTAATATATGTAAATTATTTTATAGCGGGATTGCCGCTTCATGAGATGTTGTTATGTGAATTTTCTTTCATCATTCATTGCTTGTCCCCCACCCCATGAATGTGAGTGTGAATGTTCTAGAGCAATTGATTAACCACCGCAGGAGAGAGAGAGTAACCTGTGTTTAATAAACACAAAATTAGAGTTTTAAACTGAAGTAATCTAATCTTTGGTTTTTGAAAGTGAGTGAAAGCGTTGTTTTTTTGTTCTTTTGTGTTCTGTATCATTTAACACTTCACAGGTCCGTATGCATTTACACATACACACAGTGTCAGCCTACTCATAACCCAGCATGCAGAATAAAAATTTCATCCAAACAAACACCTTGGTTTGTTCTGTGTATAGACTTGTTACAATACCAATACAGGTCCTATGAGTCTGTCTAACTATCGCCTCCCCTTTCATCAGAGAGTGGTGGTGGTGATGACAGCATGCTAAGGGAACACAACTTTAGATTGCCTTCGACTTGCCTTCTCCTGTAGAGAATCTATTCCTATTTTCCAGAAGTGGGCAGGGGAGTAATTAATCAACACTTCATTTTGCTCATCATTCTCTCCTCCTGCACTCCCACATACCAATCTGCCACAACTATCCTAAGATTCCAAAAATAACAGTAGGGTATAAGTGTTCTTAAGCTGTATCAGTTGTAATTATCCCAGCTTATAAAATCAGCATGATACAAAAGCTTACATCTGAGCCATAGATGTATTTTCCTATGGTTATAAAAATGAAAAAATGTCTGGTAATCTTTCAGTGACTTATATGTTTGCATAAATAGCAGCTTGGTAGAAACTGTCTGCAGTTGCCTTTTAGTATGGCTGAATTAAATGTATATAAACAAAGCAAATATTTATCTAAAAAAAGCTAGAAAAGCTGGTTTTCTGCATGTACTGAAACATCTAGTCATAGGTTTCACTTTGGCAGACAGGTTTCAATATGGTGGTCAGATTCACTTTTGTAATCAGAATCTAATATGGTACAGATTTTACTATGTCATTGAGGTTTTGGTATAGTGGTCTGGCTCCAGTCTGACTCATTCTGCATTAATGTTGGGATACAGTAAAGAAGTGTGTTTACTTAGTTAGAGTGTTCATAATGTTCCATAGGAAATTACTGGTTCTCATGATTGTGGCATGCACTTTTCCTTGCAGCCATCTTGTCCCAGGAAATAGCTATTAAATAGTTATAGGATGTAGGTCCACAGCTCAAGTTTCTCTGGTAATCAGCTGATTCATCACTATCCAAGGTCCATTCATCTTCCATGTGAAGAATTCATTTGTATTAGTTTGCTCCCTCAGTTGCAGTCAGGTGGTTAATCACTATCAAAGCATCTTTTATTTCATGTGAAGAATTAATATCCCTTGTTAGTTTGTACATTCAGTTGCAGTCTAATGATTGGTTACTATTAAAGTACCATTCATCTTCAGTATGAAAAATTTATTCCTGTGCTGGTTTGTACAGAGAATGAAAATAGGAGGAATTTTTTTTTCAGTATTTTATAATTGCCATTTGTCAATTTTCTTCACTATCTATTCTTTAGTTTGGATAACGGAAAATATACATATCTGCTCCAAACTGTTGCAAGCTCTTTTCTGTTGTTCTTTGTAATGTACTTTCATCTGGTGAGCTACCATATTTTCTAAAATTTATGCTTGTCCAGCATGTGGTTTGCCTTTTTCCTAACTTTTCCTACTCTGTCTAGTATATGGGTTGACTTTTTTCTAGCTTTTTTTTGCTTTGTCTTTGACTAGCCTCAGTAGCCTGTGGGTTTACATTTTTTCCTCGATTTTTCTGCTTTGTCTTTGTCTAGCCTGTGAGTTTGCATTTTTTCCTAGATTTTTCTGCTTTGTCTTTGACTAGCCTGTGGGTTTGCATTTTTCCTAGATTTTTCTGCTTTGTCTTTGTCTAGCCTGTGGATTGACTTTTTCCTAGACTTTTCTGCTTTGTCTTTGTTTAGCCGGTGGGTTTCCTAGCCTATTTATTAAAGGAATTATTTTTCAGTCTTGTCCTAGTGCATTTTCTCACAAATTCATTTTGGCATAGTTAAGCTTAAATTCTATATAAATAGGAAGTAACTCTGAGCCAGTTTAACATCACTGATCCAGAGAACAGTAATTATATGTGTGGAATAATATTGTCACACTGATTATTACAGATTATTTCTTCAGCCTGTTGAATGTGTGGAACAATATTGTCACACTGGTTATTACAGGTTCAGCCTGTTGAATGAATGGGGAACAATATTGTCACACTGGTTATTACAGGTTTTTCTTCACTAAGTTGAATTCCCACTATTTTCCATTTTTTGTTTGGCATTCAATGGACAGCTTAATTTTTTTCTTATTTAATTTTTTAAAAATACATATAACTTTCTTTAGCACATAAGTCTTTATCTAAATCTTCAAAAAGAGGAAAAATAGTTTGTGAATTTTGATTGAGAAGAATTTTTGAGTGAGATTGTCTATTTTTAATGGAAATGAATTCCTCTGAAAATTGAAGCCTCTGTTGGGTAACATAAGTCAAGCAGCCATAAGTCACATGTTGCTTATACCTTCCTGTTTGAAGTGAGTGAAGAATGTGGCTTAACTGAAAATTACTGTAAGATTAGTAGACTACTTCATGACTTGTTTATAAAAGTGCATTTAAGAAAATATCAAATCAGTTTTCAATCATATTTACCTCAGAAATAGTATTGAAATTCAAATTTTAATTTAAAAGAAAGAATTTTTTTGTTATAATTTTTAAAACCAAACTATGATTTTAATCAAAAACAAAATAGTGTACTTTGATGATTTGAAATAGTTCCCTGAAATTTAATTCTATAAAATGGAAGATACTAATAACCAGAGTTTTACACTGGTGTCTACAACTTCACAATATGTGATGCCTATGTGCTAATGTATAAGGTATATATGAGTTTACAATATGTGATGCCTACATGTGACACTTCTCTGGGCACCCTTTATTCGATATTATTATTATTTTTTAAATTAACTCTACTCTTTACACAATAATAAGAGAAATGTTTTACTGTTGCATGTTTCTGCAGGTGGAAATTTATTAAAGGAGTAATAAAAATCCATCTTTTATTTATATTTAACATACCCCCATCCACCTGCTATTACTTCAACATAAGACTTTAATATATGTGCAAGATGGTCTATAAATTTATTAAATCAATAATCAAAGATACCACATGAATGTAATCAAAAGAGTGTTGACATTTACATCACAAAAATGTTTGATTAACATTAGACACTTGTTAGTTTATCCTAGCATAGACATCAGCAGTCAAATTAGCACACACACACATATAAAATCAAGTTCATAGATAATTCATCATAGAAATGAGAGTGGAGTTTGAGAGATAATTATAATCAATGTGTATAACCTTTTCAATGATGACAGCTGTCACTAGCACGTGTTCACAATTGTGGTTTGCAAACAAGTCACTGTCTTTTTTATTAGGTGACATTCCAATGTACCCTTTCTAGGCATGTTACACAACTGTTCCAGAAACTTCAATGCACTCACAAAACTCATTGCGGAGAATCATCCAGAACTTCATCTGTGCTATCAAAGCATATCACAAGTGTTCTAGAATCTTTGTGTGCATTACACAGCACACCACGGGGAATATTCAAGAAACTTCATGAATTCCAAGACCAAACTCAAACCTCAGTTTCTGCTGTTTTCGCTAATGAACGGAATTCACAGAAATCACATTACAGCAACATGTTTACCGATAATTTCAATGACAATGCTGTGAACTCATAGACACCATATGCTTTAACTCATACACATCATTTGTTGTGAACTCATGGACACCATATACTGTAACTCGCAGGCATCATATGTTGTGAACTTGTAGACACTATATACTGTAACTCGTAGGCATCATATGTTGTGAACTTGTAGACACTATATACTGTAACTCTTAGGCATCATATATTGT
Organism: Sinotaia quadrata; assembly: GCA_028829895.1. Classification (NCBI taxonomy): domain Eukaryota; kingdom Metazoa; phylum Mollusca; class Gastropoda; order Architaenioglossa; family Viviparidae; genus Sinotaia; species Sinotaia quadrata. The sequence continues at coordinate 49,167,155 of CM054183.1, forward strand.
GAACTTGTAGACCCATATACTTAATAACTCATAGGTATGTACTGTGAACTTGTAGGCACCATATATGTACTTTAACTCATAAGCATCATATGTTGTGAATTATAGACACTATATACTCTAACTTGTATGTGTCATAAATTGTAAACTTGTAGACACCATATACTCAATAACTCACAGGTATCATATGTTGTAAACTGAGATACTATAACTTGTAAGCATCATATATTGTGAACTCATAGACTTGTAGGCATCATATGCTGTTAACTCAGAGACACCATATACTGTAACTCATAGGCATCCTATGTTGTGAACTCAAGACACCATACACTTTAACTACCAAGAAATACAAGGCCAGTTTCCCAGTGGCAGAAAACAGAAAAACATGGAGACTGTGTACAGTAAAACAGTGCCTGTAAATAATGTACTTTTCACACAAAGTTCCAGCTCTTTCCCTTCCTTTAATCGAGGAAAAAAATTGCAGGGCATAACATTTTGAGCGATTCTCAATATAGCCTGTCCAGTGAAGATAGGTAATTTGGAGCATGGTGAATGAAGGGTCCATTTTAATACAGAGGGAGTGTCCTATTTTAAGATTCAGTAGTGAATTTGTCATACCTTGATATTGATGTCTCTGTCCAAGACTGCAGTAGGACTTGTATAACTATTTGAATGAGGACCAATATAAAAGCTTCCATCACAATAACTCTGAGATGTGTCCTGCATTGTGATGAGACACTGACGGTCTCTTATTGTTAGTGCATTCTCCAGGTGATGAAATCACAAGACCAGAGTTTATGGCTGGTGCCACTGGAAGACGGACTATCAATTTTTTAGCAGGGTGTGACAAACATTTATGAAAATCATTACTTCTAGTCACCACCACAATAAACAGGAACATTAAAAATAATTTTGAACAGATTCCAATTTAGAATTTACATTAGAGTTAGGCTGTGTAGGTTTCAGCTTAAAGCCTTATGGTAATATGAAGTTTATGTAGATCATAAAATATTAATGTTTGAAAGACTGTCAGCAGTTAAAATCTAGAGCCATCTTTATGTGGATTTTTCGATTGCACTGCTTGTTGAACTGTCTTGTTTATGTCCAGGAAGCACGTTAACTAGTTTTCTTTTATCATCATCAATTTCTATTTGTTTCTGTTAAGTCCCACTCACAATTTAAAGTGTATAAAAAATATAACCCCTGCAATTTTATTTACACAAAAATATTTTCCTGTCTTGTGAGATTTCAATGTTATAAATGAACATGAAATATATTAGTTCTTATAGACTGGAACATTGTACCAAATGCCTAAAATACAGAGACAGAAAGAGCAAACTATACCAGAAAGTTTGTCCATAAGTTCCTTACAAAGTTTTTTATTATATAATATCTCTGGCCTGGTTCTGCTTCAAGGGTTACTAGTTAAAACTGCAGTTGGGTAGGCAACCATTCTACTCAGAGTGTCAGTCTCCCATCCTGGGATGTCCTATAGAAGCCTACACTTAGGGAAAGTATTGCATTTAATTGTTTGTCAGTCTCCCATCCTGGGATGTCCTATAGAAGCCTACACTTAGGGAAAGTATTGCATTTAATTGCAGCAAATGTTTGGAGAGTAGACCCAAACTGCTGATTATCTGTATTCATCTAATAGCTTCAAATTAATCTAAATAATTATGATCTCATTTATAGTATTAATTACATAGACTAAGCATAGTCTGTTTTTGGCCAACAGTAAATCGTGTTTGTTATACTTCATTGCCTACAACTAATGGTCTCAATCTACCCTTCTGTTAAAAAGTACAATATTTGAATTACTTTTCATATGGATCTCTTCTATGTAATGTAAAATCATAATTGCATGTATTGCTTTTTCTCAAGTGTAGATATCCATTCAGACTTGGATTTTTATAACAGTTCTCAGTCAAATGTTTTGCACTTTCACATTTATATTCTTTAAATTGTCTTAGTGAATGGAAATCTACAGCACCCGTTGAAATAATTTCAATTAGTGTTTTGATTACTTGATTTAGCAATTTTCATAGTCCTTGTAGATACTTTAATGTAAGTCTGATTGTTCAATCATCTTCCCAAAAGAAAACATCAAACAAAATTTATTGTATAGTAAATTTTATTTAAAATTAGGAAAACAAACAAGTCACAGTAATACTATTTGCTTGCTTCAAAATGAAGTTGTAATTAAGCATTGAAAGCTAGGATGATTTGTAGAGAAATAAATGTACTTTTTAAACTGATTCTTAATTTTTCAAACAGACACTTTTTATTTAATTAGTGTAAAATTATATAAACAGAAGTACTATGTACAATGAGACTTCATAAGAAACTTTGTTGCTAAACATCCCCACCCACCCCCAGTAAAGTTAGGACTGAACTAAATTTAATTCAAGAATTCAAAGTAGTTCATATTTGCATTTCTTTGAAATTATTATTTCTTACAATATTTCAATACATTTCAATAATGTAAAGAAGCAAAATATTTTTTTTAAAGATACCAGATTAAAAAAATAAAATGATTATTGCCTGAAAAATTCACATGCACACTCATTAGTAGTTATACTTTTTTTAATTAAGGGGATGTACAATTTTTGGGGGGTTATGCGTGTGTGCGTGCCTAAACATGAACAGGAAAAAATCTCAGAAGAAGCAAATGAATTATGACTTAAAAATCAGTCAACACACTTTACAGTTTAGATTTCAGTTATTTATTGAACTGTTCATACGTACATTCAAGCAGCACCATACCAGCATGGTATAATATACATTTGTCATGCACACAGTAAACAGAACAGATGCAAATGAGCATTTCATTTAACACTGATAAAATTTATATCAGTATTATAAATGGATAGTCTGATGACAATCATAATTATTTTCCCCAAATAATTTCTGAACACTTAGCCCATTATAAACACATAAAATGTGGCCAGTGTGGCCTGAAAGACGATGGGCATACAAATGAACAGCAACTTTTTAATGCCATCAATACAAGTGTGTCAAAGAAGGTATTGTGGTTGATGAGGAATAACTGTGAAATAATGTTGAATTTCACTACAAATAAACTCAGTAGTTATACTGCACTGCATTAAAGTAGTTCTTTATCACAGTGAATCAACATCATTAAAGATGCCGATAGTACAAAGATTTACACATTAAAAGTTACTACATCTAATAAAAGTTATATTACAATTCCTCACTTAATATTTACAAATCATTCTCTTTACTGAGATTCAGTCTTATTAAAAATATACATGATCTCTTATTATTGCGTGTTTTGTCATAGATTATACACATTTTTTCCTCCCAAATGTGAATATATCTTGACTAGTTTAAGTGTCTAAGGCAGAGTCTGCTGATCCTTTTTAATCCAACAACGATTAAAAAAAAATTTTGTTACTCTATTGCTAAATTAATAAGTTTTATTTCTGTACGCAAGTACAAGGTTTTTAGCATTAGATAGTGCTGCCTGATTAGATTAATCTCAAATGGCTCACTTTCACCTAACTATCTGCATCAACAGGTGTCTCACTTTCCACCACCTCTTGTTTGATAGCTATATCTGCCTCTGGGACATCTGCAATAGTTTCTAAGGAAGGTGAAGAGAATTCAGGTTTGGGATTAGTAGTGCAAGATGAAAGTGACTCAGAGATCATGGATGCAGAGTCAAGTTTTGGTAATGGCAAAGAAATATCCATAGGTTCACTTTTAACAGGAACACTAACAACTGACAGAAGAGACAAAACTGAAGAGTCTGGCACTGCTACTGGATCTTGTGATTCTGCCTTAACAGATACAACTGTAGGAGATGAACATTCAGTTAAATCTGAAGTGTCAGCCACTATTGGTGCAGATTCTTTTTTAACAGCAGCACTGGCTTCTGTTTCAGAAGACTCAGATGTTACAGATACAACACCATCAGTGGTGTCCGCTGTGAGCGATTTTACATCAACCTCAGTGTAGTTTACAGAAGATGCTTCATTATGAGCCTGGATTTCAGCAACTAGAGGATCTGTTCCTGTTCCAACTGTTGGTGTAATATTCACTTCAGTGATGCTTCCCTATGGAGAAAAAAAAAAGAACTTATTAAAAACAAATTTTTGTAAAAAAATAAATCAAAAACACCTTGACAATTTTCTTCTCAATGTATAGCTTTTATATATACTAATTTTTGTATCCCAAGCTATTTTATACATTTCGCTCTCAAGAGCACAGGAATCACACAACAATGATAAAAAAATTAATGAGTTGATCTTAATTCTGTTCAATATGTTATCTCTAATGATTGTCTTGAAAATAAAGTATTTATGATCAGTTAATAATTTGTTTTGAAACTTATTCAATGTAGTATTTAGTACTTAATTAATGCTTAGTAAACTGTGAATGACTTGTCAACCCAAAAAGGGTACTGAGAATTCCCAATTGAAGCACTCAAAAATTTGGATACTAATTTAAATATCATGCTGCAGTCTAGATATGGGGTTTCTTTTCATAAGTTGTAGTCATTTAGAATTCTGCTGATTGATTGCTTCCGAAAGAATTTTTACAAAGAACTCAATGACTTTTTGTTGTACATAAAGCAGGGGAAAAAAACTGAAACTCAAATGATATGGAATATTTACAGCTTCTATTTCAAAAGATGACTGAGGAGAATTTATAAAAAACAAATTATAGGAATAGACATCTGTTTAGTGTGTAATCAATTTAGTGCTCATGATACTGGTGGTTATGGATCTCTATTAAAGTTATCAGAAAATACAAGGCAGTTTATCATTTTAAGCTCTTATAACACCAGCCCTCGAATTTTATAAGTGTGCAAGGACATTATATATATAAAATTTACCAAAATTAGTTTTCATATTTCACCATTTAATATTTATATCAATTATACAAGTAATTTTCATCAATCAAATTATATATGTTAATAAAAAAAATATATTGAGGGATTCATAAATTATTTTAATATTTAAAAGATTACTACTTCATGCTGAAATGTATGGCTCATTCTAGCACTGCAAATATAAAAAAAACTCTAGTGTACAAAGTTACAATATTTATCAGTACTGAGACCATATCTGCCAAATATAATCAGAAAAACTAGCAATATTTATTTATTTCCATGACTGCAAACATAGTCTTTCAAACACTGATAGCAAAATGGTTTTGTTGGATAATAAAAAGCTTTCGATAATCTCATTTAATGGTGCTGCTTTAGCAGTTAAAAATGTGATATTCTACAAATGACAAATATTCAAGTTTTTACCTCTCTTGCATCTTCAAAACAAACTGGATGGTAAGTCTGAAATAAAAAAGAGAAAATAAAACTAAGCAACAGTGAGGAGCTCCAAACTAAGAATTTAGCCAATTTTTATTTAAAAAGGACATCTTCTACAATCTGAATTGAACTGCACGAATTGTGCAATGATTTGCATGCACATGTCATATTTAGTTTTTGATTGTATATTTCTTATACATCTTGAGGGTTGGACAATACAGCAGAAATGGCAACATACTGTTCATGAAGAAACTCTTCTAGAAAAAAGTTTAATTCACAACCAATAAAAAATGTGATGTCAAGTTATATGGGTGAATACAGTTTATAACCATTGCATGATTTATGGGATGCAACCAGACCATGAGATGCATGCTTACCCATTATGTTTGCATTGTAAAAGAATGAAGCAACAGTTAAAAAGAAAAATTATATACATCATTAAATAAATAATATACATTTCATTTTAAGAGCAAGCATCATTTAAAAAAAAATAAATCCAAAACGAACATCCCCCAAAAAGATCTATGTTCCATGTGATTCTTTAACAGCTGTTGAAGTTTTTAATGTTCACCTCAAAGTTTTGTAAAGAAATTAAGTTTGAAAGATCACATTCTGAAAGGCTGCCTTGTACAGATGTGTCCATCTCTCAAAATTTGCACAAATTTGAAAACAAAAACAGAATCAATAAAATATGCAAGGACTACATGATCTTTCTCATGTTTCAAAGCCAGATGGTCAAATGAACACTGACTTATAAGATTTCAGCTTAGAGCTTCAAATTTATAATGTACAGTATAATAATATTAAATATCATGACACTACTGTTTACTTAATTCATGTATACATGGGCAGAGAACTGTTTTAACAATAAAGTTTTAATACACATTGCCACTGTTTTAACATTTGTCACAAAACTTTCAAAATAAAAATAAACATGTCTTGCCTATTACTTTATTATAATTAGTAACAGTATATGTGTTAAGTATCCTTTTAATATCTGTGAATTACGTATAAAAAATTCTTTTATACCAAGTTTAAAGATTAAAATAATGAGTACGATTTAAAAAAATGAAAGTTTGTATTGTAAAAATGTTAAAATAAATAAAAAGTTATCTATAAATTATCTGATCATTAGTTAAATTAAATGGATAACAATATTCCCCTGACAATTTTTATAGTGAATCATAACTGTGTTTGTTTTGTATAGTTTCAGAGTTGTAACCATTTATCTTTTTCATTTTCTTTGTAAATAAAAATTGTATAATTAAATGAAAAATGTAAAATTAATAAATAAGATTAAACAGAAATTATCTTGATATATTTAGATATAGTTTCGTATGACAATTTGCGTGTACACATTTTCTTTATAATACTAGTTACTGCTTTTTTTTGTTAAAATTTGCTGAAACAGTAATTTTCAGTTTCATTGCATAATCTACTTGAAAAATCACACATTCACTAAATCTAAAAAATGTTGATCATAAATGACAACACTACAACAATATCTTAGTACACAACCTTATTTTATCAGATCACACATTTTGAACATAAAATATTTGCACAATATTAACTAGACAAGAAATGAGTGGGACAACCTATTCAAAAACAAAACAAAAAAACTAAACTATGGTTCATAAATTAAGAAACATTAAATATCAGACATTCTGTCCAAATTTTTACTCTCACTGAATCAATGGACTACCATGTAAAAAATACACTTATTACTAATCACTTAACGATCATATTCAATTACTCAGAGATGCTAAATGAATAATTATCATATGTATGCTCCAAAATTTAAATATTTTTACCTTTCCATCAACCCTGACAGCATCTCTGAGATGCCATTCCTCTGCTTCTTCATTCCAATACTGCTCAAATGGATCACCACAAATATGACACACCTGTAAAATAATACACCTTTATTAAAAAGAAAATTGAATAAATGAATGTAAACAATGTACACATAAAAAGAAATCTAATTTCCCAAATTCCAGTATGTAATATAATGAATCAAAACAAAATCTATCTTTGTAAGTTAAAAAAATGTCATACAGTTTTGGACAAAAATAAACTGGTAATTCTTTCTACGTAAAATGTTTATCCTAAATTCTTGTACATTGGAGTGTATCACATGAATCCCCAGGTATATACACTGGTTGTAAAATGGAAAAAAAATTATTTTCCAGACATACTTTCCAAATGTGAATACAATAATTTATTTAGTATATTTCTATATATTTATACACATTAGGATTGTAAAAACAAAAAAAAAAAGTACATTCAGTATAGTGGTTTAAAAAATTCACAGGCTCGGTAAAAATGTCTTTTAAAATTTTAGATATCAGAAATATTTTGAAATTTTAACTGTTTTTTGATGTCTATAAAATGTTCTAGTATGTTAGCGATAATCTCAGATAAAAATAATAGCAAATCTTCATGTTTATAGATGTAGCTATTTGCATGATTAAGATAACTACTTTCAGCTCACTATATGACATAGCAGGGTAACAGTTTGTTATCTGGCAAATCCCAGTCTTATGTGGCTAAATTTGTTTTTGGGTAAACAAACTTTTATTGCTTTTCTATTCACTTACATCCTCTGTCTCATTGCCTGTAGCTGTTGGATTGTGGATAACATCAGCACCTTCTGGCGCTTGCACTGGAAAAGTTGCTGCCTCATTATGTTGGTCCTCCATCTGTTCCTCAAATACTGCACTGCGCACTGCACAATAGATTCATACCAAATACAGAAAAATGAATAACAGATAGACCTTACAAAAGAAATAATAAAATGCAGCCCAAGGACCATTTAAAACTAAAAATCAATAAATTTTTAAAACAAATAAATATTAATAAACTTGTGCACTCAAAATAGATTTCAATACTTCTAGAGTTTAACTGTTCAAGTATATAAAAAAAAATAATTTTTAGCATACCAGAAGTTGAATCTGTTGGCAGAGGGAAATAAGCAATATTACCGAGTTTACCATACTTTAGAAATCAAGTCATATATTTGTGAAATCAAGTCTTATTTGTGAAAAAAATAAGTATTCAGTGAAAAACGTTTTTCCTTTAGAAATTCAATGTGTTTTACAATGGATGTTTAAAGCAATCCAGAGAACAAGTTATCTCCAACTGTCCTCTCTTCTTATAGTATTACACGAAAACAAGCAGAAGAGCAATTGTATTCTAAGTCTAGAAAAAAAAAAAATAAGTACTTCAATTTGTGAAAAACACCCTCCCCTCCCCTTTAGAACAAAAAGAAAAAAAGTTGTGGGGGAGAATTTGTAGACAGTACAACAGAAAGTGTTGTACAGTGTTTTCTGTTCTATAGTGATTGCACGTTTTTGTTTGACCTAAAATCATGTGTGTTAGAAGTGTTGAATTTAGTATTTATGGTTTTGCTGTGTAAGTTCAGTCTTGGTGCATTTATCACCTAATAAATCTGATTTGTGCATGCATTTCTGAATTGTACAGGGGAGGGGGGAGTGTGTAACCATCTACCTTGTGTATAATATTCTCCCTCAAATATCCACACTTATACAAACAAAATTATATGTACCTAAGAAGTGTACAAGGGCAAGTTACAGGCATATAAAATACACTCCCCACCCTCCCAACATACCACATATCAACATCATTTTATTTATATACACTTATTTACAGATGATGAAAGTTACGCGTTAAATCATTTAAACATTGTAAACTGTGTTTATGGTTAACGACTTGTTGCAATCATAACTTTCATGGTTATGAGTATTAAGAAAATACTGAAAAGTAAAAGAAATAACACTTACTTTTTTCATCAGATTCGGCTATTTCTTCATACAAAATCCAATCCTGTACAACAATAAACAAGCCTGCATGAATTTTTTTTTTTTTACAATAAGCAGTTGACAATGTAAATTACTTTAAGAGTGAATTCACTTTTGTTAATAAATTGTTCAGTATCAATATAGAATTTATTACATTACATTTCAGGTAAAAATTAAGAAAAACATAAGTCTTAATCAGTTCATGCCTGACAGAACTTACACCTCATCCTACCAAATATATCCTTGACAAGCTGTTCATCTGACTGTCCTTAAACAGGGTTTCATATATGATGAGATCTATCTATATCAAAACTTATATGATGATTCCCCCCCCCCCCCAAGTTTAAACCAGGCTGATATATTTTGACTTGATGCAGACTATATTTAGATATTAGAAGGGAGATGATGAGGATATAAAACTATATGACACAATATACCATTTACACATGCTTGTGATGATATAGATTTAGTATAAAACTACTGTAAATGGTAATCAACAGTTGCTGAAAGACATTATTTTGCATGGTTTAAAACATTAACCAAAAGTTTCAAGGACCCTTGTGAGATGAAAATGTTTTGAAAATACGAAACAAACTTTCATGCAAATCTGTGGATAAATTTTCAATAACAATCATATAATAAGTACAATTTTAATAAATGCAAAATGTTTAAGGGGAGTTAGAAAAGTTCAGAATGCATTAAAAAAAAGAATCAACCTGAAAACAACAACTCTATAAATTATATAATCTACAATGAAGGATACGGATGAGAATATAATTTTTAATAAAAATTTTGTTAATATTTTATTATTAATATTTCAAATTATCAAAAACAAACAAAAAACTATTAGTATTATAGTCAAACAAATATATTAAAATATATTAAAAATCAAAGGGGAGGTAAAAAAAATCCCCACATAAAATACAGTGAAAAAGCAAACTTAAAATGAGAAATTTATTATACAAATTACTATTAAAGTATTGGCAAAAAAATGTTATTTAAATACTGGTATCCCCCCCCCCCGAAAAAACAAAAACAAAAACAAAAAACAATTATCATATTTCTTTGTCTAGTTATTCATTTTTAAGACAGGATGCTCTGTTCATTCTAATGAAATATATAAATGAAATTATAATAAAAAAAATAACTATAAGAAAACTGTATCAACTGCCCATTCCCTGACAGAAGCACATTTTTTCCACACTGCACCGCACTATATAAGCGCATCTAAGTTCAAAAGTAGATGATTTTTAACACAACGCCAAATTGGGGCCGATTTCGAAGTCAACCGGAACTTCATTTTCAAATCAGTTTATATGTCAACTGGTATTGCTTATTATAAAAAAAAACCTTTTCAAAAGATTTTACCCACGCTGGCCTCATTTGTGATAAGTGCTGATCAGAAACGGCAGACAAGTGCCATAGCAGTTCTGAATCAAGCGATGTCAAGTGTTCAGTTCCATAGATTTTTCTTCAATCCATTGAAGAAAGATCATATTATGGGTTTCAGATGCAGGTAGATCATGATTTTGAATGCAGATGATAGTGAGAATGAAAGTGATATTGTTTTTAATCAAGACAGTGATAGTAGCAAGTTAGATACACAGAAGTAGATCCAGACCTGGTGATTCAAACTGACAATGAATGGACTAAACCATTTATTGTCAATGCTTTTAATTCAACTAGTACAGGAGCTGTTTTTCCAGATGGATTTGATTTTATGACTGCAAAAGCATTGAATTATTTTTCTCTTTATTTCCTGAAGCACTATTGAAGGACATTGTCCATAACACCAATAGATACACTGTATTTCAACAAAGTGCCCACACCTGCAAACTAGATAACACTAGCAGAGATGAAAGCATATATTGCATGCAATATTTTGATGGGCCTGCCTCAGTCACCAGACTGATTTCTACTGGTCTGCAGATCCTTTTATAGGCAATGTTGGCGAAAAATCAATCTTTGCCAGAAATCATTTTACCTGCCTGACTTCATACCTTCACGTCAGTGATAGATGGGCAGAGCCAGAGATGTGAACCCTCATCAATTATACAAAGTGAAAGGATTGATGGACACACTGGCAACTACATTTGTTGCGGCATACATACCTGAGCGTCATTTGGCAAGTTCAGAATTTAACTTGGCCATGAAAATCCCCAGCCAATGCTAATGGATTTGGTCAATATTGTCAAAAAGCTGTCAGCAGATTTAGACTTCACACCAGAGATATATATATTTTTGAGGGCTGTATGCCTGTGGAGCTATAAAAAGGCTAAGGTTTTGCATAAGAGCTGAGATGGGTGCCAAATCTACGAGTGAAAGCTAAATTCTGAGGAAGGGGAAAAGTAATCTAACAGCAGTAATGTGGCAGGATAAAAATCAAGTGGCTGCCCTGTCCTGTCAACCTTCAGTGACCATGCAACAAGCTTGGTCTTGACGCATTGGTTTCAATGGTGTTCATCAACCTGTTCTCCAGGCAAGATTCCTTAGACTACAATACTCACAAAAATAGGGTGGACATTCATGACCAGAAGAGAATAAAATATGACAGAGGGTAGAATTCCAAGACCTGGAAATACATTTTTTGGTTTCTAGTAAATTCTGTCATCACAAACGCTTTCATATTTTATGACCAGACTTCAATTGCAGCCCACCAATGCAAACGTTTTTCTCATCTTGATTTTCGTCGTGAAACTGATACTCAACTCGTTGCTGGATTCAGTGCCAGAAAACATCTTGAAGTAGTGAGAGCGCTGTTCTGTGATGATGAAAATGTGCGAGGTCATGTCAACATCAAGATAGATGCCCAAGAGAAATCACTGCCATTATCATCTCAAGCAACAAGCACTGTAAAGTGTTAGTACACTAACAGATATCAATCGACATACCCACTCCAAAAGGAAAAGTGTTTTGTTTGTTTTGAAAGCATTCACGAGATTATAATAATTCGTAAATAGTCAAATACAAAAATACAGCAGCAAAAGTAGTCAAATGCAATAACAAGAAAATACATGTTTATAGGTCAGATCCAAATTAAGTGTATGTATGTTTCCGTATTTTTTCACACAGCCACACCCCTCTAGACTGTTTGTATTGTATTTACTTGTATGTTTGCTCTTAAATGTGCAAATTATTAATTAGTTCTGTCATGGGGTGAGTACAAAATTTTCCAAATACTATTTATTTATTTTTTACTTTAAAAAAACACCTCATATGGTTTTAGATTTAAAATATAATATCTATCGTTGGTTTTCTAACTATTTTACTGAACCAGGATATTTAAAAAATAGAGTTTTGAATGATAAAATAATTTTTGAGTAACTTTAATTTACTATTATAAATTGATTAGGACCCGTTTTGTGGGATGTATAACAGTTCAAACACAACCGATTTTGTAGGATATATAACAGTTCAAAAATGGTAACCCATTTTTGCTCTATTTTCTGAAAACCTAGTCTGTAGGGGTCAGATCTAAGCAATAGGAATCTGATTTGAACTAAATGAGTCATTGAGAAAGCTGCTCTATAAAAAATGGCTGTCAAGGAAAGAGTTAATGAAATGTAAATATGTTAATTTTCACTTATTAATTATAAAGTAACATTCTGAGTAATTTTGTCACAACAACCACTGTTTTTGGAAAACTCATTTAATTACACTGCACTGTAATAAATTAGTGAAGCAAGACAGGAAGATGAATATGGTTATTATGTCAAACTTGAGTGGATGAATATGGTAAATTCCAAACAATATTTTAAATCCAATCTTCCCTTTGTAAGAACAAGATTAAAAAATTTTTTTATGTTTGTTATGTTTTTTAACAAACAACACTTACACTCATTTCAAAATACCACTTGCGATAGCTTGCAATCTTGGCAGATTCTTTTTCACGCTTATTATGACGAAAGTGCCAATCTAAATGTTGACGATATCGCTCAGTGTCTGAAACTGCAAATCTGCAGCCACAGGAAGAACACTGAATACCTTCATAAAGCACATGCACAACTCCAGTGTAAAGTCTGGAAAAAATATATATGCAAATTTCAAAGAAATATGACTTCAAAATGAGCAATATGAATCAAAACTGATATCTGTGTAAATCCAAGTACATACAAATGCTCTTCAATGCTCTATATATTTCTAGTTATTAAACATTTTAAAATATATATTCAAATTAAGCATAGAGGCAAGCACAGAGTACAAATGCAACAATATAAAAAAAAAAGTGATAGTGTTAAACTGTTATCTGAAACTGGCCAATGCCAATAGTATTGCAATACATCTCACACATTGCATGAACAGACTGTTTACCACATAATGGTGTCTGGTGTAGTCATTATAGTCTCAATGCTGTTGTTATTCATAAATCTTTAAACTTTCAAACGTATCTTTTATAAAATAAATATGTTTGTACATTTATGTCACTTTTTATTTACATTACCTTAGATAATTTGTATGTATGACCCACCGTTATGAAATAAGTTATTCTGTTCCTGATAATTACAACTAGCAGATAAAATAGGTCAGAGGGTTGACTATCAAACGTGAGATTTAATTTGATGTGGAGTTTTTAACTTATTCTATAAGAATTTGTATTAATTTGGCTATGTTTGACCACTAAATATTAAAAATTGAACCAGTTTTAAAACACAACCATTTTCTTTATCTCAAGGGGTCAAACCGCCTTGCTGTATTAAATGCTGTTTACCATTTGCCCTGAAAGGCCTGGCTCTAGTTATGAACCAGTGGAAAATTGTAACTTTCTGCTGTAGATATGGGCACACTTCCTTGGATAACTTTAAAATAAGTGTCCATCAAAAGTTCAGAAAACAGGCAAAGAATGTAAACAATGTGTCACTACAGCATTCAGTGATACTATGTTATGTGACATTCATATGCCAAATCTATTTGAGATGGGTATTGCTGCCAGCCAACTCTTACAAGATGGATTAAAGTGGACATAATTATGCTATTAAGTAGATGCAGATATACAGGTAGCATGAATATCAAGTTAATTTCTACAGATTAATCATTCTTTTCTGTCATGTTTGGTTTAGTGTTATGTTGCAAATTTAACCATATTGTACAAATCTTTTATGCTCAAATTATGTTCTGATGAAAAAAGGTTGTGTAGAAAAAATTATGATGATAGTTATAATACTTTTTGAGATGTGTGTCATTCCTGCTAAAAGCTGGCTAAAGTTGCTATAATTATACGTTACAGCATTTGTAGGTTGTAAATTAAAAAAATAAATTCAATTTTAGGATTACTTTAAAAAATCACTTTATTGATCATTATTTTTCAATGATCAGTCTTTTGCTGTTGGAATTCATGATGATAGCTTTTGAAAGTGTAAAATGAATAGAGTGAATGTGCGTGTGTGCACGTGTGTCAACTCTTTGATCCAGCATGGGTCCATTTCATCTCTTTAAACACGACTGTTTATTGGTATTTTTAGCGATTGGTTATAGGGTTTTTACGTACAGGCAAGCCGGGTTCAAAGATTTAAGTCAATACTGGAATAAATTTTAAAGTAGAATTCTTGATCCACCAAATATTCTTGTCAAAACACCAGCAACAAGAAATTATTTTGAATACAGACACAAGCAGGTTTAATTCTAAAATTTGAATATTTCAATTCTTTAAAAAAAGAAATGGTTGTATAATTTTACAATGAAAATTGCAAATGTTTTGTTTATATTATAAAGCGGAGAGAGAATGCCAAAATAATAATACTGACTGGTAATGTCAGTAATTAATTGCCTTATTAATTGAGCCATATTATAAATAATTTAATAATAATGTGTGTGCGTGTGTCAGAGAGAGAAGGAGAGAGAATGCCATACTTTTTCAGTTTGTTGGGTTGGAAATCTGAGAGGTCAGGTGGCCTTTCAAAAACTGGTTCCTTCTTTGGAATTTTCGCAGGCACCTGCATGATCCCAAAACAACATTAACTATTATGTATTCATTTTTTTTAAAATATAAACCAAACTACAATGAACTAAGGATATAAAATTCTTGAAAGTCCTTAATGCGATTTAAATTGTATTAATAGTTAAAACATTTTTAAAAAAGACTTTTAGTAACATTGGTAAAATGCATCTTACAAAATTAAATTTTCTCACATTTTCCTTGATGCTTGCAGTCATTTGTAAAACCAATGAAGGTGAGAAGCAGATATGAAATCCAAATCAAACACATATTTAGGGTTCATTCCTGATAAAATTCTCACCTTAGGTTTAGCCTCTGTAATAGCTGGTTTCTGAAGCTCTGGTGTAGAATCTTCTGTAGGCACACCTTCTGTCTTAGTTTCTTTAGGGGATAGGGTAGTTGATGTTTCATTCTCTTCTTCCTCCTTTTTTTCTGTCTTAAGTATCCCAGCAGCTACTAGCTTGCTGAACAAATCCTTCACATCCAGGCTTGGCAGTGCAATTACTGGTGTAGAAGAAGGAACAGGCAGCACCTGAGTTGGGATTGGAGCTTGAGTCATCTGAGGGGGGATTGGGACAGGTGCAATCTGTGGAGGACTTGAGACAGGTACTGGTGTTGGTGCCTGTGCAGTAGATCCAGAGGGAAGTTGGTTAGAACCTATGCTTAGAGGACCTAAAGAAACCATCTGTGTGGTAGGTAATGAATTCTGACCAGGTCCTGGAGCACTTAAGCGAGGAATGGCAGGAGCTCCTACAAACTGCTGCAATGCATGTCCTTGCATTTGTTGTTGTACTGTCTGTAACTGCATTGGATTCAAACCCTGAGGCACTGTAAAATATGATTTCAATAGTTTATTGCCTAAAATAAAAGTAACTTGATAACATCAATATACACAATATCAGGACCAAAGTGGTTATCTTAATTTAATGTTTCCATTTGTCTGAAGTCTGAAGCTGACGTAAAAATAATGTTATTTAACAATATAATTTAATCATCAATATAATATAATAGACTTTGCAACTTAATATCGGTGAAGAACATATATGAGAGAAACATGAAAAAATCATTGGCATTAATAAAATTCTGACAATTTTATTGTAACATTTTCAATTCACTATAAACTGTAACTATTTAATTTAAAACTGATGCCTATAGAAAATGACTGAATTTAAAATGAAGAAATGGTATTAACACATAAATTATGAATTGTATTTATTAATTAAAATATTCAGGGTAGAAAAGGAAATAAGCAACACTAGAATAGTCAAAAACATACTAATTGCTTATTACTAAAAGTAATTTTTAAAAAAAATAAAAAAAATAATAAACTTCAATATCCAACTGATCAGAAAAAATATTATACAGAAGGCAGTCTGAATTAACAAAATTGTGGAAAATAACTATTAAAATCAGACATCAGCCTTTATGAGTGAGGACTAAAGAAGTATATACCTGAAGTGAAAAATAAACAACATAGACTAAAATAGTATTTGGGGTATTTATGTTGTTTGATGACACATGTTACAACACTCCTACTGGTAACACTAAAGGCAAGGAGTTGGTAAGTCATTGAAATATTTTGTCAAAGAAAGAAAGAAAAGTGGGCTAGGAAAGTACTACTGAGCTAGAGGAGATTATTTCTTTTCACTCTACAAGCCAGTATACATTTAATTTTAATACTAGTATTTTTAGAGTTTCTCCTCATTTCTATCAAATTTATTATTTTTGCTAAATGTCTCTTTTTAGAGTTTCTCTTCATTTCTATCAAATTCACTATATTTGTTAAATGTCTCAATACCAAGCAATTTATTTCAAGTATGTGTACATGTATTTAATTTATAATTTGATTTTTTTCAGAAAGTTTATTATTAGTAAAAGTGTAGATTTTTTTTAACATTCACCTCATAACCTGGGAGGAGAAATTGTCATTGGCTATTTGGGATGGTGGTAGTCCATAGGGAAAAATGTATGTGTATTTTGCATGATAAATGATAGAAAATTATTTTATTTTTTTAGCTTTGCACAAGGATATAACTGATGTAAGCTGGACAGTGCCAAGACAGAATATAAAAATTCTCTCGTTTTGATTTGAAAGGAACATATTTTCTAGAAAGGAATTTTCTAAGATGACAAAAGGCAAAGGTGCAGGAGATTGTATAGACAACCCAGATGCAGAAACCCTAAAAAAAATCATCTAATTTTAAATATTATGAAGCATGAATAAAAATCTCCAAACGAAGGACAGATTGGTGAAACAGAATTTAATTTTTAGGTTTGAAAATTATTTTACTGCAGTTTGGACAATTTGAATAATGCAATGTCCATTGAATGTTATTTTATTTAAACCTAAAAAAAGGAAACGTATGTCTTTATATCAATTCAGTGATCTTCCACCTTAGGTCAAGCACAAAACAATTGCCACATTAATTGTCAGCTAATTGTCTTCCTTTAGTAAAAAAGAAAAATTATATGCAGCTAACAAGTGCACAGGTAAAAGTTATAGGCACATAAAATTCAACATTATATTCGTATTTTAGATACAATATTATTTTAGTTATTATCTTCAAAAATTTATATATATATATATATATATTATCCACTTACCCCCAATTGGTTAAAGTTTTATCAATTTATCTGAGAATTTTTTTTAAAAAAAATTACCTTTTCAAAAGTTGGTATTTGTTGGTCAATCTAGCAGTGCAAATAGAATTCAGTATACAAGAGGCTGAAATAAATTCTGTTACTTTTAAGAGTGAAATTATTTTTGAAAATAATTTTAGTCTATACCTTGATCAGTAATGTATTTACTCTTCATCTGAGTGACCTTTGTTGAATGCCTCAGATTCAATTAAAAATAATATGCTATTTAAAAAAGAAGCTATTGAGAGAAGCAGCCAGAATTACTAAAAATTTGAAAGTCAACAATCCTAAAATAGAAAAAGATAAAAGGACCACTGACTCTGTGGTCCCATCATACGCTGTAGACTGTGCATGTTCTGCAGGCTCATTACAGCACCAGGGAGACCGGAGAAGAGCTGTGGCATGGAAACTGGAAGTGACATCAAGGGAAGACCATGCATTGCAGCCTGCTGCAAAAACAACATTGGATTGCCAAAAATATTTTGTCCTGTTGCCAATGGACCTGGAACACGCATTGGTCCACCTGGACCTTGTGGTTGACCATGACCTAGTGGACCTCCAGAAAAACGCATATTTGGCTGAGAAATAGGTGGCCGCATGCCTATTCCTTGTGAATGTAGTATTTCAGAAGGTTGCATTGGAGATGTCTGGGTAAGAATTTGATTACTGGATCCAATTCCTGCACTAGAAGTCACAGGTCCAATCACTGGTGGACCCATGGAAGAACTTCCTTGCTGCACAATACTGGCATCTACAGGCAAATTTGATTCAACAGAGACTTCTGGCTCAATGGCAATAGATGGTAATGGCTCTCGAGTGTCTAACGAAGGTTCTGCAATTGGTTTCATAAGTCTGGGTCCTTCAGGACGAGGTGGTCCCATATCAGACGCTACTGGACCCTGTTGTCGAGGCCCAGCATTAATACTAGGTCCTGGGAGCACAGGCCTTGGTCCCATGACAGGTGGCATGGGGGGTTGAGGCATACGTGGATACTGAGGTGAGTGATTGGACTTCAGAAGTGCCGATTCATCAAAACCCTCAGTCATCTCTGCTAAAATCTTTACACGTGGTACAGGTGGCTCAAGACGCACAGTATGAATGCGGTTGCCAATGCTTATATTTTTAGGGACATTGTTAAATTTTACTTCATACCATTTCCCATCAATAATGATCTCATGAGCTGGCCCACCAAATGCCAAAAAATGAGGACGATTTCCAATTTTGGCTTTAACAGCTCTATCCAGGGGTACTTCATAAGGTATGTCATCAATATAAATACAGCGCGGTTCACCCTCAAACCGAATACCATGAGGCTTACCATTATACATAATCACTGGTATTTTACGATCAAGCTTAAGTTCACAAGATTGATTATCAATAAGAATACGGCGGGGAGGAGCCTCAAAGCTTATTTCATGATGTATGCCATTGAGGATAAGTGGTCGGGGTTGACCGCCATAGGTAACTTTCTCCAGTCTGTCTACAAGGATCATGTTATCACGACCATCAATCTGGAATCCATATATCCTGTTGTCAAAAGTCATATTCAAGGGTGGTGCATCTAGACGCAATCTATGCTGTTGTCCATCAATCCATACATCACGAGGAGGCCCATGATAAAACATCTCAACAACACGATGACCAATATCTACATCTTTTTTGGGCTCACCGAATTTGTATACTAAGTTACCATTTAAACGGATACCTCGTTCAACAGGGTCCATAACCACTCTATAATATATACCATAAATCTTAATTCTGCGTTCGATTCCCATGTGTACTTCATATGGTTTTCCATCAATTACCATTTCTTCTTTCACATCACTTCCAAGAAGTCCAC
This sequence comes from Sinotaia quadrata, assembly GCA_028829895.1. Lineage (NCBI taxonomy): Eukaryota > Metazoa > Mollusca > Gastropoda > Architaenioglossa > Viviparidae > Sinotaia > Sinotaia quadrata. Next base: position 49,186,672 of record CM054183.1, read on the forward strand.
GCATACAAGCCCATCTAGGATCATCCATAGGACTGCCAGGTACAGAATCTATCTCCTGAGATCTCTGAGGACCATCAGGACGTATTGGCATCACTAAACCTTGGCGTGGCAAGACTGGTCCTTGTATAGGAATTCTAGACCTTTGCATAGTAGCTCCTGGAGCTCTCAAATCTGACCTTATTCCATTGAAAGGACGACTTTCAAACCCAGTCCTGGAAGGCTCTCTGAAACTTTCTTGAGCTGAAATAGGTCTTTCTAAAGGACCTTTTCTGACTTCAAAGTCTCGTGGTGGCAATCTATTATCAAAATCTCTAGTTGGACCTCTATGATCGAAGTCTCTTGATGAATCAAAGTCTCTAGAAGAAGTTCTATGGTCAAACTCACGAACTGGACCTCTATGGTCTCTTGAAGAGCTTCTAGCATCAAAATCACCAAATTGATCCATAATTCTGTCTGGTTTTGATCTTCCTTCAAATTCTGTTTGTCGTGGATCTCGACCATGTGGGCCCCTATCATCAAAATCAGTTGATGATCGTCTCTCGTCTCTATCAGGGTTATTATGGGCATCAATAGGCACTCCAGGGGCCACACCAAGAAGAGGACGTTTAGGTCTTGGTTCAGGCCCATCAAAGTTTGATCGAGGACTACCATGCCCTTCGTAATCTTGACCCCTCCCCCTTGTAAAGTCTGATCGTAATCCTTGTCTTAGATCATGCCTAGAACCATCTCTAGAGTCAGCATCCAAATGAGGACCACGTCTAGCATCAAAATCTGCTCTAGGACTTACTCGCGCATCAAAATCACCTCTCGGACTGCCAAAATGAATGCTTTCTTCTCTTCTTGGTCTGCGAAAGTCTACATCTCCTTCTTCTCCTGGTGCAGACATTCCTCTAAAATCTCTATCTGAACTTAGATCTCTATTTGGGGCATCCAAAACACCTTGTCTAAAATCACTGTCAGATGAATGGAGTTTCCTGTGATCTACGTCATCATGATTACCAGAAGGCATTATTCTACTGGGTCCATGATCCCTAAATCTAGTATCAGAACGATAGAATCTCTCATCGAAGTCTCTATCTCCATGCTGATGTCTTTGCATGTCAAAGACCTGACCAAGCTGCCGAAGAAGGTTTTGATGTTCTTCATGAGTTATGCGCCCAGCCTGCAATTCTTGTGCTGCTTGCATTATTATCTCTTCTTGATGGTCCAAAGATAGTGCTTGTGGAATAGAATCCTTAAAATCATTTAAAGTTGGTGCAGGGTGTGGCAATAATTTAGGTCGTGGGAGAGGACCACTGGGTCGACGAAAATCTACATCTTGCATATCATGTTCAAAATCCCTCTGTCTGGGTCCACTGACTCCAGCAGCTTCCAGAGATGCTCTTCGAACCTCATCCATTGATTTCCGACGCTCACGTTCCATAGCAAAATCCTCTGGGTGGCTTTCTTTGAATTTTGACCAACGCTGTTGGGCTGGACTTTGATGTACTTTTGAGAATCTGTAGTCAATGTCTTCACCGCTGAACATTTTCCTGCAAAGCCAAGAAATTAAAAAAATAAAAATAACAAAACAATTAACAGAAATCAGTGTTTAGGGGTACGTCGGTAAAAACATCATATCTTTGGTATTAGTGCATATATTTCAATGAAATAAAATGCAAAATGAAAGCAGCTTTATTAATATCCTTAATTGAAGTATACTTTCGGGTGTTAAATTTGAATCCATGCTTGAAAATATATATTATATAAAAAAATATTGTCCATTTATTGTCCGCTACAAAAACTATGTACACACACTTTGTTGATGCCAGGAACACTAATCTGTCATCAGACGATCAATAAATCTCTTTTTTCGGCAGGTTGTGAATTCCTATCAAAATCATAAAATAAGCCTTAATTTCAGTGGCATTAGTTTCCTTCCAACCTGGATCGCCATTTTGTTTTTTCGCAATTTTCGGATGTGCCTACTTGTTCGTTTATTCCGCTATCTTGCCAAATGTTTCTTCTTTGAAAAACTGATAGAAGAAAGCCAGCTGAATACTATCATTTCTTACAGTCACATTCGGCCCCATTTCTGTTATAAGTTCCAATATATTCAGTGCTAAAGTACTACTATTCCAACCATGTGCGTCTCCAGATACCCCTCCCCCCTACTCCTCTTCGATATCCTCAGAATCTGACGCACTCTCCTCCAAAATTTGAAAGATACTACATGTGAGCGCTACTGACACTAATGTCACTTCTAATCCTATCATCCAATTCAAAATAAACTTCTCTTACCTCATTATCTGATAAACTGAATCCATTAAACTTCTCATTAACGATTGACAATTCTAAGAAATCCATTTGAAACACCAAATGCGAAAAACAAAGAAAACTGTATGAAAAAATGAATGCTGCCACATGAAAACGCTTCAAAATGGTGCGGAAATCGTTGTACAAACGTCATGCTTCCTGTAGAAACTAGATATTATGTAAATATGGGAAGGAAAGAGCACTGGTTGCTATGGGCAGCATTGGGCGTTCTGCCCTATACGATGTATGGGCGGTGTTGGGCATTCTGCCTGGCAAAGAGTTAAGCTACACTACTAAATTTTCCCCAAATAATAACATTCTGAGTAACTTATATAAAGTACAAAAAACATTTCTCCTTAATTTATAAGCATTAATTTTTCTACATAAAAATGAAAAGTTACAAGCATTTTATGTTAAAGTGTATACTGGCAGCCATTATGAGAAAATCAAGCTCAGAGATTAGTCACACATTAGTCAGTTTTTTTTAGCAAAGTTAGTTTTATAACATCAGTCATGTTGCAAACTGATATATCCTGAATCGCCTTTAATGCAAACCACGTAAAATAATCAAGGTACAAGTATTTGGAGTTTGAAATCACCCCCCCCACCCCACCCCAACCCTAAAAACCCCCAAACATTAAAAAATGTAAAACATTCCTCTAGCTTTGAGTTTATTAAAATTACTTACTTCTATGAATGGACATAAAGACAGCTGTAAATCAACAATTTCTTGTAAGGTAATTTGAGCTATAAGGGCATGCCATTTATCCCTTCACCCACTAATGTTTGCTCTTTATGAAAAGTTGCTGTGCTTAAATCAGTAACTGAGGCTTATCAACAGTTTCTGAAAATCCATATAGCATTTTATTGCTTGTCTGATAGATCCGAGCAATTGTTTCTTCACCTTCACACAAGGTTTTGTTATTATCACCTGGGTCAACACCCAGCATATAATCTTCAGAGTTACTACTGTTGAACTATCCATTATATTTTACATAGAATCAAAAATATTCCAGAATCAACTGAATTCACTTCTTTTTATACACCATCCAAAATAATTCTAACCGACAGGAATTTAATTGACCATGTTGATCCTTCAACCTACAAAAACATAGGTGAAATTTCGGCCTGCTGCTTCCCTTACAGCCAATGAGCAATTGTATTCTAAATGCACATGACTAAGTTATTAGGGCCAATACAGTTCTTCACTTGTCAATGGCTAAAATGTGCCCCTTTGAAAATAATGGATTCATCATGATATGAAAGATTTTGATTGATTTTTAATTCAAAATAATTGTGTAGATGATTACAATTTAAAAGCTTTTCAAAGATGTACAATACCAAAAGGTTGGTTTTGCATAGTATGTTTTTTCCCTTCAAATGACTGCACTTTAGGTAAGTCAATGAAATTTTTTTCTAGAATTGCATAGATTAATGATTAGTGAACAAAGTTCATTTGAAAGGACAGACTAGTTACATAGGCTCCTCTGGCCAGTAGGTAAATTTCTCCTTATTTAGTCTACCACCTTAATGCTTACGAAATAAAGAGAGAAAGAGAAGAGAGACTCTTTAACAGTAGTGTTCTCATTAATATTCACCAAATTTTAACTGTCAAACTATCACATACAACTAAGAAAGAAAAAAAAAATAAAACAGGCAACTTAGACTCAATCATCTAACAATGTAAGTACAATAAAAAATAAAATAGCTCACCCTATACTTTCCTTGGAATCAGACTCAGCAACTGATGTATCTGTTATGGAATCATCAGATGCTGTAGCAACCCTTGCTTTTTTAGACTGTGGCATAGAATCATCTGCAGGGTCATCATCTGATGGACGTTTATCAGGAGCATGCACCTCGTCTTCATTTGTATGTGATGAGTTAGATTTACTAATAGTACCCTCCTTGCTTGATGCAACATCACTGCTAGAGGAAGAAGGGGTTGTTGAATAGATTTTTTGACCAGTATCTTTCTTCCTATTACCTCTAGGTGATCGGGATCGAGAACGAAGAGGGGAAGAAGACCTTGACCTTGAATGTGAGGGAGATTGAGAGTGGTGTCCGTAATACCGCCCCCGACCTCGAACACGAGATCCGCGGCCCCGGAAGGTACTTTTGCACATGGTAGGCCTATGATGATCTTCTTTTGAATCACGACTCCCACGACGCTCCCAGTCTCTATTTACAGCAAGATCTTTGCCACTGCGTGACTTCTCATCTCCAGATCGGGACCTATCTGAATCTTTTGAGCCACGACGTTCATGATCTTTACGCTCTAAAGATGATGACCGATGCAAACGACCCGAGCCGATTTTCCTCTCCTTATTAGGTGTGTGATTTCTCTCTTTATTATCTGTTATCTTTTCTGAGAGATTTTTGTCAACAGTACTCTCCTTTATTTTGTCAGCATCTTTTACAGTGTCTCTTCCCTTTTCTGCCTCTTTAACTTTCTCCAACTCTTTTTCTTTATTCTTATTCAACTCTTTGTCTGCAACTGAATCCATCTTTTCATTTTTGTCTGTAATTTTTTTAGCTTCTGGTGCAACTGTTGCCTTTTTCTTTGGTTTTGGACTTGTGGAAGCAGACCTTTCTTCATTCTTCTTCTCAATTTTAGGGCTTACTTTCTTTTTTGCTGTAATAGATGCTAATTTTAGAGGTGGAGGGATATCTGTTACTTCAGTTGTGTTTATTTTAAACTTTGTAGGTGCAGCACTTTTTTCACTTGACTGAACAGGTGTGTGTTTTGACTTGGGTGATTTTTTTGGTTGTTTGGAAATGGCAGGTTGTTCTGATATCTTAGGAAGAGGTATAGCATCAACCGATGCTTCTTTCTGTTTCAAAGGTACAAATGAGTGTGACTTTGTATCTGAAGGAGGAACAGCAGATGCAGGATGTGTGTTACCTGCAGTTGTGAACCAATCTGCCATTGCACCAAGATCAATATTGGTCCCAGTTGCAGCGGGAGTTGGGGGGAAGACATGTGCAGGAGTCATTACATGGGAAACAGAACCTGTGTATAGTGATGACACCTGCTGCTGCTGGTGAAACATAGGTGGCTCAAGTGTGGTTGGGGCAAGTAAAGGTGGCTGCTGTAAAGGTGGAGGTTGAGCCACAGGCTGATGTCTTCGTCGCGGATCTCTATTTGCAACAGTGCTGGCCAAGTTGGGATTTCGTGCCAATCGAGGATCTCTAGGTCGAGAAGCAGGAAAGGAAACTGCAGAAGACTGTAAAGTTGTGGCATGTGAATGTGAGGGTCCAGAAGAGGGGTGTGAATGTGGAGATTCGTTTGAAGCATGTGAATGTGGGGTTGCTGTTGCACAATGTGAATTACGAGGTGGTGGAAGAGATGAGATGTCTGGTGGAGTTGAGCCTGGCATTTCCTTTCGAACACGATGTTCTAACTCTCGTAATTTGGCAGTTTCTTCCTCTTGCTTACGTTCAAGCTGTAATAAAAAAAGTCTCGTAAACTCAGAAATTTCTCCCAAGATTTTTTAAAAATCTAATTGTTTAGGATGCTGATATGACAAAGTATACTGCAGATGTAACATTCTCTGCAATATCTAACAGTTTCTAAAGTACAGTAAATCATGTACAAAGTGTTAGGTTTCAACCAATTTATATTAAAACTGTACCTAAATAGATTAAACAGCTAAGGAATAAATATTTGGTTTTCTTGAAAGCATGATGCTTCAGAGTACAAAACTTTGAAGGTAAAATAATTACTATCAAAATTAGCCCACCTTATGTTTATAATGGCAACATGCTGGATTTAAACAAAACTCATACATATGAAAGATACAAGTGTACAATAGTTGAAGACTGAAAAGCAAACAATACTGGTCATCTCCAGTGATTCCCCCCGATTCAAATATAAATTGGAAGCACATTTCTGTTATTCAGAAATAGGGATAAAATTATTCACAGGAGATATAAATAATAAAATAAATGACAGTCATACTATTATTGTAAGTTTAATCTATAATCTTAATTTTACCCTTCTTTTCTCCTGCTCCAATTTTGCCCGAGTCTGAGCAAGCTCTAACTCCAGCTTAAGTCTCTTGAGCTCCTCTTCTTTTGCTATAAGTTCTTTCATCTTGTCATCAGGAACAAGCTCTGCGGGAGTGGTTTCTGATAATGGTGAACTGGACCAAGATGGACTGTTTTCTCCTGAACTTGCTTGTTGGTTTTGGTGCTGTTGGGCCTAAGGAAAAATTTTTCAAACCGGCTATTGTCTTAATCCAAATCATGCCTTCAATTTAAGGAAATGTTTTAGTTAGTAGTAATATTAAAAAAATAATAATAATAATTCTGTTAAGACAAATGCTATAAAAGAAATTTTTTTTTACATACATAAATTATATACCCACTACAAATTTATCTCAACACTGGCTAAATTTTAAAGGTGCATTATATACCCACTACAAATTTATCTCAACATTGGCTAAATTTCTGAGAAATATTACTTTACAATTTCTTGTTATGTCAAGGCCTGCTCAAATTTACTTTTTAGCAAATACACATATAAAATGAAATCTCTGTAAAATTTAAGGTGCATGATCTCAGTACTGTATAATGACTCGTTTGTATTATCAACTCGGGACCAATGGGATTTTCAAAATTCAACAAAAATGTTTCTCATTTAACATCTGTTTAATGTGTACACAATCTCAGATGTTATCATAATTAAATTTAATTATTCTTATTTATTATCCATTTACCTAAAAAATGTGAAAAATAAATTTAACTGAATACTTTTAAAAGTTGGTATGTAATGCCCATTCCAGTATTGGAAAAAATAACCTAAAACTCAATTATGAATAGAAAGCAATGATACTTTGCAACATGGGAAGCAAAAAATCTTTTTTTTAATTTTTAAAAGCACTCTTGCCTAACAGATTGCCCATCACTGCAAAACATGTTAAGGAAATGGCAAGATGTCGTGAATAATTTTGTTTATAGCCACTTAAGTGAATGATCTTTGTTTTCAGAATGATTGTAAAAAAAATTTAAATCATTGGGTCAAGGAAATTTCCCCCGTGCTAGTATTTTAAGACAAAATCATAACTCTCTCTTCTATAAACATCTGAAATAAAATTAAGAAAAATAGTGAAGTAAGTATAAATGAAAAGAGCACACTATTACTCCTGTACAAATCTTATTGCTTACAGTTTTGTTTGGCTAAGTATTAATATTCAGATAGAGAAAACAGAAATATTTACATAAACTAAAGCAGAAATGTATATTCCTTTTAAGTATAAAGTAAATAAGATGTGAAGAGCAAGTGGATTACACTGAGCATACTTAGAAACTAGCTTCATCTGTATTACCATGTAAAATCAAGTAGGTATTTTATAATTTGTTTGCATCAACTACATACCAGTGATTTTGATAAAAGATATTACCAAAATCTGTATGCAGGTGAAATGAGGGACAATGACCTAAAATTTACATTACTCAAATGTCTCCAAATGTAGAATTACAAAGTGTGTATACCAGTAACCTGTAATTTGTCTTATACATTTTTGGGGAATGCAGTTTTAACACTTGGCTGCGATGAGATTTTTAAATGTTCTGAAAGCCAACATACAAAAGTCAAACCCAAAATAAAACTTAATAACGTTGAGGGTTTCAAACAATAGTGATATGATGTATAACACCAATTAATCTCTCAAGTAAAAATTTTATGGTTAAGGACAGACTCAATTAAGAATAAATTACATTACTTTTCTTCCCAAAAGATTCAAAGCTTATTAAAGTATTTAACTGAAATATTCACTTTAACCACCAAACCAATATCCAAAATCTTAAGAGATAAATTACATACCCATTTCATCAAATTTTGAAATTACAGGCTCTTTTCAAACATGAAATTTGTTTTATTTAATCAAAACAGGAATACTATTCATTTAACTTATTTTCAATGTTGACTAAGAAATATATATCTGTCTTCAAAATATATTGTTACATGTAATAAAAAAAAAAACTCAAACATTCCACATACACTTCAGAGCAATGTCAATATTCTAAGTCAATGAAATATTTCTTTCTTGAAGTGGCTCTAAATCAAGGGTGTCAAACATACAACCAGTTGTTCATGTCATAACCTGGGACCAAGGAACACCTTGGCTTAAAACAAACAGCGAATTGCAGTAACTCTCCTGTCAATCTATCACCAGTTCTATTAACAAAGAGACAAGTACATTTGATTTCCAATGGACAACACTGCACATTCATTTGTAAATTAATTTTACTTTGCTCATTTAATTTGTTGTAAAAGTTCTAACAATATACTTTTAACATCTCATAAAACTGGTCAGTTAATTAGTGTGACTAAACTGTTGGCCCCATGCTAACAATTAAAAAGAAGTTTGCATCATTTACATGGGAAGGTTATATTTCAGAGTTAATCAAATCAGGGAGCTCAATGACATTGATGTGAAGATTAGCCTACAAGCTCATCTTCAGATTTGAGCCCCACCATTTCTGATTCAATCCTCACCTAACTATTAAGAGCATCAGAATAAAAATGTTAATTTTTTTTTTTTTTACATAACATCCAATTATGCACAAAACAGTAATTAGTTTCTTTATAGGTTTTTGCTCTGTACTGAAATGTGCAGATTAATGTATTTGCAATCATAATTTCTTTAAGTTTTAATGATTCAATACAATTAATAAGGCAAAAATCTTTAAAGTTTTAATATTAGCTTTTTTCTAAAGGTAGCTGGTATTCAATAGTCACACTGAATTTAGATTAAGTGGAACTTTTGAAATGAGATGAAAATTTTGCCCAATAATGAAAGCCTATTTCTGAAATGACATTCTAAATTTGTCCAGATCCTACTTAGAGCAAAGCCATTGTGGATCAAATTAATTGTAAAATACAATTTCAAGACCAGAATTACAATTTCTAGAAATGGTGGTTGACAGAATTTTTTTTTAAAATGTCATTCATTTTTGTCTAATAGATGTGTGGTGAATTTTACATTGTCAGGCACAGGTTAAACATCCCTTATTAAACAGACTGCTAAAATAATCCACAGCTATTGAGGCACAGAACTCCAGAATATTTTTTTAAAAAAACTATCCAGCACAATGCAGCCACTTCACTTCCTGATCCCACAATAACTGACATCTTTGGTGAAATTTTTTAAACATATTCTGATCTTTATAAAGAACTGCTTGCATAATTATGACTACTAAGCATTGTATGAATTAAAACCGATTTTGAATAAAAATAGGTTTTCAATGAAAAGACAGTTAGAGACTGGACATCTTGAATGGATTTCAATGCATCAGTAATAGTAATGTTAATGAGCACATCACTAAAGCTGATGGCAAAGGAGAAAAATTTTAAGATCCACCTCAGACATTTTGCTAGATACCAAATTGTATTTTATAAGCCTTGGTCTCATAAAACGTCAGGTGATGATGCAGTGGGAGTAGAAACCATGATCCAAATTAGTTTTGCATGTAGTGATATGCAACCAGAACACTGCCTTTAAAAAAAAAAAAAGCCACACTGAATATATCCGACACAATATAAAAAATGATTGTTTTTTTCTTCTTACTGCTCTATAGAAATTATGCCCTTCAGCATTTTACAAGCATTGCAATGCCCAATTCATTCCAGTGGTATGAGAAAAGTTTGCTGCAGAACGGTTGTCTTGCATATTACTACTTAAACACTGGGATTAAGAAATATTTAAAGATGGGATAAATAATTATTATAATAGTGGACTTAATATTTAAAAAAAAAAATCCCTAAAGACAGATTACCTGACTCACTAAAAATCTGGGGTTGACATGGATACTGCCTTGCTCGGGCTGTTTGGCAGTGATGGGCCAGGCTGGGTCGATTCTCTTCACTCGTACATCCAGTGCAAAAAGTTTGTTGTTGGGAATACACTTCACCCAAGTCTGGCGTAATTTGTACATCGAAGTTCTTGTCTTTTCATCAACCTGTTAAGCCAAAAATTTATAACTTGCTTGCTGCACACGAATTCAAATATCCGAAATCCTCCACTGGTGGTGTGAATAAATAAAAATGTGGTACTATTTTTTTTTATTACGAAGTGATTAACATTAAACTGAAACAATGCTTGCATTAAATTCTAAATTTTAATTATTTTTTTTTTTTTTGGAAATGGCAGAAAAGATTTTATTTGCAAAACTGACATAACCATGGAAATTTTTGTCATTTAAGAGCAGAAAATGAGAAACTAAAATAACCTGAGGAAGATTAGAAGCCTAAATACTTATTTTCTGGAATAAAATTGAAAATGTGCATGGTTTATTATAAAGCTCAGCAATCAGTATAGACTAAACGAAATTATCACAGAACTCTATGAATCCAAAAAAAAAAAAAAATCATACCCTAAAACTTTACAAACCATTAGCTGAGAAGCATGTTTCTTTCTAAGCACTAGACTCCACATTTTAAAAGTAGCAAGTTCATAACACCATTCTTATGTATCAGCCACAAAAGGATGCAAGTCAAAACACTCCCAAGAATCAAGACCTAAATACCACTTCCTATTACAAAACTCAATAATTTAAAACAACTTTAAAAACTGTACATGTATTCCCAATCAACACAGTTTTTAATTTTTATTCAACATTCAAAACAGACTGCCATACTAAATACATACTTTGGTAAACACTTTTCTAATGCACAACATCCACACTCAGCTCTTTCCCACAATACAAAATCATTTAATCTTTATTCAAATTTTAAAAAAAAATATATATATTAAACATTTTATACAATGAAATTTAGGAATGACAGGGGTGCAAGTGCTCAACAGCAGCAAATGATAACCAGACTAGAAATGGAAACCATTTTAGAGATGTTTCTAATTAAACAGTACAGACAACAATGTGAAGAACTGCAATTAAAAGTTCACATAAATTTTGAACTGTTAAAATTTCAATTATTTTGCAACTGTTTCATGACCACTCACAGACTAAGTGCTGTATTGTAGAACACCTCACATACACAATTACTAATCCTGCAAAAAAATAATGCACACATTTTCCCACAACCAATAATTAAACTTGAATGAAACCTCTAGTCTAAAAAAGAAAACTTATCACCATGGTACAAATGCACAAGTACAATAAATTAGATATTATGCATCACAAGATGATTAAGCATGCATGACTAAATAACACAAGACATTTATAAGAAAGGATCTTTATTGTATGGATCAAATCAGATTTGAGATCCTACTTTCTCTCCATTAAAAGTTGAACCAATTGTATATCTAAGCAGTTCACTATGCTGTCTCAATTTTCGATAGGGCAATCAAATACGTTGCTCACACTTGTCAAAAGTAGAAAAAAATGCAATGAATTGTAAAAATTTCCAAAATTGATAGTAAATTTAAGGGAGAGTAGCATAAACAATGCATTTTATTTATATATGAAATTTCATTCAATGTTTGTTAGTAACTATTTTTTCACGCACACCTTTATCTTATCCGTAGTTAAATGACAGGTGCAACATCACCATATTAAAAAAAAACCATAATCTCTCTTTATCCAAACTATGAATTGTATATTAAGCATGCACACATACAGAACTAATTTTTAGATGTAAAACAGACCCAGCACATAAATCACACCATCAAATTTTAAGCATATCTGAACGGCACAACATAGACAATATTTCTCTTAAAACAATGGCCACAATTAGCGGCAAATATAACAAATGATTCTGTTAACATTCTAGGACTGCATGTATTAGGTGTTACACAGATTTTGTTACAAGGAATAGTCTACAGTTATATAAAATTACTATCCATTTTCCTATACCCGTTTTTATTTAAATTCTGGAACAATGGTGGTTCCTTCCTTATAAGTGGAAAGTGTTTCCCCCAAATTTATTGACTATTTTTCAATGAGAAAAACAAATGCTTATTAATAAAATGAAAGAATCAAAACAATTTTGTTAGGACTATGACCCCCCCAGAAAACATACATGGTAAAAAAAGGCATGGATGGAATTTAAAACTGTTTTAACTTTTTAAAAATGTCGAGCATAAAATTTGCAAAGCTAGCACATTATCACGAAATATGGACATTAAAAATTAGTAAAAAATGTTTTATGCACAGAAAAAGAATTTTTGAGAATTAGAAATTTTAATTTTATAATCCTTTCTTGAGGCAACTGACAAAAAGGTCAGCGATGGTTTGGGATATTCTTTTCTGGATTTCTTTATTTTGCAAACAATTACAGAAAAATCTTACGAGCAAGAGATGTTAACAGACAAATCTGTTTCAAGGACTAATCATCCAACACCATAACAGATATTTTCAAATGGTGACAACGTGAACATTGTTAATGTCTAAACCCTTGCAATATGCAAAAATAAATCAATGCTGCCAGAAACTAAGATTTGACTTCAGTTACGAATGCTTAAACCATTTAAATTATTACTATTTTGATTAAAATGTGTTTATTAAAACAGTCAATTCGAAAAAGAATATTCTGTTATGGGGATGAAAAACAACAGATCACCTATGATTCTCAAGCAGACCATAGTAATACTTTTCTGGATGCCTGAAAAACACACCACCATCAGATAAGTATCTAATCTTATGCACAACTTATTTTTTCCAACTATCTTTGAGCTTCTATTTGGTCGGATAATATGCATTTCTTCAGAATGAAGGACATATTCGATGATTAAAACCGCAATGCTTCAAGATACAATAAGATTGCTGGGATTTTTAAACTGTGCAGTTTTCTTATACTTTTCAAAGCAAAGCATTTCTTCTCTAAATACTTACCAGATGAACACATCAGTTCCAATTAAATGCAAACCAAGGCAACTCAAAGGGACTAACCTCAAGGAATTATTATTTGACAAAGCAGGGTAATTAGGGTATCTCCCCCCCACCCCCAAGAAATTAAAATTTCTCTGAACCGGAACTATCACATTGGTTAAATAAATGTGTCTCATAATTAAAAAACACTATACACTTTCTTTCAGTATCTTTATTATTGTTCATTAATGAATCTAAATATAAATTTATCGATCATGAACATACACTAACAGCTCACACCGAACAAAGGAAATGTGCAAACAGGCTTAACTTCTTTATATAGGTGGTAAAATCATCACAGAGCAAAGTTTAACTGATATCAAATCTATTAAAAACCACACCTGCAATTCAAGCTTTCTGCAAGCCAAAATCTAGAACTGTATAAAAATTATTCTCCTTAGGAATGTAAAAGGTTATGTCTATAAAAGAAATTGCAATGATATGAAAAGCGAAGACAAATAGATTAATAAATCTAAGTAATTAAAATGGTAGCAATGTCATTAAAATTTATACACACGATTTGAACTCAACAGTGTATATTATATATATATATATATATATATATATATATCATATATATATTAAATATAAAGGGATCTTGCACATATTAGACAAGCAGAATTTTCTCCTTAACCTATATCAGACAAATGAAAACAAAAGCAATAAATTCTGCACTGAAGTACTATCGGAGTTCACAGGACAACAGCTATAAATGATTCAAAATATCCAAGTAAATAAATGGCAGGATCACTGAATATTTGGTACTGGAGGTTTGATAAAATTATGTGTAAAAAAATGTCTCCTGCGTTTCTGCACGTGCGTGCACACACACATTCAACTTTATACCAAAGACATCTGCAAAGCACAATATTCTACACAATCTCCCCAAACACTTGGTTCCAAACTTCAATTCTATAAATCATATAGTGTTTATATCATGTTCAATGGTCTTAGCACTAAGTTCTTGGCAGGTCAAAGTTTAAGAATCACTTTTTCAAAATTATATATTTCAAGCCTAACCAAAGAAATGTTTGGCAGATATACCAAATACATCAATATCGGGGAATTATTATAGGCTACAATTTATTAACAAACTATAATATTTCCCAAGATTGGCTACACATGACTTAAATATTTATACAGAACAAGTCCTGTCACAGATCCCTCAAGACACACAAACACACGTCTTTGTAAAACACATCTAACCAATAAACCTAACCTAAAAAAAAAAAATATGTTTAGACCATGATCAACTGAAGCTTAAAACAAAAAAATTATAATAAAGGTTAGCAACATTAAGGAAAACTTAATTTTTGCAGAGGTAATGAATACAAGTTATTTGATTAATAAATAAATAGTAAAATGTACACAATGAAACAACATTGTACACTTGTAATAATTTTTAAAAGTGTTTCTGTAGCTTTACTTTTCATGGCTATTTTATGTCCTTGCACATTATGCATGCATTTGTGCAAGAGTGTGATGTGATTATATATTTAATATGTTTATATCATACAATAGGTCCAACCAAATATTCAGTAAAGTACTTTCAAATATTAATGTCTCTTCAAGTTAATGTAGTATAAGAATTACCCGTTAAATTCATAAATTGTGCAAAAATGCAATATCTGAAAGAAAGGCAATCTATTCATAATATGGAGTTACCATTGCTAGTTTCTTGCCGAGGAACTGACTGTATATCTAAGTTGAAGCTAGCAAAGTTTTTCATACTATTTAGATAATTATAGAAATGAATCTGCACAACCATATATTTACAGGAAAACATGGAGAAGCTCATAGTTGGATGGCTTATAAAAATAGATTATGTTAAACGATTGTCAGTCCTACACTGCCAATACAACACAAATTTATAATTTTAAAATATTTAAACAATTTTATTCAAATTAACCAAACCTATCTTCCTAAAAATTGCAATCTGATATCGATGATGGAGTGTAAATAAAAGTTGAAGGGAAAATCTTGAAAAATGTAAAGTTAATTAAAATAACATCTGAAACCAGCAGCAACAATGATGGACTAAGACAAACAACATCATTAAATAAAAACAATAATAGATGTACATCTGGTCAACAGAAGTACCGGAACTCTTGCACCCCTGGTGATGACTGAATTAAAATCAGCATCAATGAAAACAAATGGTTTCATTTAAATTGATGGTAGTGATGTCGACCATAGTACCTCTTCAAAAACTCGGCAAAAGATCATGACGATATTCTGGATAAATAGTTGTGGATACAGTGTAGCTGAAAGGTTCTTTATCATAGAGTCTATCAAATACAAAAGAGGCAATTTCCGGTTAGCAGGAGCCTGTAAACATAAAACAGAAATAGTCATTTATAAAGAGAAATACCATCTTTAAATCTGTCACCCAGCTTCCATTAATATGTCAGCCAGCCAACCAGATCTGAAACACACATAAAAATATTTAGAATGTTACAAATGTTATTTAATACTGTCTATGTTACCTTACCCTTCAAACAACTCCTTATTTGCTTACCAACTGCACTGTGACCACTTTCATCTGCTCAGCCAAGTACTTGATTTGCTCCAAGGGCTTCAAAAAGTGAATGTTGAATTGTTTGGCATGTTTCTCAAGGCAGCAACCGATTCTTTGGTGTGCACAATTTTATTTTTATTTATTCAAAGATTTTTGTGGTGAAATGTCTTTAGTCATCCGTCTTTGAAAGTTTTCAGCATCCAATTAAGCAATCAAGTCATAATGAATTAAGCTAAAGCTGTTTTTAACTGATGCATTTGTGGGATTATTATACAAAAGCAAACAATAGTTTTCCAAGAGAAAATCTTCCATAAAAAAAGGCAAATAAATAATATTATGAATTATACATTAAAATATATTGTCTTTAACACTGCTGACAGCATTAACAAACATGTTTGCTTTTGAGAATAATTACCCATGCCTGCATGCAGCATCAAAAAGCAGTCGAGATCATATGAATGTGTGTTGAAAGCAGGTTTTGATAGCAACATATGAACCAACAGAGCATTAATGTCAGAAGTGGATGAGTGTTGAAATTATATTGACTTTTAGTGAGATATAAAATCTGGAAAAGTTTATTCTCATTTCAGTCTCAAGGTCTGGTTTCCAACAGACAGATTTATCTAGTCATCAATAAATCACAGCACAAATTTGCTTGGTTTTGTTTAAATTTGCAAACACAGATAGTCCCATTTGTACAGTATATATTAGTGCACTGTGTACGTATATGTTAGTCTTAATTACCATCAACACTGCTCCAATTATTTTCTCCTTCAGTTTAAATGTGAATTTTAAAGGCAATGAGAAAGAAGAAACACTTAAAATTGAGATAGTAAAGACAGGAATAGAAGAAACAGAATAGAAGAAAATTTAATGCAATGTGTGTGAAAATATAAAACCAGGGAAAAAAATCTAATTAAAAATTAAATGCTTTACTGGTAATGTCACATAATATTAGAGTGTATAAGATCTCAGTGTGAATACTTTTTGTTGCTGTTGTGTTTTGACATACAAACAATATTTTACTGTATTAAAAGACCAAATAAAAAACAGTACCAAAGAAACGCAAATACCACCAGAAATTTATGGTCCATTGTATGTTTTTTTAAAAAAACCTTCAGGCATTCATCCTGCAAGCACACCACAAAGGCTAACAGAAATTTGAGCACAACAGCAAAACACACACACGCACATGTGCATTATAAATACACAGAGAATCACAAAGCACATCATCTTTTATGATGTTTATTATAAATGTGAGCTGAAAAATAAATTAAAAAACACAAAGTAAAACTTCATTTTACAAAGGCATTAATTTGTGGTATATGAACTTGAAAACTGAAAATTAAAAAAAAAAAAGATCTTAACTACCATTAGGCCTACCTATTTACTCTTACATCAAACTCAATCGATGGCTAATAAAAAGTTTCCTGGATAACTTAGCATAAGAAAGCATAGTATGTGGAATATAAAAAAGACTACCGGGAAAGGCGTCATTATATAAAAGATCAACCGCAAATATGAATCTAATCTAGTAAAGCAAACTAGAGAGAGAAAAAAAATCGTATACTATTCATTATCAGAAATATTGATTCGCAGGATGTAGGCCTGTTTTTCTCTATAAGAAGAACACAAAAAATGCTCTTGCGTTTAATAATAAAAACAACACAAACTATCAAAACTGCGGAAGACTAACACTAATACATGTTACACGGAAAACCAAATTAATTAATGGGTTCCTGGGTAAATGCAGCAAACCTCACGTACTATCACTATTATCAATACTACTTTAAAACACGCAAAATCACTATACTTTAAATCATTACATTTTATCAGAGACGAAGTAAAACAGTATATAAGAATAACAAAACTTTTACATTTAGTTATTATATCAATATTTTTCAGACGCAAACATGGCCAATATTCGATTTTTACAAGATGTAGGTCAACCGACTGGGGGACCGCCATTTTTCCCTCTAGAAATTTCTATTTTTTTAGATCTAGTGATTGCCAAGTATATAATTAATCTCAAGTATAACTAAGTTAAGGATCAAGTAACCTAATCGAATGCAGTAAGAGACACACGAAAACAATACTAAGTTATAAAAACCTTCTCGATTTCTTCTTCAATCACTTGCACAATTTGTGATGCCATCTGTTCGTTCTCTTCCGCCAACATGGTCAACATGTTGATTAGAGGCTTGCTGTTGAAAGTCAAATCCGCTAGAGCGGCTCGGTAGCTTTCCACTCCGTCGCCCATATTTACGTTCGTGCTCAGTAAAAATGGTTATATTTTCAGCAATGCCATTGAAAATAAAATAAGATCGCGTCTACGGTTTTCCTGTCAATGTCATAATGTACATACGTGAGCGTTGAAGATGTCTGCGCGTTCATCATGTGACTAAGATCCGGGTATTCCAATAAATGAAAGAGAAGAGTTGATTGGTTTCAAGTGTGTAAACCAATAAAATTTAAGCCATTATTAGATGACATCATTTATTTCTCTATTTCCGGAATAGAGAGCCATGTTTTGCACTGTGTCGGCTGCTACTATTAGTACTATACAACTAATAGTTTAATAATACATTCATCGAGATAGAATACACTGTAAAGTATTGTTTTTGCTTTTTAAAATATATTGAAAGAACAGTAGTGAGTTATAACGTTACTCCTCACAAAATAATGCAATATAAAAGCCTGCGTTTTAATATATTATTTTTATTTCAAATCGAACGAATTGAGTTGTCCATTCAAGTGCATTCATTGTTCAGATGTTCTGTGTGTGTGTGTGTGTGTGTGTGTTTAGATATTTTACATTATAGTTATAAATGTCAAATATCATAGTCAGAATCATTTCTATACTTACTAATGACCTTTAAATTAATAATACAAGCCTAATGGACAATTTAAAGCTCAAAAATCCTAAATTATCAGATAAGGCCTACTCCTAAAGAATGAGTTGAGTAGGCCTAATTTCCTTTATTGTTCTAAAACACCTTTGATGCCTGGGACTGGGAGATATGATCTATACATTAGGTTAATTTTAAAAAGAATTATTGTAAGATTTGATTGAACTTATTTACATTTAGGGCCTATATGGCTATAGTATGACCTCAGAGTCGTGCACCATATGAAAGGAACGTTTTATATTACAATAATTAAATTAAAAAAACACTGAATATAATAAAACAATTGTGTACATATTGCATATGCAAACTGCTGTTACATTCTGTGGTAGAAAGGCCTTATAATTGATGGCTAACAGTTTTGAACAATTACTAAATGAAATATGGTTTCCTTGTATGTCAACTTTTTCATAATATATAGATTCTTTATTTCAAAAGTAGATTTGATCCTAGTGAAACAAAACAAATAACAGCCTTACAATTATTATGAAAATCAAGATTATATACATTCATTACATGCATTTTTTAGGGTTTACTAAACACAGTGATCTGTAAAGCCTACATATTTTACTTTTTATTTAAAAAATGGATTTACATTTTATGCAGATTTTCTGTTTATTATTTTGTTAACTCAGTCAGTCACTGAGTCAGTAATATCAGTATGCAAAATGTCTATCATAGCTTGAATGACTGTTTCTTTTTTTTTTTTTTGCATGAGTATGGTTAATTGAACATCCTGCATAAGAATTTCTTGCAAATGTTTGTCACTCATTGAATTTTTTTGTCTGTTTTCTGATCCTTGCTGTTCCTTGACAAATTAAAATAAAAATTTTACATGTGTCCATAGGGTTTGATATCATTGTTATTGACCTCAAAGATAATCTGTGTATCTATGAAATATGAACTCATGAAAAAAAAATCCACTTTGCTGATAGCACTTATGAAGAACTTATTTACTTCCTATTTCATACATATGTAAAGACACACTATATTATTTATTAGATATACTAACATTTTGTAGCATTAATATATTACAAGAATGTGCAAATTATTGACTAATATATATTTTTGTCTTGTTATTGTTGTTTATATTTAATATTATTTTGCCTATTATTAATGTGCAAAAAATGTCCTGCAAAAATGGGAGAACAATATAAAAATGTTTCATACATTATATTTTATCTTCATAGCATCTACTTTATATAATACTTGTTTTATATTCTTTGCACTCATTTAAAATTGTTTATTCATTTATTTTTAGGTATATATAGATATACATAATTTAGTAAATTGCTTTTAAAATGTCTATAGTATAACATGTTTAATTTATTATTTTACTTGTATGCATTTATAAAACACATATTCTTTTTTCCATGGCAGTGTTTAATTTTCATGTTATTATGCACAGCATTATTCATAATCCTATGGTATACCATACTTTTTTCTGTATTAGTATAATAGTAATTTTACTTTTTAGTTTACTGGTGCACATATAGTAGGGAGTTCTGTGAACAGATTCTTCATTATATGTTTGAATAATTGATTTACAGGTATCTCTGGTACCATTTTGTCATATTGCTGCCAGTACCATACTTATGGAGGACTACAAATACCTATTTAAGGTTGTATTAATTGGAAATGCTGGTGTAGGAAAAACCTGTTTGGTCAGCCGATATACAAAGGTGTGTAAAATTAACCAGCAATTTTATACATTACATGAAGACATTCATAATGTTTAATATTTCAGTTCTTATTTTAAATGCTTTTAAGGAAGATAGTGTTTTAAAATTCAGGCTCATTTATGGATATTTAATTTATTCACAGGTCACAAATACAGTGGAATACATAAGCATATAATCCAAATTCTTTTATTAAAAGTTTTCGAGAATATAGTTTAAATTCTAGAGATGTTAGTTTGAAATACACAAAGTTTTTATTTACTGCATTCTATTAAAAATATAGAAAGAAATTGATTTCTCATTTAGTTTAAATTAGCTAGATTTTGGAATTATTTATGTTCATATTATATTTAATAAATATTAGGAAACAAATGCAATTGTTCTTGTCATTAGCACTCTTTATGTATGAATTACTCCATCCTTTAAATTCTATTACTTTATGGTTTGTAAACCATTACTTTCAAATATCATTGATAGCAAGAATTACTTTGCACTATCAGTATATGTTTCTTGCTTAAATCTCTTCATTGTCTGTGCAGCATGTTTACTTTACTGTATAGCATTATAATGAAAGTCAGTGTTCACTTAAAGGACTTATTGAAAATATATTTTTAAGCAAATGTTATATATGACTTATTCTCTGGGCAAGTGTACTATATGGTGACAGGAGTTTTCTAGACAATGGAAAAATTTCCAGCTTTTCATTGAAAACCTTGTTATATATGTGTACTGATAATGAGGACTAAACTCTTGTTATTGATATTTGTTTAAAACAAATAGAAAAACAACATTTTAAAAATCTTATTACTAATAAAAAGAAAATGCTGATGAGTTTTATCATGTAAACTTAAAGACATCACTCTCACCAAAGGAGTACATTTATGTTTTATAAATGATGTAGTATTGCTATAGGTATGTTGTTTTGTTCTAGGGTTTTTTCCCTCCAGGTCAAATGGCCACCATCGGTGTAGATTTCATGATTAAGACTGTGGAGATTGATGGTGATAAAGTAAAGGTAAGCATGCTGTTTCTGACCTTATAACAGATGTCCACAAACAGTAGGAATTACAGGAGGAAAGTCCTCTGATAATGGTGCTAATGTGTTCCTGAAAATGTTTAATTCTGTGACATATCATCTGAATAAGGTGCTTCAAAGGTTATGCTTCTGGTGTTGATACTAGGCAGATATTTGTGGGGCATCCAGGGTGTCATGTTATGGGTCGCCCCAGGATACGAGATGAAAACAGTAATGGAGAGGACAATTGTCACATGCTTGATGACAGCCACAGCAAGAGATGGCAACATGCAACTCCATGTTTACAGCTTACATGAGGCCTTTATTCATGACACACTGCCAAACTCTCTCTCTTCTTAGCTACATGGCTCCCTTTTGCTGTCATGCATTTTCGACACCTACTTCAAACACCACTAGCATGTCAGTGTATTTTGAATGGGCTGCTGTCTATTATTGGCCATTTGAAATACACAAGAAAAATTATCTAATGGTCTTTTCTGTGTTAGAGAGATATATAATGCTTATAGTATCAAACAAAACTACATTAATTATTCTTTAAATACAACTCTTTCTTAACGTATAATTTACAAAATAAAGTACAAAATAAATTAAATAACTATATTCATGTGCCATGTAAAAACCATTTTCACATGAATAAATCCTAAAATACACAAAGAAAATAATATAAACTAGTATACAAAATTTATATATATAAATATAAACTTTAAACTATTTCCTGTCTAAACATACAAACATATATGGTAATTAATAAATGCATAAAATAGTAAAGAACGATTAAAATATGCACACTAACACAGCATTATACATTAGCACTGATTTCAAACAAAGTGAGTGCTGATTTAATTTTATAGCTACAGTGAAACAAAACAAAAGCGGTTTGTGTGTGTGTGTGTGTGTGCACACATTTCATATATTTATTTTAATGAACATTTTAACAGTCAAGGTTTTGAATCATGTCATATTAATCTTTTATTATAATAATTTGTAAATAAAAAGAATAAAGAATTTCAATGTGTGCAGTACTATTTTAGATTAATATAACTTATCCACATGAGGTGCTGTCAGATATTTTGTATATTTGCCACAATCCAAATACTTACTCACCTGTATTGTGTGTTCTTGTCAGCTGGTTAAAGTGTAGTTACTTTCCTTAATCAAATGGCTGCATTCCTGAGCATAATAGGAGATTTTTGCTATTTTTGTCTGAGATTTTAGGTATTTTTCGTGATTAACAGTTTTCTTTGGACTGTGCATGTAAAGTTGGCTCCTTCTGTATGTAATTATGGGGGTGTACTATCTTTTTTACTCAAAATATTTGATAATTTTATCAAAATGATGATGGCATGAACAATGATGGTATGTCAACATTGAGAATACAATAATAATGATGGTTTATAGAAGACTATTTATATAAAAGATTAAAGTTCCAGAAAATCTTGAGCCAGAAATGTTTGGATGTTATGTGGTTCCCAATGTAGACACTAAGACAGTACAAAGATAAAAGATAAAATGAACATTTTGTGTTAGATTAATGGCAACTTCATTTCTGGCATAAATAAAATGCATATATAGTTTATAATGCATTTACATTTGATTTATAATATTTATGGGATTTTTTTGTGTGTTTTCTTATATTACACTTAAAACTGGACAAATAGTTTAAGATTGTTGTAAAAATAAGTTTAGTTACTTACACTGTTACAGTAATTATATTGTTTAAAGATTTATAATTATTTAGTACCTGAAAGTTTTCTTAGAAAAGACAATGAGTTGCAATGATACGAAATGAAATTGTATTTAAAAATAATGCAAATGAGATATTTTAATGCATAAATCTGTAAATTTATCTCATTCCACAGTTATGCTGTTAAAGAAAATAAAGCATGCAAAGTTTGTCTATTGTAGCATACACTATATTATTTTATCTTTCTGAAAACATAAACTTTTATGTGGATTCAAAGTGTTGTTAATGAACTAATACATTTAAAGACACCAACTATTAGCAAGTAAGAATTTCAAAGTAGTTCTGAGAACTAAAGGGCTACTGTTATAATGCATGAAATATGACAAATAATACTTTTTGGTAGTCCGAAGCTTAATTAAATTTTGTAATTTACATCACACGATTTTTTTTTTTAATTATCTGCCAAAGTTTACCTTACATGGCTTTACTGTCATAAATAATTGTGATACTATATGTTTTAACATTGATGATATACATGAAAGACTTAATTGAATTAGTAATTTCACAGAGCAGTATATTTATATTAGGTAATTAATAGATGCTCTGAAGCTGCCTACATTGGCACAATAGTCTGTTCGAATTTTTTCTTGCAGAATGTCTGTGTTATCTTTAATGGCTACCAATTACATGTAATTATCATACATATTATAAAATATAAAATGAATTAATAATTATTGTTTATAAAAGAAATAATGTGAAGTGGCTGAGGAACAAGTTTTTGGGTTTTGTTTGTGTGAAAAGTGAACAGAAAAAATGATAATTAGATAAATGATAATTACATTCACAAGATAATTCAAGAATTTATAATTATTTATACCGTTCACTTTTTATGATATTTCTGCACAAATCATTTCTAAGCACTTGAGGGACAGCTGTAAGTTAATTGTTAAAGATCTCCATTCAAAGTAAGTGTTTTAAATGTGTAGATATGTTTTATTGTAAATTTCACACTGTTTAGCAAATTTTAAAAGGAAACTATTTTTGCATAAGTTATTTTATAGATTTTTTAATTTTTTAATCACATTTTTAGCTTGAAATATTTATCAGTATACAATACTATTTTTGTTTAAATTTATACACATAAAATGTTCAGGTTATGTAAGCAAAACCTTTTAAAAGGTGAAGAATTAAAAGCCTTCACCATCTGATATTAGTAATATATGTGTTGTTATATATACTGTTCTATTTCTAATGTTAAGCACTTTTGTTTTAATACAGTTTTTATGTTTATAATTAGCTTCAGATTTGGGACACAGCAGGACAAGAAAGATTTCGGTCCATTACCCAAAGTTATTATCGATCAGCAAATGCCTTGATATTGGTATATGATGTCTGCTCACAACAGTCCTATGAGAGTTTACCTCACTGGATACATGAAATAGAACTGTATGCAGGCAGCAAAGTTTTGTCATTTCTTGTTGGTGAGTTTGAAATGCGTGCGTGCGATTGAGTAAGATAATGATCATTCACAACATAATTGAATTAACAGCTTTGTTCATCTAAAACACAGTATAACTGTGAATTGCAACAATATATTAAAAGTATATGTTATTCACAATATTATTATTATTTTTCATTTAAGGATAGTTTGCAAGAAATGTTTGTGACAAAGAGTGTTATTGTAATAAAATGCTGTAAATGTGTGACCCCTACCCCACCCTAGTTAATGGTTATGATTATTATTAATCATCCGTAACTAATTACAAGTGATGAGAATCTTAATTTATGTTATTAATAATTCTCCAGAAAACACTGCTTGTCTCTCTCACTTGGCAGATATTTATGTGAGTGCTTTAAACGTTTTCTCTCTACCACAACATTAAAATTAACATTTACTGTCAAACAATATTTCCATAGGTAAAAACAATTTCTTATTAAAGGAGAAGATAAATCCATCTTTTAGTCTGTATTTAGAGAGCCCCCATCCACCTATCTCTCCAACATATGGTCATCAATATGTGTAAGAAGGTCAACAAATTCAACAATAAATTTAATAAATCAACAATCAAATATACATATAACAAATACAATGAAAAGATTATTTGATTAGATTGGTATTTCCACAAAACCATGTTAAAATAATTTCAATACCTATGCAGTCTTATGTCTTAACACACAATTCAGCAGATTAGTGTCAATATAAATCACAGGATAGATCTTATCAGAGAGCAGAAATGGAGTTAAAGAGATTAGTATAAGTATTAATAGTTTGTACATAACCTTGTCTCGGTGATTACTGCAATAGTCTTTCGTGTGCTTTTGTAACAAAGTTACAAGTTCATTGTTACAATACAATTGTCAGTTCTCTACATCAGTGGTCTCCAAGCCCGAGGGCCGCATTAACTATCAAACAGCAGTTCGGGGGCCTACAATTGTGAAAAACAAAGATGTTATTAAATCAGCTAATTTTCATTTATTTCACCATTGTTTTTTAATTTATGTATTTTAGTATTAAACAGTGTTTAAATTATTTTATACAAACCCATCAATGTACATGTTTCATATGCCAATAACAATAGGATTTTTTTTCCATATAAACAGATTAATCATTTTCCCTTTATTTCTTATGGGAAAAATTCGTTTGGTATATATCCTGTTTGGTATAAGTCCAAGGATCTGGAATGGATTAAAGATTTATATCAAGGTACTACTGTGTGTGAGAGTGTTTCCTGATTTCAGTATATTTTTACATTTGATAACTTAGAGAAGATTAAAAGAATATAACATAACTTCAAGAATAATCAAAGATATTTCTTAGAAAAGTATTTAAAAAATATGCTTTTTGGAGCTTGTAACAAGTTTATGCATTGGCTGTTAATATTAGCTCTATTAATGATGTACTAATTATCAAAGATATTTCTGAAATTTATAATGCTTCTAAACTATAATTGATTACTAAACATGAATATAGATTATTATGATATATGTGAGAGTTTTTCCTGATTTTAATTTATTTTTACATTTGATAAATTAGAGATTTTTTCTGGGCATACAGGATGTGTAATACAATACTAATTTTACAAATTTGAAATGAATATTTTACTTGGATAGTTTAGATAAAACTTAGATATTCAAAAGATGTAAGTAATGATGTAGGTTAAATTAATAAAAGAATATAACATAACTTCAAGAATAATCAAAGATATTTCATCGAAAAGTGTAATAAAAAATGCTTTTTTGAGTTTGTAATATGTTTATGCATTGGCTGCTAATATTAGCTCTTGATTTGACTTACTTGACTTATCTCCTTGGATTCCCCGTGGAACAAAGGGCCTCAACAACAGCTCTCCATCTCAGTTTATTCTGGGCAGCCTTTTTCAGTTCACCCCATGACAGGTTGCAGCTCTTCATTTCCTCTTCGCAGGATCATCTCCAGTAGTCTTAGGGCGACCGACCCATCTCTTTCCCTGGGGGTTCCACTGCAAAGTCTGTTGGGTGATGTCCTGTGGGGATTTCCACAGGGTGTGTCCTATCCATCACCATTTACGCCTGGCAATCTGCTGGTTGACGGGATCTTGGTTTGTCCACTGCCACAAATCAGTGTTCTTTAGTTTGTCTGTCCACCTGATCTTCAGTATGTTGCAAAGGCAGCCATTGACGAATACTTGGAGTTTGTTGGTTAGGGTGTTGGTGACTCTCCAGGTCTCTGAATATTAGCTCTAGTAATTAGCTCTGTGTACTAATCCATCAAAAATATTTCTGAAATCTTCTTTCTTGCCCATTTCTTTTCAATTTAGTGTGCAAAATCTTTTAGGAATGCAATAAGAACTAAACATTTTTTCCTCTTGTACCAAAAGTATATTGCAGCATTATAAATCATTAGCTTTTGCTGGTCAGTGATACTTGTTTTGCCTTGAAAGCAATTCCTTGCAAATAATATCACTGAGCCCCTTTGAAACTTTTTCACCTGCAGAAAGTTTTGTATCAGCAATGCTATGGATCATTTAAATTTTGAGTTAAAACAAAGTATGTATACCATTGCCTACAAGTAAACATACTGATAATATACAGTATTATTGTATGTATACCATTGTTTACAAGTAAACCTACTGATAATATACAATATTATTGTATGACTGTAACTGTAGTGGGCATTTAAAGTAAAGTAATCTTTGATTTCCAGTTCCATGCACCTTTAAGAAATGATGATTGATATATATCCCTATACCTGCATAACAGATTATTTTAGAAAGTGTGTTTTCTTTATAATTAACAGGATTTTAGCAACTTGATGATTTCTTTTTGTCTTAGCATAGCTAATAAATGATTGAATTAGTCTTGCCTTTTTTCCATTTCCAGTATTTGTATATATCTTAACTGGACTATGAATTTTGCAGCCAGAGAATCTGAAATGAGATTTGAAAGTGACATATGACTATTAATAGACTTTTGCAGATTTTTGTACATGTATTTATTTTTTTCTATTGAATTTTTTTTAAAGGTATGTCAGAAATTGATTTAATTGTATTATTTTCATGATTAAAAAAAAACCTTATTAAATTTTTGTTTGTATAGTTTATGTTTGTTTTTCTGTAATTTGTAAAGTTAATTATGTTGTAATATGTTTCTGCAGGATAATTTCCATCTGTTTACATTCATTTTAGTTTTTATTTATAGTTATATTTTATTTTTTTATATTATATTTGCAGTAATAGTTATTTATCTTTTATTATCTTTTTTCTCTTTTTTTTTTCATTTAGGCAACAAAATTGATCAAGCAGACAAGCGTGAGATTCCAACACACGTTGGGAAAGAGTTTGCTGAACGATATGAGATGAGATTTTTGGAAACATCTGCCAAAGAAGCTGACAATGTAGAGAAGCTGTTCAATTCCATTGCATACCAACTTACTGCTCAAGCTCGAGATCTAGAACTTCGACCAGAACAGCAGGGTACTTTTGTGACTGGTGGATCTACCCCAATATCAACCTCTTCATGTTGTAAACTCTGACTGTCACCTTCAGTAATGCTTCTTGAATGAGAATGTCATGGACAAGAACGAGCATGCTTTTTGTCTTTATTCAGACAGGAATATGACTTGAATGAGTGAATGGGTACCATACAAGACAGGAGAGTATTTTGTTGATTATGGAATGGAGGATAAGTATACTTTGGAAGAAATTTGGATTAACCAAATAATGCTGTATATAATGGAATGTTGATAGACTATTTAGTGTATATTGTGTTTGTGAATTTCCTTGTGGAAATGTGCCACAAAAGTTTGGTGAAAATATGTATCTGTTAAAATGTGTCTAACACAGCTCAACTATTCTTGTTTACCATTGTTGTTTTAAATTCAGGGTAGTCTTTAAATACAGTGTTAATTTTGATAAATATACTCAACATTTTGTTTCTACTAGAAAATTAATTATAAATATAAATGAAGTATGATCCAAACTTATTCAAAAATGATGAAATGATTTTTGCAAGGTTTATAATTATAGCTTTTTTTTTTGTTGTTTTATCATTTGTATTTGTTAATTTTCTTTTAAATTGACAGACAGACAAGACTATTCTTGTTTACCATTGTTTTAAATTCAGGGTAGTCTTTAAATAAGTGATAATTTTGATAAATATACTCAACATTTTGTTTCTACTAGAAAATTAATTATAAATATAAATGAAGTATGATCCAAACTTATTCAACAATGATGAAATGATTTTTGCAAGGTTTATAATTATAGCTTTTTTTTTGTTTTGTTTTATCATTTATATTTGTTAATTTTCTTTTAAATTGACAGACAGACAAGACAGACAGATAAATTTCTTTTCTTTTTTTTTGGTTTTAAATTGTTCCATTATATTGAACAACATTAATTTTCTATGTTACTCTGCTTCTGTGTGTTTTGATGTGTATAAAGGGATTATTATATACATTTCTTAAAAATAATAGTTAATGACACTGTGAACAGACCTTAGTGTATACCATTCTTTATCAGCTGATTTATTTTGCTTGATTTATATAATTGTAAGATTAAATCACTTTTGATTTGACATTTAGTGATTTGCTAAAAGATCTACTTTTTAATAATAGCTTTTATTCTATGCCTATTTAGAATTTATAGTTTTTTTTATCACTCAACAGTTAGCCCAGTATTTTATTTTGTAATAAAAGTACCTAAATTGCTTAACTAAAGATAACAATATATGATTTTCTTTTCTTTTTATCTTGTTTGAGATTTAAAATTCAGGACATGAAATATAAACATTCCTTGAATTGGACACTACTCACTGAATGTTAGGGGTATTTAGCACTCATATATCCATGCAAATCAACCCCCCCCCAAAAAAAAAAAAAAAGCAAGGAAAAAATAAAATAAAAATGTAAAATGTGATGGTGGAACCCTTTATTAACCCCAAAAAGTTGAATAAATATTTGAAATTCTTTGAAAACTGAATAATTTTTTTCAATCTATAAGGGACTTCCTTTTCTGTATGTAGGAATTCTGTTTTGAACTTGCTCTTCAGCTCCTTGGCTTTTGATTGTAAAATAAATGTTTCTGAATAACATTGCTTCCATTTAGCGAAACAGTGCAAGCTGTCAAGATTCATACCCTTAGAATATATTTGTCAAGAGCAGGATTGAAGTATTAGGGCTGTATTTTTGCTGAGTAAAGCAAGTCATAGAAATGACTAGGAGAGAGTGTAAGCTGTCAAGGAACATTCCTGTAGAATTTGTTTTTAAAAGCAGGGTTGAGGTCTTAAGGCTATACAAAGGAAATCATTTCTCTACTTAAGAGATTTTTATTATTATTTTCTTATTTGATCCAAGCCTGTAATATAGAAAGATCCAAATGGTCTCTTCAAATTTTATCGAAATGGACAGCTTTTCAGAACTTAGTATTCTTGATTAAGTGATCATTCCCACTCAGTTGAACATTATTTGCACCAAATGTTTCTATAAAGCAATAACTTCACACCAGCAAAAAGGAGTTACTGCTGTTAGAATAAAATAATTTTAGAACAAAATTAATATAAATCTTACGAAAGACAGCTTGAGGATGGTTTGTATTGCTATTTATAATTTTACTACTCACCAATGAAATCATTTTTCACAACCATCCCATATCTTTGACTGGTACTATGTGTCATGTTTATATATAACTTCAGTTCATGCTAATGAAGTGATCTGAAAGGGTGGGCCATATTAAGCCTTAACCAAACCGCTTTTGATATACTTATATACTGTACTCATTTCCTTCCCCCTACCCCCAGGTTAAAATACTCTTCAGATCTGACATACCATAGATCTTGAATAAACAGTTTAAGACATGGAATTTAAGACATTGAAAATTATTAGTTATTAATGTCCTTGTCCGCTTGAGATGTGTCCTGTTATCAGTGTAGTAAAAATAAATTTTAAACCAGAAATTTTTTCTTATAGTGAAAGAAGAATTTAAATTTTTTTTTTTTTTTTTAGTAGATTATAACATATTTTAATGCCACATATGCTTGCATCTATTAAAAATTTTCCTTCTGAACATCATTATACCACTGTAAAGATTTAATCGTATTTGGAATTCAGTGTCAAGAGCCTTGCTAAATAAATTTGTCCAGCATGTGTATCCGTCTTGAAAACTCATAAAGTAAGAAGATTAAGTACAGATACCCTCCTATACTGCATACAAACTATGAAAAATCTAAGAGACACAAATTTATATTATAGTTAATCTACAATTTACTTTCTTTGATTTTGAAACTGGGGATTGGTAAAAAATGGCATCGTTGGCTTAATTATTCATTTGTATGACATAACATCTGTTGTGTAAATTTGCCTGTCCTCTCTCTCATAGTGTGCATAGAGAGTGATTTTAATTTTTTGTTGTAGAATTTGCCTAAAATTGAATATGAATTATGATAAAAGTACAAATGAATGAAAAAAATTACAAAACAAGAATTCAAAAGCAGTTTGTAAAGTATTCTTTATTTTGGATTGCATGGTTTAATGATATTAGTTGGAAAAAATATTATATTGTCATGCATGAAAGATATGTATTCAAAATAGCTTTGATAATAAATAATTATATAACTTTTATTGAATCAAAGTTGTGAAAATCATATTAAAATGAAATGTAGGTTGGAAATCATGTTAAGTTTTAATTATTAAGTTGTGAAAACCTTATTAAAATGAAATGTAGGTTTGAAAAAATGTTAATAGGACATGTATAATATATAAAATTATTTAATCTTTTTGAAATAATTTTTATTGTGTATAAAAATATTTATATATAGTATTCAAGAACTTTTGTTGCAGTGTGAAGGTCTAGTCATTTTTTTTTTTTAATGTACCAAAGAAGAACAGTTGCTAAATAGTATAGTTCTTGACTATTTCACATCCCTTTTGTTTCTATAATGCCCCTGTTTGATTTATCATGCAGTAGCTGTATAATATTGGTGGCATACTTGTTTTGATATTATTGATATGTTGGTTTTATTTGAGATGTCTGACACCTAAGTATCTGAGCATAACAATCAAAATAATAATTGAAATATTACAGATATAGATTATGTTCTTTAAAGATGACTGTTGATGATAATGTTTTAAAACATAAAGATAAAATTAATAAGAGTATAATGATGTGATGATTTCTGCACTTATTTCTGTATTAAAAGTGACTTTTTTATATTGATGGAGTTTTTAAAGATAGTAATATATATATATATATATATATATATTGTATATGTTTATGAGTATAAAAGTTAATTTTTTTTCACTTTATTTCAATAGAGTTGTTAAATGTGAATATCTAGTTTCAAAAGTAACGTAGTAACCTATTTTTTTGTTGTTTACTTTAAAGAGAAAACATATAAAAAACTTGTTGGATACTTATTATTGTTAAATATACAATATCACTTTTTATTTTAAATTCCAACACTGCCCCACACTTTTGTTTCTCTTAATGAATTTTGTTGTTTCTGATTATTGTTTGTGTACATCTTGCAAACCATTTTAATGCCATTGGATTGGTCTTACCTACTAAAAGAAATATATTTTTAAAATTAAACTTTTGTTATTAAGATGATTTTGTTATTATGTGAAATAACCATTATATGCACATATTAATTTTTTTCAAAGTTTAATGAAAAGTAACCACATATGCTTAGTAATTTTTCTAGAGTTTATTGAGAAGTAAACACATATGCACTTAAGTTACTTTTAAATTTAAAAAAAAATGTAACCATATCTGCACATATAGTCTTTAAAAAAATAGTCTTTAAAAAAATTAAATAACCAAATAGTGGAACCAGATTTATAGCATTTTTTTTTTTTTGGGGGGGGGGGGGGTCAGTCTGTTTGTACATATGTGGCCTGTTCACAGAGAATGAATTGTTTTTAGTTCTTCTGTAAGATTTTGTTTTGTGTCTTGTTTAAAAACTGTTAGTGAGATTATTATATATTTATTTATATTAGTTTACCAAAATGTGTGACTTGTCATTTATCCCAGAATACTGACTTGTATTTTGGATTCATGTAGTGATTATCAGCTACAGATTAATTATATTTCTACATTGATTTCTTTTATACTTATATTTTTTGCTTTGAAAATGAAAGTCTTAGTATTAAACAAATTTAAAACTAACATTTCTCTACTGAGTTAGAATTTTATATGGTAAGACACTCATGCATTTAAAACTGTGATTTGCTTTGCAGCCACACTTCATAGTTATAGATATATCTCCACTGTATAGAAAATTATTTTTTTTAAAGTAGCTGTTTGTCTCTGATATAATTATTTATTTATTATTTTGATAAAAGAAGAAGAGAAAAAAATAAACAAACAAACAAAAAAACCCAATAAATATTTTTTTTATTAGGCTTAGCCTATAATTCTATTTTTTTTATTTCAAAATATTTTGCCAGATAGATAGTGTACCAGTAGAACAACAAAGTGCACATATATACATAAGCAGCATGTGGAGAATATCTATTAACATAGAAAAGATGCATGCATTAAACTGATCTGAAATTTATTGTTTATGTTTCTCAGTATATTGCCAAAGTCTTATTAAACGTTTTTACAAATTTTTAGTATGTGAAGAATTATTTATAATTCATTAATTCTGAATGATTACAGTTCTGATTTTATAATTGATGCAAAGGCAAACTAGGTGACCTACTTTTGTTTACTCATTTTGTATATGTATGTAAACAAAAATGGATGCCATTTGTTTTGTTTAATGCTTTGTTTAAATCTAGATCCAAACATTTCTGTTGTTCTTCCCTCAGCCTTTACCTTTAATGCCAATGTTTTAAATTAAATATTATTTGTATCTCAATTTAGGTAATCCAAAAAGGTAATCTATAATTAGATATTTAAAAATATATAATATGTGAATGCAAACTGTTATTTGGACTGGTTGTAAGTTTCACATTTATGCACATTTGCACACATGCACATTAAGTCTTTCTTAGTTCATCTTAGAAAAGATTGGCAGTAGTAGTGTTGATAAGAGTCACTTGTGCTTTTATGATTTGTCTCTGTGTATTTTAACCTTTTCAAAGTACTCTGTTTATTTTATTGTAATTGACAAACAGACAAGTTGCTTTATTAATGCACTCATGTATAATGACCAGAGTAAATCTGTATGTATTTATCTTGTCCACTCTGGAAATTTAAATATAAATAAGCTTAAATAAAGTTGACATTATTTAAAAGCAAGATCTTAATTAAGTAGTAATTCATGTTATAATTTAATATTTTATCCCAAACTAACTAGATGGGATGACTTTGTTTTAAAACTTTTAATGTTTCTTCTACAACGCATAGAATGTTTGAATACATGTTTTGTATGTATAACTTAACTCCTAGTAATGGTGAGCTTTATATTTGTTCAGAGTCAATTTTGTTGTGACATTCTTGCACTGCTAAGAATATTGTTTCATATTAAGTTTACTTCATACATTTAGTACTTTTGATTTTCTTTTTAATAGTGCTTACTTTTTTATGTGTATGTACATCTGAAAGAACGCAATGACCTGTGGTTATATTTAAAAATTGTTAAACTGAAAACACATTTACTCATCTTTATATTTTTTAGTCTTTTAAATAATCACTTAGAATGAAATGAGTATTTGGTTCTTGATAATTAAAATAAATGAATAAATGGACTTTAATGTGAAACACTTGTGACATATAAACCTTGAACTCCATGTATGATTATAACACACAGGCTCTAAGCTCCATTAAAGTTTGATTTTTGTATATTGAATTCAAGGCACCATTATTATTAAAAATAAATTGTTTTGTATAACAACATCATATACCAGTAATTTCATATGCATGTTATTTCAGTAGCACACAGTGCTACAAATATATTGCCCTTTACCAGTATTTTTATATTTGCCATCTTACTGAATTGTGCAGTGCAAAGCTTTTCATGTATTGCACTTTCCAGTGTTTTTATGTTTGCTGTCTCAGTTGACCTGCAGTGCAATCTATCCATTGTCCTTATTTTTTTGTAGCACAGTTGTTACTGTTTGTGTGTGTGTGTGTGTGTGTGTGTTTTTAATTAAACAAGAGTTGTGATGCAAGCATTTTCTCAGATGTGTAAAAGTATTAATAGGATGCTTGGTGTGGAAGCAGACAATACTGAACATTTGTAATACATAATTACTTTACAGATCAACATTGAACCACTTTATGACAGCATTTGCAACTGAACACATAACTCCATACATGATGTTCACATACTAAATCTTGCTGTTTGGTTTGACATGTATTTTCCATAGTGCTGTTAGTGTCATGTGTTCATAATTACAATATTCAGTCACCAGATGTCTAAAATGACACCTTGTTTTGTTATAAATTAATCCTTGAGAGTCTTAACAGTGCATATTTGTAATGGTTCCATTTTTCTCTGATTTTGCCACTGTGCAAAAAGACTGCCTCTCAGTTTGAATTGATTGAAGGACAAAGATTGCAAAATTTTAAAATTTTAAAATTACTTTAAAATTTAAAAGCATTTTTTAAAAAAGTAAACAATATTTTATTATTATAATTATTATTATATAATATCCTTTCACTTTGCCATCCACTTCTGGATTGACATTTTTGTGTGCATGTATATAAATTAGATTTTATAATACTTTGGTCCTTGATATTTTAGTGAAGGGATTAGATTATAATAAAATGTTTCTGAATCTCTAGTTAATGACATAACTCAGATTTGAAGACAGCTCCAACTTGATCAGAATAGTGAGTTTCTACACTTTGCAGATTCATGTTTATCTGAATCTTTTTCAAATAATTGTTCTTGTCTGTAAACTTGTAATTTCTATAAGAAATTGTCCTCACTGTAAAATGTTCAAGCTTAAAGATCCATTGGGCTGGAATGTATTCCTTGAATAAAACAAGGATTATGTGCATTGAGAAAAATAAACTTGAGAAGTTGTGTGGAATAATTTAAGGGTATAATTATGGTCTAGACTGAATTAAAATTAAATTTCCTGAAATCTTCATTGTTGTTTATGATCAAAGTCTGTGTTTTATATTTTTGTTTTTGGTCAGTTGAGTTGTGTGATGTTAAGTGGATCTAGTATATACTGTCGATGCATTTAACTGTCAAATAATTATTTACTTATATTTTTTATTTTTCATGAATGTTGGAGACTGTGTAAAAATAAATATATTAATTATACCATAAAAACAAAAAGGTTTATCATTTGTCTGGAATTTTAATATTATATAAAAGCTGGTTTCTTATTTTATTTTACTGCATGTGCCAAATGAAATAAAATGTTTACACTTTAGTTTAAATGTTTATAGTTTTATCACTGGTTTTCCTTTTTTTTGCAACAAAAATAAAATTTGATGGAAACATCTTGAATTAAAAATTACAACTTTGTTGTATTTTCTTTGCTTATTAGCTGTGTACATATTCTTTCTTTATGGGAGTTCTTTTAATGGTAATTTTAGCATTTTCTTTTTCTCAGGCAGAAAGTCATACTTTAAAAAAACGTGATTTTTAAAATTGTTTTTTTTCCTTTCTTTTTCTCCCCCATTTTCCTCTGTGTGTGTGTGTGTGTGTAAATGCTTCAGCCAGTAGTTTATAATTAAAAGTAATGCTATTTTTAAAAAAAAAAGATTATTTTTTTTATAATATACTGTGGCTTTGGCGTAAATTAGCAGCAGAGATATGATGGTTCATAGTTAGAGCATTTTGCTGTGATTTCTGTTGGACTACTTAGCAACTGTTTTCTTAAAATCAATGCTCAAAGTACCTTGCAGTTCATATTCAAAGCATCAGGATATAAAATATTTGATTTGCTGTGATTTCTGTTGGACTACATTTGAAGTGATTACTGATGAGCTATATTTTAAACTGTTTTTTACAAATCAATGCTCTGAAATACATTGCTCTGTCAGAAAATGAGGATGAAATATGAATTATGTCTCTGCAAACTATAATCACAGAGATAAAAAAGTTTATAGTATAGTTTCATAAATAGTTCAAGACTAGTCAGTATCCTAGAAGATGGGCCCACTGTAAATCTAATGAAAAGATACTGGTAAGTAATTACAAAAATGAACTAAAGATTGTCCTAAAACTTATGCATCAATCTTTACCAAAAATTTTTTTTTAAATGTGACCTCTAGATCTTTTGTAGCTATGACACTTGTGTTGAGAATTCAGACATTAATATATCCAGTTTTATTTATAGAAATAAATGCAGCAATGTTTGGTTAAAGAAAGAATTCCCCCCCCCCCCAATAAATACAAGGATTGAATTAACCACATATCAAAGCTTTAATTTTCATTATTATCAAATGCACAAGTTTCACTGTGAATAATTCTATCAATGGTGACAATGTGCCATTAAATAAGAACAAACCAAAATTGAAGTGAACTGAAACAGGCTTCTAAGTATATCATAAGTAGTGGTGTCGTGCTAATACCCGGGTAGTAAAATTGAGAACGGGTACCCATGGTAATGCGGCTGTTATGTTTATACACGATTTAGCAACTCCCCCTCCAGTCACACTTGCACCCTGGCCATGGGTTGGCTTACACGCTGAACAGCTGCTGTACCTAGATCTAATTATTTACAACATAGATCACCAATCACCATACCTTGCACCCTTTCTTTTCGCTTGTGGTTGTTGTGCTCGTTAACAAGTGTACTTGTCAATAAATTAAATAATAAAGTAATATTTTTAATATAGGGAAGACATCATCTGTGTGGAGTCATGCCAAAGCGATTGGATAGTGAAATGACAAAATGCTATCTATGTGATAAGATTCAATCTGCAAAGGACAATTGAACTTGATGCTCTATTTTTAAATACGTTATTGTTGTTGACATTTTATTTAGTTTTAGTTTAGTTTATGTAACGATTGATAATATTAAAAATAAAAGTTTGCAATCTACATATATAAAGATCATAACTAATAGTAAGTCACTAGATGCATACCTTTGGCTACTGTGTGAAATAGAGCATTTATGTAATGATTGATAATATTAAAAATAAAAGTTTGCATTGTACATATAAAGAACTTGATGCTCTATTTTTAAATACGTTATTGTTGTTGACATTTTATTTAGTTTTAGTTTAGTTTATGTAACGATTGATAATATTAAAAATAAAAGTTTGCAATCTACATATATAAAGATCATAACTAATAGTAAGTCACTAGATGCATACCTTTGGCTACTGTGTGAAATAGAGCATTTATGTAATGATTGATAATATTACAAATAAAAGTTTGCATTGTACATATAAAGATCATAACTAATAGTAAGTCACTAGATGCATACCTTTGGCTACTGTGTGAAATAGAGCATTTATGTAATGATTGATAATATTAAAAATAAAAGTTTGCATTGTACATATAAAGATCATAACTAATAGTAAGTCACTAGATGCATACCTTTGGCTACTGTGTGAAATAGAGCATTTATGTAATGATTGATAATATTAAAAATAAAAGTTTGCATTGTACATATAAAGATCATAACTAATAGTAAGTCACTAGATGCATACCTTTGGATACTGTGTGAAATAGAGAGCATGCTTAATGGTTAAGTAGCTTTGTGTAGAGATCGTGAGTTGTGATGGAGTTTATGCTAATTTTCGAACGGAAACCCAGGTACCCATTCAAAATTAGAAAAAAATTGACAGCCCTAATCATGAGCTTGTAAAACTTCTCAGTAATTAAAATCACAACTGTGTGAGAATGAGAACCAGACATAACAAAATGTTTGTGAAATAAACCCAGACTTCAAATTTATTGACAAAATCCCACAAAGAAAGATATGGATTACCAAATTCTGGAAGAACTAATAAACTAATTTGTATATACATGCACTGTACAGAACAAAATACTTCCAAAGAATATGTATTGTCAATTATCAACTACACTTAAGTCACAAACAAGTGTACTGACTATATTTAAACAAAACCACAATCAGAATATATTAAAATACACTGACTTTAAGCATAGACACAAAAGACTGCACTGATGTGCTTTTAAACAAAACCACAGACATTATTACCAAATTAAAAAAAATAAAGTACATTTGTTTATTATTAATTTTTTTCACTGCTCTTGATATGAAAATAAGTAGGTTAAGAAGATACAAGCCCCCAAAACAGATAAGAAAGAGGATTAAAAAAACATTGAAGGAAAAAATAAAATGTTCATGTGCATGTTCAAGCACAAGTCCATTTCTTCAGATCACTGAAAAAGACATGATTATAGATATACATATTATTTACTGCTAGGAGAAAACTGATGAGGAATAATGACCTAGATTATTATACCATCCCCAGTGAGTTTTCACTACAGTAATAAGTAAGCTGTGTTTAGACTGCTGAGGAAGGATGCCGAGTCAATTTATTAATATATATTTGGGTATTTACATGTAACATTCTCCATTTATGATTAGTAATTTCCTTTCTCATAACATAGTCTTTTTGATGGGAAAGTTGTAAAAAAACCATGTTGAATATCCTAATCTTTGTAATGACAATTAAGCAGTGCACAAACATTTCTGAAATGTTGATTGGATGACCAAGCAGATTTATAAAAGCTGATATGCTTTCTTGATGACTGTCTAGACTAGAGAATGAAATAGACACTTGATTGCTAGTCAAACACAAAGTTAATAATCATATGACTCATCACACTAATGCCAGGCTTGCTTTCTGAACAACATGCAAACAAATTGTCCAGATAATGTAGTTTAATGCCAGTGGCAAGAGTACAATATAGAGTTACAAAGTACAGTTTACAGAATATGATGTACAGGTGTAGAGTACAATGTACAGTCAAATAGGTATTTTCTTTTAAAAAAAATAAACACTAGAGCAAATCCTGCTGGCACCCACTTTAAAAGAAGGCAAACATGCTGAGTTTTGTTTGCAATCACCATTCTTCACTTGAAGAAGCATTGTTCAATTACAGTGTCAAATACAATTAGGCACCACTCTCACATCTTATTTATTTCGGGTCATTCAAAGATCGAGTCATTCAGCAGACTGCAGAAGATCATGTCCCACTCCCTATACTGCTGTAATTAATCGCACAATAGTTCACATCCACAATCCTCTTTAACTCACTATATTTAACTCAAGTCACACAATAGTTCACATCAGTGATTCTGTTCAGCTGTAAAATAAGTAAAGGAAACATAAAGTCTCAGTGTAGTTCACACAGATGATTACTTCTTCATCTTAGCCTATTGCTGTTCAGATATACAGTTAGTGTAGTGAGCAGTGACTTCATCTCAACTGTACAGACTACTTACACTAGTTACAGTCCCTGTAGTTTCAACATCTTGGCATCTTATAACGCTTCTATTCAATCACTGTCAGAGTGCAGTTCACATCAGTCTTGTCTCCCTGTTCAACTCATCATACAACTGTAAGATATACATGTTTTGACGTTTTGGAAATCCAGTATCAACCAAATATGTAAAAAGATTTAAAAAATAATTGTAGTGGTGACTACTACTGCTTCACCTTCCGGGCCTGTAATAACTTTAACCAGTTTGAAACTATCAGATGTGGCTTGACCTTGGAAGGACTGGGTTCCTCTGGCTGGATCCTGGGGAGCTGATGACCTCGAGTTATGAGAGAATCGAAGACCATCCCCACTCCCAAATGACATATCAGAAAATAAACTGACAGTATATGGTGGTGGTAGTAGTTATGCTAAAGTTGTTTTACTACCATAACTCATCATAAGTTGGATGCTATCAATTATGGAATAGCCTTGGATCCTCTCATTGGAATCAGGGGAACTGACCATTACCACCGACCTGCTTAATATTGAAGCCCTTGTGGTGATGGTGGTGGGGCAAATGAGGTATTAGTAGCTATCTCCTAAATACAAGTTAATCGATATATTAACCCTTGTGATATTCATTTTAAAAGTTTGACTCTTTTCTCACAATTGTGACCAAATCAGGCGACCAGGCACATTAGGCACATTTCTACAAGGGGACACAATCCATTGTCTGAAGAATCTCTTACACTCCTCCTTCCTTGCCCGTACTCTCATATTCTTCTCGATCCTCAAAATCATCCACAAAGACTGGATTCAAAGTACCACCAGCATCGCCACAAAATCCACTACCCAGAAGTTTTTCACTTGCCTGGATGTCGCCTTCAGTGCATTCTTCCTCTGCCGAGGTCCGAATCCTGAA
Source organism: Sinotaia quadrata (assembly GCA_028829895.1). NCBI lineage: Eukaryota > Metazoa > Mollusca > Gastropoda > Architaenioglossa > Viviparidae > Sinotaia > Sinotaia quadrata. Next base: position 49,227,333 of record CM054183.1, read on the forward strand.
TTTGTTCTTTCTGACATTGCTGTTTGAATGTGTGCTACTGATAGTTGAGCACGGAGGACTGGAAGTGATACCCACTATTATTCCTCCACTGTGTGTTTTGACTAACACGTGCAAATCCTCTGGATTGATGCTATTTTTAGATGCTACATTGTGACCATTAACAGTGGACGAATCAATGTCGACACCCCTCGTTGACTCTCCATTCTGACCTGGCTCGGAGAAAGCCTTTGTATTGGCTGGATTAGCCTCTGTGTAGATGGTTTTGGGGCGTGGGATGCGGGTCAGGGTAAAGTCCTCCATCTTCAGGTTGACATGCGGAATGTCAAGAAGGTTGAAGGACTGTGCGAATTTTCGTCGGTAGCACTCCTTGACGCAGATGGTGACTCCTATGGCGATAAGCAAGCCGCAGACACAGCAGGCTACAATGATGACAATTATGTCCACTTCATCCATGGACGGACTAGGACCAAAGCTGTAAGTGTCTGTTTCCGGGCCTAGTGGTACTTGCTCTGCATGAGTGACTTCGAAGGTCATCCACACACCATCTAGCCAGACTGGAACAGACAGCCTCTGCCAAATAGTAAAAGTAAATTATTGTAAAAGAGCTAATGTAACACAGAGTCTGATTATATGTCTACACAATTATTAAAGCATTTCCAAAACTAATGCCTGCAACTTTCACATATGTAAGTATCTTTTTGTAGACAAACAATGCGTATTGGGGGAAAGAAAAAAAATCACTCCATTTATTTTATATCTTATTTCTCTTCATAATTAAAGAATTATAAATATAGTGTTTGATAAGCGATTTTGGTAAAGCGATATGTGCTTGTAATAAATGATCTATCAGCATATTGCATATAAATAATTTATTCTCTGGTCTCTTTTTGTCTGTCAGCTTCTTTTGAACCCGAGCTTGCCATTAATTACCGGCAACACCTCCGCACCGCACAGTAAACTGAAAGAAAAAGTTAGACAGAAGGGGAGAAAAAAATCTATTTTCTGAAAATCAATTAAACTTTATGCCAAGAACAGTTTAAGATGAGCAGACTACACTCACATGCAGTCTGTTGTGAATAGCTGCATGGATGGCGGAGTTGAATCCTGGCATTCGGACTTGAAGGAATGTGACGTAGACATGAACAGTCCCACACGTGATCTCGCCCAGCTTGTATTTGTCTTTCTTAATGTGCAGCTGTTTGGTCAACAGGTCGTGAAAACCGGCCAGGAAACGCTCAAAGAATTCTGTGTTGTTCAAAATCAGGTGACAGTCTCCAGTGAGCGTGAACAAATAGCGTACATCCCTTATGGAGGGCTCCGTCGGCGTTGTCGTAGCCAGGACAGTGCGAGTGATGTTAATGAACACTGTTGAGGTGATGGTGACATTGGCGTGGGTTGTGGGTGCAGAAAAAGTAGCCAAAGCAGCGGAGGGCGTGGCGTACTCGGTCGCAGTAGGTGAAATGGATGATGAAGACGAAGGCAGTGATGGTGTAGTGACTATGACTGCTCTGGTTGGCGGGGTCGGAGGAAGACTTGGAGTAAGTGATGTCACACTTTCTGTAACTGAAACTTCAAAGTGCCTTGTACTTAATGTCAAACCTGTATGAACTCCTGGTGTCAAAACAGTACCTGACAACTCATATTCTGGAGATATAGTTTGCGTTAGGGTTGCCTCCCCCAAATCTATCTCGGAAGAACGAGTTATTGCTGATACGTCTGACCTTGAATACGGTGCATCCACCACCAAGGAACTAGACTCTGCCACTTCCACTGATGTACGGATGGAGTCGAGACTAGGAAAGAGGCCCGCTGGGGACATGAAAGGCGTTCCCGATTGTGATGGTTCCACGATAGGGGCCAAAGTGTGGAAAAACATTCCCCAGTATGTAGACAGGGACACAGAGCTACCCCGGAAGAAGTCTTGAGAAGACTCGAGTTTTGTACCACTTGTTTTCAGAGATGCTGACTCAAGTGAATGCTTGTACATGTCACTGCTGTCAGAAGTTATAGAATCACCCAGCCTTGTCCCAATGCCTGCAGAGTGTGGAACAGCTGGCGTCATGTCAGGTATGACGTACACCTGCTGAGAAATTATTTGCAGGTCACTTTGACCGAACGTGGAGAGTGACGGGTCAGGCACGCTTTGTGTATCAGCTACGTCTACAGTCGGCACCAGCCCTTGAAGATCTAAAATCGACATCAATACTTGAGGTCCTCTAGAGGGCTTCAGGGACACACGAGGTGACGTAATAGTTATACTTTCTGAAGCCGATAGATGATGATGTAATACAGCTTCAGATATGGATGAGGCTGTGGGGCTGAGAGCTATGTCTGCAGGCAGAGAAGCAGCAATCGGCTGCGTGGGTGTAGCAGTGAAACTCAAGGAAGAAGCAGTTCCAGTGTTTTGGTTTCCAGTTGGAGTGACAGGCTGGCTGGAACTGGATGAAGAGATCGGTTTGGGTAATGCAGATTCGCTGACAGCTGGAACCAAAACGGGCTGGGAAATACTCATCTCTGACAGCAATGTATACGTGACAAATGGTGCTGTTGATGTTTCTGCCGAGTTAGGGTCGTCACCAGAACGCGTTGCAAGTAATGCTGTTGATATTACTAGTGAGCTGTTGTCATCGTCATCTGAATGTGTTGCAAGAAATGCCGATGTCGTTGTTATTGAAGTGTCGACAGAGTCCCTTGGAGTATAAGAGTGATGGACGGGAAAAAATAGGGAGGATAACTCTTCTGATTGGCATGGTTCCGGAGCCAAGCACAAGTGCAGCACTGCCCAAAAATAACAATAGTAATAATTTTTTTTAAAAAATCACCCCAAAGCCCTAAAGAAATATTTTATCTAAGAGCAAGGTGAATGATTATGATTTGAAATCAATATACGTTTAGGTGTCGCACTGATTTATTATGGTTTTGAAATCAGCACACAGGAAAGAAAAAGAATGAACTCCTAATAAGTGCTTAGCTAGGCTTAAAGAAAAAAGGAAGAACGACTCCAGCTTAATACCGTGCTCATTCTGCAAGTCTGTTTTTTCTTAGGATTAACGAAAAGGAAAGATATAACATTTAATAGATAATTGTTTTAAAAATTCATAGAAATAATAAAACAAGCAAATTCAGCTAATAGATCTCGCAAAAGGAAGAGAGCAAATTGACTAGAGTGGTTTGTGATAGAAGAGAATATTTCTTCATTCGATGTCTTTTTGGTCATAGTGTCAACGATATCATATCTCATTATTTAGTCAGGGGACATGCGTACAAACACGTCTCCAGTAAATTAAATGAGTTTTGCATGTATACGTACGTATCCACAAGCCCATAGTAAATTAAATGAATATGTCTATGTACCTACAAACCAACAGCAAATTAAATTAATTTTGCATATATGCTTGTATACGTATCCACAAACCCACAGTAAATTAAATGAGCTTTGCATGTATACGTACCCACAAGCTCACAGTAAATTAAATGAGCTTTGCATGTATACGTACCCACAAGCTCACAGTAAATTAAATGAGCTTTGCATGTATACGTACCCACAAGCTCACAGTAAATTAAATGAGCTTTGCATGTATACGTACCCACAAGCTCACAGTAAATTTAAATGAGCTTTGCATGTATACGTACCCACAAGCCCACAACAATTTAGGTGAGTTATGCATTCGTATGTACGTACCCACAAACACACACAAGGCTGTCAGTGTCATTTTAAGATTTTTTTTCGAGGATTTCTTGGAGGGTCAATTAGATTCCTCTGATCACTTCAGTACCTGAAATCCATCAGTAAATCAATCAGTAAATCAATCAGTAAATTTATCAGTAAATCAATCAGTAAATTTATCAATCTTGGTATAGTAATCACCTATTTACCAGTCATTCAGATAATCCATGGACTGGATAGGACAAATGAAATTTTGCAAAATCTATCTATCTATCTATCTATCTATCTATCTATCTATCTATCTATCTATCTATCTATCTATCTATCTATTAAGCCCTCTAGTAAAGAAACCTCACTGTTTATGAGAAAAGAGGAAACCAGGTTTGGGATAAGTTAGCAAAGTCAAAGAATTAGTCGGTGTAAAGTATTGTTTTATACTTTCAAAACTAAGCAGTAACTAATTAAAGTAGAGGACTTTTGAAGTGGTGCTAATTACAATTTTCCTGGAATTCTCTGCCCTTTGAGCTGAGACAATGAGATCATTGTAGTTTTCAAGAAGACTCTCAGGATATTTTTTTTCATCAGCAAGAATAGCACTATCTCTTTTGTGTCATTAAACAGTTTGTATTTAATGAAGACCAGGTGCATTGTATATGTAATTATTGTAAAGTGATGCTAGCGTTTATAAGATTAAGCACTTAATAACATCCTTTTTATTACTAGATTAGGGTTAATTAAATCTAAGATGGATAATAATATATAATTAGAACCTGGCCACAGATTTGAAACGTGACAGAAGTGTCTTTTTATAGCGACTGACCAGGGTTGGTTAGTTTGCAGGTGACTGAATAATTAATATGTGTAATTGTAACTAATTATTGCTTTTAATTAATAAAAACTTAACCCTCAGAAATCTGCCCGCACTAACTACATAAACAATCTATTTGATTGGCTATCGGTATTTTCTGACGGTTGAATGATTTCGCGGTACATCCACACATCAGATCAGATCCTCTGGACATGCTCTAGTTTGTATCCCTCCCACCCACCCCCACCCCGGACGCGCCGAATATTTATTTAGTGCTCATTACTTTGCATATTTCCCTTTGAACACGCCGAACATTTAAACACTGCTCAAATAATAAGTGAACACAGAACAAGATAAACAGTACTATACTAAGAATTTGTCAAAGTATGGCTTGTTTACATGGAATTTTTCTTTTTGCTCCCACACTGAAATGCATTATGTTTATGTGTTTGTGTGTGTGAGATTACCCCCAATTTATGCTTTTTCTTTTGGGCAGGAGCAAATTTGTGTATAATCCCAAAGGCCTATGTATTTTAACCGTTGTTTATTGAAAGACATTGGACTCTTCCACACCGGCAAAGTGGAATAACTGAAAATAAATGAAGATTACATGATAATTTTGAATGGTCTATAATTACGTCACTGACGACTGCATAAAACGTCATTGTAGTACGCAGACGATGCTCATATATAAAAGAGAATGCATATTTTATGTAAATCCAACCCACTGACGAAGGGCGGTTGAGGGTGTGCGCCAAACAGGTGCGACCTTTCCCACCCTCTTCCGCCAGCCCCTCCCGCCCTCCACCTCGAACGCAAGTGTGAGGCTGTGGATCCCTCTGGGGCTCTCCAGATCAGAGAACGTCTGATGACGAAATGATCAATGCAAGTTCCAGTGGTGAGATATATATGCTATCGATCTCCCCCTCTCCTATAGAATACAAAATGGAAGAGAAAAGGTTTCATAAAAAAACTAGCTAGGAAAAAAAAACAAACCAAATGGACTGATGAGCGACTCCCACCATTCCAATTAACAAGAAAACGACTAAATACTCAAAAACTAACTCCATAAAAACAGAAGAACCGTTCAAAAAAACACGACCCCTCCTGGTCAATATTACCCCACACACACACACACACATAGACCTAACTGCTGAAACCCCCCAGAAAATAATCATCCCCTCCTCACCAAGCAAAAGACACTAGAACCATAAACCTCAACTATGCTCACTTCTTTCACATGTACACAGACGGCTCTAAAAAACAACAACTAAACTTAGGAACTGGACACCAGCACACACCCCTTCAGGCACTCATACTTTCAAACTTAATTCAATGCATTCATAAACACTGCAGAATTAATAGCCTTAGACTTAAGCTCTATAATTAGTCAGACACCAAACACACCCCAAATCATACTCATTCTTATAGACTCATTAACATCAATACAAAACCTAGAAAACCCGTTCCATCAGACAAGGCTACAAATAAACCAAATCAACCATCACATAAATAAACTAAGAAACAAAGGAACCCAAAGTACAATCCTATGGATACCCAGTCACACTAACATCACAGAAAATGAAGCAGCAGACAAGTTTTTTTTTTTTTTTTTTTTTTGGGGGGGGGGGGCAAACTATGGCTCAATACACGGAAAACAACTCTACACCACAATCCATAAAACAATTAGAAGCGCAAATTAAAAACATATAAACCCCACAACCTTCCTGACATCCCACAACAGAGCAATATCCAGACTTAACCCTACAAAATGCACACACAAATTAAATCATGAACCAAAGTCATGCAACCACTGCAGAACAGGCAACACTATTCAATATTTCCTTCTACAATGTAACCTACACACTGATGAAAGAAACACACTTCAGGAGGTAACGTCATTTCTACAATGTAACCTACACACTGATGAAAGAAACACACATCAGGAGGTAACATCACTTCTACAATGTAACGTCACATTGATGAAAGAAACACACTTCAGGAGGTAACGTCATTTCTACAATGTAACCTACACACTGATGAAAGAAACGCACATCAGGAGGTAACATCACTTCTACAATGTAACGTCACTTCTACACATTGATGAAAGAAACACACTTCAGACACTTCAGGAGGTAACGTCATTTCTACAACTCCCATTCACAACCCACACATTACTCTTCCCACAAGAACACCATCACAAACTCATTCACTCAGCACTAATCACATTCTTCAACCAAACACAATACACCCCTCCTGTAAAACCTAGGGAAAAATCACGGACTCAGAACAAATACAATATATCTTCTGTAACATCTAGGAAAAGTCACGGACTAAGAATAAAGATACATTAAAGACACTAAACTAAACACCTTCAACTTCAACACCATGACAGATACCCACTTCGGAAGCAAGTGAGAGGAGGAGGACCCCACAGGAATATACCACGACCGAAAACGGCATTAGAAGTCGAAAGGTTCCTGCAGTTTCTTGGGAAAAGAAATCAACGAGAAAAAAAAATTATGTAACTGCGAGAGTAGAATTTAGTACCGCATTTCAGTACACTTTAATTTCCTTTAATAGGAAGTTACTGCGAGCCGTATGGGTCATTGGTAAGGGGCCCACCTCTCTCCCAGTAGAGGGAAGTGACGTCTTGAATTCCACAAGAAGAAGCTCACAGTCCGGCAATGAAAGACACTGACAAATGATGTACGTGAAGACTGCTTCCCGGTGACTGTTTATCATGAAGGCGATATGAGGATCTATATCAGCCCTGCAATAAGTTTCACGCTCGAAGACAGCCCAAGCTGAAAATCGATGACAAGCGTGTCAATACCTTTTGTTGTTTATGTTGGATTTAATAATGACGCATTTCCAGTATGAATTCTGCGTTATAAACAATGAGTAAATTATGATTCGATGAAAGCTCTACCCTTACCCCTGTCCACTTCTTCACCGTATAACGTATTCAGGAAGTCTGATACACAACAACGAGAAACTGGGTGATATCCTTATTAATGATAATTTATATCAGACGGTATACAAACAGGATACAATTATTTTCTCTCTCAATAATACATATCCCTTCCCCCTTCGCTCCATCCGTCTATTTGTCTGTCTGTCTGTCTGTCTGTCTCTCTCTCTATCTATCAAAAACTCAATGAAAGTCATACCTATGTACGTTCAATGTATGAGGGATTATAGTATTACATAAAACGCATACATTTATTATATGTATATATTTCGTTTATGCGTTTAAATATCTCATCGCTGATAGTCAGCATTATATGTATATATTTCGTTATATATGCATATATAAATATCTAATCGCTGATAGTCAGCATTATATGTATATATTTCGTTATATATGTATATATAAATATCTAATCGCTGATAGTCAGCATTATATGTATATATTTCGTTATATATGTATATATAAATATCTAATCGCTGATAGTCAGCATTATATGTATATATTTCGTTATATATGTATATATAAATATCTAATCGTATATGCGTACGTCGATGATGCACACACGACAGGATTTTTATCATAAAGTGTAAGTTAATGCGAGCACCAGGAATGTGTATATAAACGGAAGAATGTGTGCATGTGAGTATAAAAATGAGGAATGTGTGTGTGTGTGTGTGTGTGTGTGTGTGTGTGTGTGTGTGTGTGTGTGTGTGTGTGTGTGTGTGTGTGTGTGTGTGTACACAAGACGAGGAAGAGAGAAAGAGTATGTACAAGTGAGGAATGTGGACACAAGTGTTTCTACTCTTGAAGGATGGTCATATCTGTTGAACACACGTGTTTCTACTCTTGCAAGGATGGTCACATCTGTTGAACAGAAGTGTTTCTACTCTTGCAAGGATGGTCACATCTGTTGAACAGAAGCGTTTCTACTCTTGCAAAGATGGTCACATCTGTTGAACAGAAGTGTTTCTACTCTTGAAGGATGGTCATATCTGTTGAACACAAGTGTTTCTACTCTTGAAGGATGGTCACACATGAAGAAAACATGTGTTTCTAGTCCTTATTGGCCAAAACATGTTTGCAACTCTTACTCAACAGTCATAGCGGTATGATTATAAGTAGAGCTCTCACTTGTAATGAAAATAAAGTTTCAATATTATATTAATCACTAGGGAATTCTCAAAGAAAGTGAGTGATAATTAATTTCATCGGAGGGTAAACAACAATGTATAAATAGTAATTACTTCTATTCTGGGTGACCAATATTGCATGAATAATAATTAATTCTCTTACAAGGAGGTTAAAATGGTACAAATATTAATTAATCATATTACAGGATAGTCGAAAAGGTACGAATAATAATTAATTCTGTTATAGAGTGGTCAAAATGGCATGAATAATAATTACTACTGTTACTGAACATGAAACACACTTATTAACTTCAGTGAGTGACACTAGTTTACCCTGTTGCCGACACATAACTTATTAACTGCAGTGAGTGACAATAGTTTGCCCTTTTGCTGACGACATATAACTTATTAACTGCAGTGAGTGACAATAGTTTACTCTGTTGCCGACACATAACTTATTAACTTAAGTGAGTGACAATAGTTTGCCCTTTTGCTGACGACACATAACTTATTAACTGCAGTGAGTGACAATAGTTTGCCCTTTTGCTGACGACATATAACTTATTAACTGCAGTGAGTGACAATAGTTTACTCTGTTGCCGACACATAACTTATTAACTTAAGTGAGTGACAATAGTTTGCCCTGCTGCCGACACATAACTTATTAACTGCAGTGAGTGACAATAGTTTACTCTGTTGCCGACACATAACTTATTAACTGCAGTGAGTGACAATACTTTGCCCTGCTGACAGAAGTAACTCAATGACTTAAGTAAGTTGCGTAGAATGGATTACGTCGTTGCCTACACGAAAAAGTCAGACGCTTTTCTGTGAATGAAGGGGTTAGAGGTGCACAGATGACAGTGTATGACTGATGGCCTCTCATTCCCCTCAGACTAGTAACGTTTGTCAATGTATTGACAGGGCTGCGAGGAAAGGTCATGAGATGGCTTATGCAAACAATCTCACTGTTTAAAATCGTTCCCATTTGCCGATCCTTCCTCATCGCCCTCTTAACAAGGTCTGTCTCTCCTACCCACCCACCCTCACATCTCTCTCTTCCCATGTCTTCATTTCTTAGTGCCTGAAGATTCTGACTGAATATTTAAAATAAACAGGTCAAAGTGTGTTTGAAGTTGAACTGGACCAACTGTTGAATCGAACAAGATTGGTTAGGCAGTGATTAGAGGTATGACGAGGAATGTATTAATGGAAATAAAAGTGTTCTTAGATAAAAATCAGAGGTATGACGAGGAATGTATTAATGGAAATAAAAGTGTTCGTAGAGAAAAATCAGAGTGTAAATGCCGCACGCAATTTCTTTGTTAATAGTTCTAGGGTTTGTATTTTTCTAGTCTTTCGTTTCCCTTTTCTCCAGTTCAGGGTACTGTTCACTTCCAGCACAATACGAGCTTATTACTATGGACACAACACGAATTGTGACTTTGCTATATAAACTGTAAAGACGGGCTTACTCCTTCACTATGGACACAACAAGAATTGTGACTTTGCTATATAAACTGTAAAGACGGGCTTACCCCTTCACTATGGACACAACAAGAATTGTGACTACGTTATGTGAACTGAAAAAAACGGGCTTACCATTTTATTACACTATAACAATAATAAAATTTTGACTACAGTCTGGCTACACCACAGACAACTAATAAAGTATGGCCACGCCACACACAACTAATACAATATAGCTATACCACAGACAACTAATGCAGTATGGTCACACCACAGACAACTAATACAATATGTCCACACTACACCACAGACAACTAATACAATATGGTCACACTACACCACATACAACTAATACAATATGTCCACACTATACCACAGACAACTAATACAATATGTCCACACTACACCACAGACAACTAATACAATATGGTCACACTACACCACATACAACTAATACAATATGTCCACACTACACCACAGAAAACTAATACAATATGGCCACACTACACCACATACAACTAATACAATATACAGTGACATATCACAGAAAGTATAAGCGATAAACAGGAAAGTTTATGATTTAAGATACATACCTTGCTACTGAGAACGGCAAAGTAAGAATTAATGACCTTGAGCATAAGTCATGATGTGTGGTACATTATTATGATTAAGAAATAAATATGTGAAATGGTTCACAAATCTTTCACGTTACATGTTCCAATAACTAACTACATATTAAAGTTTTACAGCCTGACAATGGCCATCAAATTACTAAAATTATGTATAACAAAAATTTACACACACATACGCACGCACGCACGCACGCACACACACACACACACATACACACACACACAACACACAATGTCTAGATACTTGAAACAAACAGTTACAAGTAATTAAAATTAGATATAAACAAGGGTTAGCAAAATATTAAATTTACTTACAACGGTGGTTAACAAAGTATTCTTTGGACAATGGTAATAAATTATTACACTTATGTATGACAAAGATACATTATTTCAATAAATTGATACTGATAATAAACGATTACAACCATGCCTGACAATGAAAACTTACTAACATTATGCAAAACAAAATCTTAAAGAGTGGCAATGACAATAAATTAAAGTTACATTTAACAATAGCTAGCAAATTATATTTTTGCTCATGTGTCAATAATAGCAAATTATTAAGTGGCCTATAATAATGGTAATACATAATTAAATATACATGTATTCTTTTCATGATAATGCTTGACATGTAGTGAAAAATATTAGAAGCAACAATTTCCATGTAATTATCAGAAAAGATAATAGTGTATACTTTTAAATTTATTCTCAAATAAGCAAGTCGACATCTCTTCTTGTGTAAGAACATACATGAAAATTCCCAGTTTTTAGCGATGTCTGTGAAAAGGTCAATCGGTTACTAAAACTAACGGATGTTGGGGCAAGTGGGTGGGGTGTAGGTGGTATATTTTAAAAATTAAACCGGCAGGGAAGTTGATAAATATTTGCAAAGACGTTAGCCTGAAACATTGAACCAGCTTCTGCTTGTTCTTTTTACGCCACACACAACATGGCCTCCAGTATTGACGCGTGCCTCGCACGAACTGCAAGAAAAATGTCACGGTTCGTAGCTTTAAGGAAACACAAGGTTGTCTTACGACAAACACGTTTTATTAGCTGTTTGTTTTTTTTAACACGTTCGGGTGCACACAAACAACGCCGAAAGAAAGAAAGATTTTACCAGCTTTGTCACACCCACACACAACCCCTCCCCCCGAAAACCACCTCCCCACATATTGCAAGAGTGTCATTAGTTATTTCAAACCTCAGTATAGTCTCAATATAAACATATTTTAAAAAAATCTCTAACGCACATTTATTGCTATAACTAACAAACTTATGAACTATCTATCCTCATTAAAGTGTTCTCTGTTAGTGTTACCATAAAAATGTATATTATAAAGCTACAAATATTAACAGGCTCAGGAACAAATCTACCATCATTACAGAATTTAACTGTCGTATTAAAAATATATTATAAATCTATAACTGTCGACAGACCCAGGAACAACATACCACCATTACAGAATTTAATTTTCGAATCAAAATGTATATTATAAAGCTTCAACTGTCAACAGGCCAGGTACAACCTATCGCCATTACAGAATTTCACTATCGTATTAAAATATATTATAAAGCTGCAACTGTGAACAGGCCAGGTACAATCTATCGCCATTACAGAATTTCACTATAGTATTAAAAATATATTATAAATCTATAACTGTCAACAGACCCAAGAACAACCTACTACCATTATAGAATTTAATTTTCGAATCAAAATATATATTATAAAGCTTCAACTGTCAACAGGCCAGGTACAACCTATCGCCATTACAGAATTTCACTATAGTATTAAAATATATTATAAAGCTTCAACTGTCAACATGCCATGTACACCCTATCGCCATTACAGAATTTCACTATAGTATTAAAAATATATCTATACCTATCGCCATTACAGAATTTCACTATAGTATTAAAAATATATAAAGCCACAACTGTCAACAGATCCAGAACTATCCTCATTATAGTGTTTTCATCAAGCAGTTGAACAATTTGTTAGACAGCTTAGCAACTGTCAACTTACTCAAGCGTTGCCTATGCACATTACAGTTTCATTCACTATGCAAATATATATGTAAAAAATCTACAGCTATTAAGTTACTCACGATCTGCCTGTTGTCAATACAGTTTCATTCATTATACCTAAAGTTTGGCGGTCTGAGTTTGTAAACCGAATACATCAGGCTTCAGCCTCACAACCATTCACTGACGGCTTTATTAGCACGACTCAGACCGCCAAACAGTCGGTCAATGGTTGTGGGGCTACAGCCAGATGTATTCAGTTTACAAAACGACGACTATTGTCTTGAACCAATCTCCTATTTGGCGGTTGAAGCAGATGGCGCTGGTGGCCCTGCTGTAAAGGCTTTCTATGACTTTGATCAGGTTGGCATTGATGTTGTACAGCTTCATGGTGGACTAAAGGGCCTCATGCCAAACACCTTAAAATCTACAAAGACATGATAGAGGTTTGTTTGGTGCTGGAGATACTTCTCACACAGTAATCTCAGGTTAAAGATCTGTTCAGTTCTGCTTCGCCCTGTTCTTCAACTATGATTTCCTCTCCTACATGCATACATCCCCTAAAAACTTACACAATCCTTCCATAAATTTACACACAGCCCCATTAAAACCATCCCTCCACAAATTTACATACATCCCCATTAAAACGTGCACCATCCCTCCATAAATTTACACACAGCCCCATTAAAATGTGCACTATCCCTCCACAAATTTACATACATCCCCATTAAAACGTGCACCATCCCTCTACAAATTTACATACATCCCCTTTAAAACTTACACCATTCCTCCAGAAATTTACACACATTCCCAATAAAACTTACACTATTACTACACACATTTACACATATCCCCATTAAAACTTATAAAATTATTCCACAAATTTACACACATTTCCATTAAAGCTTATACAAGCTCTCCACAAATTTACCTAAATCCCCATTAAAAGTTAAATAAGTTATCCACAAATTTACACACATCCCCTATAAAACTTACACAGTCTCTCCATAAATTTACACACATCCCCAATAAAACTTATATAATCCCTCCACAAATTTACACACATTCTCAATACAACTTACAGAAATTATAGTATACGCAAACGTCTCATGAAGTGCAAATGCAGTTAAGTACACTGGTACAAATGCCCAGGTACACAACATATATACTCTCACTTTCACACTTATATGCACATACACATGCATAGAGACGATCTTATTTAAAAAATCCACTGGCTTGTGCACACGTGTTCTCATACGCGTACTTTCACTCACGCATTCACATACATACACGCATTCATCTAAATACACAATCCCCCCCAAAAAAAAAACAAACAAAAACAACCCACACAACCGCTCACAACACACGCCCAAACAATGATATCATAGACACACACGCACACACACACATAGATGCATACTCTACTTAGACATTCATCCACATACATATACGTTCGCAAACACAAAAACTCGCAGAAAAACGAAGAGATATGCGTTCGATTTTCCATGGATGGATTTGAACTGCTGTAAATCGTGAGTCCCAAAATGTTTTATCTTTCCCACTCGACATGTTCCATCCACTTTGTAGATTGCATGCAGGCCAAAGCACCACTAGATATAGAAAAATTAAGCCAATGTGCCTTGTAAATTGCACTTTGTCTGACAGTGTGACTATATCCATTCATCTGCCCGTCCTATTTCCGGGCTTAAACGCAAAAAATAATAAATTTCACGGGACGAAAGATCAGAGCGAGATTCAATCCTCACGCAATATCACACAAAAAAACTTTTTTTTTTAAAGGGGAAAAAAACGAAGAGTCAATGTTTTATCGAAAATCTATTTGCTAAGCAAGGGGAGAGAAAAGCATTCATGCAAGTCTAAGAATAAAAGACATCTCGTGTTCCTAGCCGTTAGTTCTGCACACTTCACAAGAATTACTTTTTTTTTTCTGTCAGAATAGATAATCAGATTAATTAATTATACAACGCAAAGCTTAAAGGTGTTCTTCGTAGCATAATACACTGAATCCCAAACTGTTGCTACAACAGGAAAAAAGGACAAAAATGGGTCAATGACATTTGGCTCATTAGTCTAAGGCAAAACAAACACACCGTTACAGTTTACAAAAACAGGAAAGGCAGAACAAACTCACTGTTACAAGCTTTAAAAAAATCAGGACAAAACTAGAAAGGGAGAACAAACTCACCGTTACAAGCTTAAAAAAAAATCAGGACAAAACTGGAAAGGGAGAACAAACTCACCGTTACAGTTTACAAAACTATATGACAAAAAACACGCAAGGCAGAAGAAACTCACCATCACAGTTTTAAAAAAAAAAACTTGACAAAGCAGACAAGGGAGAGCAAATTCATCGTTACAGATTACAAAAGTACATGACAAAAGAGGCAATGCAGAACAAACACCGTTACAGTTTACAAAAATACATGACAAAAGAGACAAGGCAGAACTAACTCAGTGTTACCGTTTACAAAATCTCAGGACAAAACAGGCAATGCAGACAAACTCAGCTTTACAGTTTACAAAATCTCAGGACAAAACAGACAATGCAGAACAAACTCACCGTTACCGTTTACAAAAAACAAATGAGAATACAAACAAGGCAGAACAAACTTACTTTTACCGTTTACAAAAACTCAGGACAAAACAGGAAAAGAATATATTTATAACAATGCCTATTAACCTCATATGATCAGATATTACAGGTACCTATTAAACTCATATTACATACTGAGCCTCATATGACCAAGCCAGTTATACTATATCAGCAGGATTAAATTTAAGACAATAATCTCTTTTTAAGAAAAAACACGTTTGAAATTTATCTGAGACCAACACAATTTACATCGAAATAAGTTTAATATTGAAAGATCAATAATTATATCTCAGTCGTTCATAAATTAATTTCAGTTGAAGAAAAAAAGAAATGCATATATTTATTACAGTATTTTAAATATCAAGTATCACACTCACCTCAGGAAACCTCAGTATATTTAAATCAGAATACAACCAATGAATCTAAGAATTTTATATTAAATTCACCTTTGGAAAAATCAATATATTTATGTCAGTAATATTATACTGTCACATAATGACTTATATAGCTCACATACACCTCTCCTCTAAACATAGATTACACGTAAACCTGTCTTCTTGAAAGGCTGACTTTTATCCTCAGGCTGAATGTTCCAGGCAACTCACTAAACCAACCAGTCAAAGCGCAGCTCAGCCACAACACAAAAGGAAACCATCCTTTGTATATATTGCAGCTGAAGGTATATGGTTTTGCTTCGCGAAAGCGGCGGAAGCCGGAAGCGTCCCTTACATTCAATCAAAATCAAAATGGTTTTGCTTGCCTTATTAATACAATATTACATGTTTATCTCTTGATATTAACTTTATTTTACATTGTTATATTTCGCTTATGATATTTGAATGCATGATTGACATATTTTGGAATCTCGTCTTTAGTACTGAACTATTGAATTTGTAATTATACAATTTATACACTAGGGATCTTATTCAATATTCTGTTCAGAAAAAACCCCTAGATAACGAGCCCTATTAACATAAGAAATACACATAGAGAGTACATATCTGAGCTAAGCTGTTGGTTGTATTGAAGTTTTATGTTGCACTTTTTATTAAGGTTAACCAATTATTCATTGTCGAAACTTATAACCATTGTATGCCGTGTTGAATGAAAGCGCTAGGCTATATGTCATGCAATAGTTGTATGTACTACTGTGATTTGCTTTGATAATTATAAAGGCAAAACCACTACCACAGTAATATAGCGTAGAGCTACTGACTGGTATAATTATTTTAACAACCTTGAAACTGAGCTGTTACCGTGAACGTTCAATCAATCTGCCAATTAAATCTTAGTGTTATTACTCACGATGACGTTGAGAATCCAACTAAAAAAGTTCGGTGAAGAATTAGGTTCAAAAGGGGGCCAACCTCCTTGCGTTCATTAGAGATGAAGAAGAGAAAGAGAGAGATGAAGCATATGAGAGAAAGATGAAAGAGTTGAGAGAAAGACAGATGGCCCTTGAGTTAAAAATACGTCAGTTCCAGATCGAACGTAAGAAGTCCATGGCAGTCATTAATTTAGCCCTGTTAGAAAAGCACCGGTCGACCAGTACATGTGTACTAAGTTGAACGAGAACGAAACCATTATGGAAGCAACCCATGAACCAATCGTGACTAACGCTCTTTCAGCCGAATTCTCTACTGCACAAGCGAGGGATGACAGTCTGGCCGTCACGCACTTGCAATAAGCAACACAAAGGATCAAAAGAGATCTTTCTATTCATGTAAAAATGGCTTTTTCTAAGATAGCACAGAGGTCAACAAAGACAGGCATGCGTAGCTTGTTGCCTCCTCTGCTGTTCAAAACCAAGTACTAAGAGAGACACTGTCTCAACCCATCTTGTTGCAGTAGCAGTGACAGAAGCATCTGATACGCCCGACATAGACCCAGATTACCCACTTTTGTCTGAGACACCGCGATGTATGTATTGACGAAAGAACTCACCAACACACAACGCCAGGAAGTCGAAAATGTATTATGTGACTGCCAATATGTATTGATAGACAAACAAGGATTGATAGACAAACAAGGACATACACAAAATGTATTATGTGACTGCCAATATGTATTGATAGACAAACAAGGACATACACAAAAATCTAGAAGAGTTCTATGTAACACGGCTGGATTCAAACCCCAAACGGTGTAAACCCTAAATCTTGCCGCACTCCACGGTTGTGGCCGTTGAAACCGAAGTTCAAGAAATGTTGCGCGATGGCATAATCGAGCCATCCAACACGCTGTACGCTGATTGTACTAGTTTGAGAAAAAGATAGAAAACACAGGCTCTGTGTAGACTACTGTAGGCTGAACGCGATCGTGCACTATCACTGCCTACACCCAACCTCATCTATTCTATTTTAACTCATGTACAACATTTCACCCGCATCGATTTAACGAAAGGCTATTATCGAATTGGGGTCTGTGAAGGGGAATGAGAGAAATTAGCTTTTGCCACACCTAGTGGCCACTATCAATGGAAGGTTATGCTGTTTGGTGTACTAAACGCGCCTGCTAACTTCACACGTATGACAAGAAAACCTATTGATCCCGACAAGAGTGGCTATTTCGTATTTCAAATTGCTCCCTACAGGTTACAGGAAGCAGGTTTGACAGCGTGTCCTTCCAAGTGTAAGTAATGCACTCACTTACGACTGCAGGACACATACAGATGAGGGCACACGCACTGCAGACTGTCACAAGCGGACCACGCCTAATTGGTCAGTCTTACAAGGTTAAGGTTGGAAACTGCTTGTCACATCATCCAAAGTCCCGCCAGGAGTGATGGTGTCGAATAACGTGTACGATGTCCCTCTCTTTCCTCTTCAAAAAACGACAGACGATAGTTTGGTTGCAGAAAGGCCACTGACTGAATGACCTCAATTGTCTGACTGACTAATGGCTGACAACAGATGACTGAATGGGGGCCTCTACACCAGCTGATGAAATTTCTGGATAGTCACGGGCTGGACTTACAACTGCTAAGAACCTAGTGCCACTGCAGCCATCCTCACCTTGTTTGCTAACAATAGTAAATGACTAATTTTTAAATTATCACTTAGTTTTAAAGTATCACCAACTCTTAAATTATCATAAACTATTAAATTATTTGGTTATTTAAGAAAAACAATTTCCCTTATTCTACTGTAACAATCGTGAACACACAGACAAACAAAGACGTGACATGCCGTTTTCTGTGATACCTTTCATGTCCATGCTTTTGCTAATTTTCTTCTTTTCTTGGAGATAAAAATTCCAACTATACAGAATATGGCGTGAGAAGTCGAACGTAGGAAGAGAACAAGCAACAACAACAGGACACATACGACTTACCCCTACTGCGTGCAAGACTACGCCTGTCCCCGGTCTGTTCTACGTCATGGTGCATCGATCGGGTGCCTCGATGGCGCATTTGCACCGGTGTTTGCCCCGTCCGGGATTGTGATCAACAATAAAGTTGTATTCTTGCAGGCAAAGGACCGATGGACATGCATTGTCCTAGGCTGGCTAATGGTCTGTAGTCCCAACTGATCGATTGACGATGGCCAGATTAGATCGGGACTGCAACATTCCTTCTCTATGATCGAGAAGTTTCTTTGAAACCGTACATGACCAGAGAGGATACTTCCCGCTGTAGCAGTACCGTTCCGAGTTCAAAAGAACCAGCCTCCTTCCATCCCATCACTACTTCGATCACAGGTTTAATCAGATAAATATGGGTCTCTGTGTAGGATACTTTGTATTGAACATCGCAGACATAAACAATGTCCTGACATATATTTCACACTCCTGACAAAATATTTTGCAATATCCTATACAAGCATGACACATCGTAAAGGTACATGCTCGAGAACCAACAGAATCGTTTTGTAACGAACATTACAAACACGATACAGTGTCTTGATGCAATAAAAAAAAGATTTAAATAATTAGTTTTATATAGTGCCTAGTAACGAAACCAATAATATAGTACTGATGATTTGACTGCTAGAGTGATGCCATATGACTACTATACTGATTGCTACTGATTTTTATTTTTCTAATGATTGCTTTGCTTTATGATGCCGCTAATAAATTCCTGCTTATTATAATGATTTCGACTCTTCTCGCTGAACACCATAACATTTATTATAACTGTTTTATTATGGTCTCGTGACGTTTAGTTAGGCCTGCATAACAAGCCTTAATTATTCAAGTAATCGTCTTGAAAGTAGATGTAAATTAGTGCGTACAATTAAAAATCTTGAAAACAATCGTCTTGAAAGTAGATGTAAATTAGTGCGTACAATTAGAAATGCTTGAAAGTAATCGTCTTGAAAGTAAATGTAAACCAGTGCACACAACTGGAAATGCTTCAAAACGATAATCTTAAAATATGGATGTAACATAGGTGGGAAAAGACTTTTTAAACACAAAAAACAGTTTTAAAGCTGTTCATTTCTGGTCAAAGTGTAAAGACTACATTTAAAACCCTGTAGTCTTCTCATATATCAACACCTAAAAATCTGAGTGAATTCGCAGAGCAATTCATCTAAACCCATTTAGAAGTTACAGCTCAATCCACATAAAAATATCTCTGAATTCACCAATAAATCTCAGCAAAATAGATCTCATAGTTGCCAATGACCCTGCTAGCATTCCGTTAAAACTTTCTAAAAGTATCAGTTAAATACGTCTAGAATTGGTCAACTATTTGCTTTGCATTCTCAGTAACACTCACCTGTAACTTTCAGTAGAAGTGTCAGCTACATGAGTCTAAATTCGTGAACTGTTTACTTCACATTCTCAGTAACACTTACCTGTAACTGTAGAAGTGTCAGCTACATGAGTCTAAATTCGTGAACTGTTTACTTCACATTCTCAACAAAACACTACACTTTAGTGACTCTCTCTGAAGAGGTGCATAATGACTTCAAGAGACTTGCATTTATAGCATGTGAAGCTCTCAAGGCAAGTTAACGATTAGGAAATAACAGAGAATCTGCTGTCGTATAGGAAGTGAAGACCACTGGAACTTGGAAAGCGTAATCCGGAAGAAAGCTTTGCTAGGTCAAAGGGCCTGTACTCTCACGGAGCATCGGGAGGCATGACGACAAACATGACAGTGATATTTTAGCTTCGATCATGAAGTAAAAACCCACAAAGAAGCCATTCAGGAACTTTGAATCCATTAAGAAATGTTTAGAAAGATGGCTTGCTTCAAAGGATGTAAATTGGCAGGCAACCTGTCTAAAATGGCGAAGTGAGATCTAATCAAGTCAGAAAACTGATGTTTCTTCGTGTGACTTTTCGTTTCCAATTTTTTCCCTTTTAAATTGCAAAGACAAAACACACACAAATATTTTTTTTTAAATGGGGAAGACTTTTTCGATCCAGTTTCTTTTCAAATCAATTTTTACATTTAATTTGGAAGAAAGTAGCAGACTTTACTTACAGAGTTAATTCCCTTCCCTCGGTTTCCGATCCGAACTTTAGAAAACAAGGACGGCAACACGTGCAAGATTAATGGACCATTGTAGTTTACTGTCACACATGATGTAGAAGTATTCGTGCTGTCAATCTTCGCACGAAGCAGGTGGCGCAGGAAGTCTGCAAAATGTAATTACTGACTTCCGACAGAAAAGTCTTACCGGCAGTATTGACTTCCAATATTTTGGTCAAGTCACGTTTCGCCAAATAGGTGACATTCGAAACGCGCAGCTGTGGTTCTGTTTTAACTGTTGACCTCATTTACCTTACAGATATATCTGTATCTCAGCTATCATCGACTTTGGTCAACATACTGTATCTACATAAAAATATATTAAAAATTACGACTCAAAAAGACTAACTGTATCTATTTTAAAATATATTTAAAATTACATACAATGACTCAAAAATACTGTATCTACATTAAAATATATTAAAAATTACAATGACTAAAAAAGATAACTGTATCTACATTAAAATATATTAAAAAATTACGACTCAAAAAGACTAACTGTATCTACATTAAAATATATTAAAAATTACAATGACTCAAAAAGACTCTCTGTATCTACATTAAAATATATTAAAAATTACAATGACTTAAAAAGACTAACTCTATTTACATTAAAATATATTAAATATTACAACGACTCAAAAAGAATAACTGCAAATAATGTATTAATGTCTGTGAAATAAATTTTAAAAACAAAATCGGTAAGACTGTCCGAACTTTTTTCATTTCCAAACAGAATAATTTTCAATAAATGTTGAGGATTATGCATCCCAGAATTATATTTATTGCTCTTAAAGCACTAAAGTCTGTTCAAAGCTGCGACTTAAAATCGACATCTTAAAACGCTCTTAATATAATTATACGCCATAAATATTTTAGGCCGGAAAGTAATAAACTGAAAACGACATAATATATATATTACTTTTTAATGTCCTCAAAGCCGCATCTTAAATGCGATATGTTTTTAAGTTTTCAATGTACGAATTTAAATGTTCTTCCATCATTCATGAACAGAAGTGTAATGTTGCGTGTCAACATCTCAGTAATCATGAACAGAAGTGTAATGTTGCGTGTCAACATCTCAGTAATCATGAACAGAAGTGTAATGTTGCGTGTCAACATCTCAGTAATCATGAACAGAAGTGTGATGCTGTGTGTTAACATTTCGGTAAACAGCCTTGAATACGACATCAAGAATATCAGCATGACAGTTCTTCCATTCTTCGAGTTTTGTAAGCTTTCCGCTTTCCTGGCACCGCGCCAGTCAATACTAAATCCCTTCAGCCGCCATTTTATTTTGCTTATTTTTATGGTGTGTCCAGTGTGTAAAGAGATTGGTGAATGCTAACACAGGAGTTGCAAGTTTAATGCACATTACAAAGACAACACAAAACGCTATTTGGAGCACGTCAACATATTACTGTGAATCGATATAACTAAATTTGCATATGATTTACAACAACAACAAAAAGATAGTTTACGACCAGAAGAAAAGAAAAAATATCGGCAGATTTGCACACAGAGAGAAGGTTTATTCAAATCTTGAACTGTTTACATCATTCCTGAACTGTTTATACAATCTTTAAGCTGTTTACACAAAATATCTGTTTCACAGAAAAAGCTGATGACCAGAGGAAAAGAGAAAAAATATTGACAGATATGCAGGTGGGGGGGGGAGGGAGAGAGAGAGAGCTAGGGAGTGCTTATTCAAATCTTTAACAGTTTACACAACTCCTGAAATGTTGAATAATTTTTAAGTTAAAGAAAATATCTCTATCACAAACATTATTTATGATCAGAAAAGAGAAAATTTTGGCAGATATGAGAGAGAGAGAGAGAGAGAGAGAGAGAGAGAGAGAGAGAGAGAGAGAGAGAGAGAGAAGGCAGAAGGAAAGAGACATAAAGAAATAGAGAGAGAAGAAGGAAGGAAGAATGACAAACATAAAGAAAGAGAGAAAAGAGGAAGGAAGGAGAGAGACATAAAGAAAGAGAGAAGGGGAAGGAAGGACAGAGATATAAATAGAGAGGAGGAAGAAAGAAGGACATACATAAATAATAGAGAGAGGAGGATGGAAGAAGGAGAGACATAAAGAAAGAGAGAGAAGAGGAAGGAAGGAAAAACATGAAGAAAGATAGTGGGGAGGAAGGAAGAAGAAGAGAGACATAAAAAAGAGAGAGAGAGGAGGAAGGAAGAAGAACAGAGATATAAATAGAGATGAAGAAGAAGGACAGAGATAAAGAGAGGGGGAAGGAAGAAGGACATAGATATAAATAGAGAGGAGGAAGGAAGAAGGACAGAGATATAAATAGAGAGGAGGAAAGAAGGACAAAGATAAAGAAAGTGAGAGAGAAGGAATAAAGAAAGAGAGAGACATAAAGAAATAGAGAGAAGAGAAAGGAAGAAACATAAAGAAAGAGAGAGAGGAAAAAGAAAAAAGGACAGAGACATAAAAAAGAGAGACGAGGAAGGAAGGAGAGAGACATAAAGAAAGAAAGAGAAGGTCAGGAGACGGAAAACGTGTTGGTCAGAAACAGATTCTGAAAGAGAAAACTTTAAGGAGGGAGCATCTATCATCGGATCTTAATTTCAAATGATGTTTTCTTTTTAATGTAATTCGGAACTTCTTTTGAAAGCTAACACGTGAATTAATCTTTATTACTGTTACCAATGCGTTAGCAATCAGGAATAATCGCGAGAATAACGCATAGGTTTGCTTTTATTAAACATTCGCGAGCGCACGCTCATTATATAATTAACATTATTTCTTGTAGCATCAATTTAATAGACAAAAATGTATGTACAACTGTAAGAATTGTAGCAAAAAGATACATAAATAATGAGATAGATAGATAGATAGATAGATAGATAGATAGATAGATAGATAGATAGGTAGATAGATAGATAGACATTCAAATAAAATATTGAGTGTAAATAACCTAACCTATGAATAAAAAATATACCTTCTGTGAATTCCCTGAACACAGCATCAATTAAATAACACTTCATCGACTGTTTTAACACTGATGAATTAATTGCTCACTTGTTGCAAATTGAGCTGGCTGGCCCTGGAAGGCGGTACTGGAAGAACGGGGGACAAACACAACTGCAGTGAGAACTGATCTTGACCGAAACAAAAGCGCATTAAGCCTGGCAGCGCGAAGGGCTTTCTTCTCTAACTACTTCCTCCACTACACCCCTAAGTGTTGACCCCCACTTGTACTCTGTGGACTCCTCTTGGCCCCACAGGGAGTCACGACACTTTCCTTTGCTTATTCGGCCAGGGCGGTGATCGAAGGCTGCACTTATGCCTACTATTGTGTTTGTTTAGACAGCGTGTTCGCAGTTCTTTGGGGCCTGTTTGGTCTTGTGTGTCACGCAATAGGGCACCAGGCCACTGGTCAGGTCAAGAACACTTGTTATGATTGCCAATTCAAACGCTCGTTTATAGGTCAGCGTTACTTTTGTGTGAATGCAATTCTGTAGTCGAGAAATCATCAAGGCTAGCTAGCCTCATTCCTAGGCAGTTAAGTGATATTAGTTCAAAAGTGTTGGGAATATATATATTTCTTTTACTTTTACGAAACAATTTATAAAGGAAAATGTGCATTATAAAAGAAATACAAATAGATAATTAAATTAGAAATAATAAAAGTAATGAATAATTAATATAAATAGTGACTTAACAAAAACACTTCACAAGATATTTTTTAATCCTTTCTTTGACACGGCAATGGTGAAACTGCTACCACCCATTAACTGAACTCATAGAAATAAACATAACTACACTAACTGACAGAAACAGACATAATTACACTGACTAAGCTGACAGAAATAAGACATGACTACATTGACTAAGCTGACTGAAATAGATATAATTACACTGAGTCGACAAAAATAGATATAAATAAACTGAGCTGACAGAAATAGATGAAATAGATATACTTACACTGAGCTGACAAAATTAGATATAATTAAAATGAGCTGACAGAGATAGACAAAATTACATTGACTGAGTTAACAGAAATAGACAAAATTACAAAAAGCTTACAGAAATAGACATAATTACACTGAATAAGTTCGAAGAAACAGACATAATTACACTGACTGAGCTCACAGAAACAATTTCAATGAGCTTACAGAAATTAATAGACATAATTATACTGACTGATCTCATAGAAACAGACATAATTACAATGAGCTTACAGAAATAGACATAATTACATTAACTGAGCTCACAGAAATAGCAGAACTGAAAGAAATAGACACAATTACACTGAGTTACAGAAATAGACAATTACATTGACTGAGCTCACAGATATGAACATAATTACAATGAGCTTACAGAAATAGACATAATTACATTGATTGAGCTAGCAGAAATAGACAAATTTACACACATTGAGCTTACAGAAGTAGATATAATTACACTGACTGAGGTTACAGAAATAGACATAATTACACTGATTGAGCTCATAGAAATAGACATAATTGCGCTGATTGGACTCACAGAAAATAGATATAATTACACTGATTGGGCTCACAGAAATAGTTATAATTACACTGATTGGGCTCACAGAAATAGATATAATTACACTGATTGGGCTCACAGAAATAGTTATAATTACACTGATTGGGCTCACAGAAATAGATATAATTACACTGATTGGGCTCACAGAAATAGTTATAATTACACTGATTGGGCTCACAGAAATAGACATAATTACACTGATTGGGCTCACAGAAATAGTTATAATTACACTGATTGGGCTCACAGAAATAGATATAATTACACTGATTGGGCTCACAGAAATAGACATAATTGCGCTGATTGGGCTCACAGAAATAGACATAATTGCGCTGATTGGGCTCACAGAAATAGACATAATTACACTGATTGGGCTCACAGAAATAGACATAATTACACTGATTGGGCTCACAGAAATAGTTATAATTACACTGATTGGGCTCACAGAAATAGACATAATTGTAGAAAATTAATTGAAAGTAAACATATCTGACGACAAACAAATTAGTAAGTGTATATAGATAGATAAAAGCAGATACTGCTTATTGTGCGTACACATTGATTATACAGAACTGGAGAAACACTACACCACTGGAATAAATACAACTCACCTGGGATGGGAGCAACACTAGAACTCAAGCCCTCACAAGGTGTGTATTTCCTGGCTGAGACAATTTCACAGCAACGTGCGCTGAAAGTGAGTACACATAAACACATCAAATATGAAGCGGTCAAAAATTAACTTAGAAAGTATTTATATAATTTTAATATAATTTCGTTTTAAAGAATATTTAATTTATTGCTCACTGAGTTCATCTTGTTGTTTTCACCCTGCTGGGCAATACTTATTTGCACACTACTGTACAAGAATGGTTGTTTTCACCCTGCTAGACAATAATTTTCTCACTACTGTACAAGAATGGCTGTTTTCACCCTGCTTGGCAATAATTATTTTCACACTATTGTATAAGAATGGCTGTTTTCACCCTGCTAGACAATAATTTTCTCACTACTGTACAAGAATGGCTGTTTTCACCCTGCTTGGCAATAATTATTTTCACACTACTGTACAAGAAAGGCTGTTTTCACCCTGCTAGACAATAATAATTTTCTCACTACTGTACAAGAATGGCTTTTCTCACATTGTCACTACTGAAGCAAGATTGACTGTTGCTAAACTACTAAAGACAATCTGTACACTACTAAATAAATAATGAACTTTCTCACTGGAGGAAAAATCTGTCCATTGCAACTTTTAAATTGCTGAGGAACCATTATTGGCATTTTTGACACACTGAGCAAGAATTAATGTTCTCACACGTCTGAGCAAGAACTGATATTTGTACATTTTTCAGAGAATACTGTTTTCAGTTACTGAGGAAGCAACCTTTTTTTTTCTTCTTTTACTTTTTTATACTATTAAGGAACAACTTTGTTTGTACATTAAGTGGTAGCTGCACTTTTTTTTTATATACTGCTGAACAATCATTACTGTTTTATTTAAATTGTGCCATGGGAAAATATTTAAACTATGCCATGGGAAAACAACTGCATTTCTTTTAAGACGTGCACATTGAAAATAAAAGGAAAAAACACAGCGCGAAAGTAGGACGACCCCCAAGATGACGCAATCAGTGCTTTAAGAAGTGAGGTCACTTGACACGAGTGCTCGGCATACGACTTGAAATGGTCGGCACTAGAATCAGGCTAATGCTAGCTAGCTGCACAACACTGAATAAATTATGACTATAAAAAAAATCCATGTTCAAATGAATATCAAATCTGGCTACCTTTATAATATTGCTAATTATCTGAATATAAATGCTGGCTACCTTTATAATATTACTGGTTATTTGAATATAAATGCTGGCTACCTGTAAAACATTGTGTGGCTATCTGAATATAAACACTTTCCACCTGTTTAACATTCATGGCAATTTAAATATAAATGTTGACCATCTGTAAATTACTGCTAGCTATCTGTATATAAATACTGTCTATTATTATTGCTGGCAATCTGAATACAAACGCTGACATTTTAAAAGTACTGCTGGCTATCTGAAAAAAATCGCTGACAGCTTTACAAAACTGATGGCTATCTGAATAGAAACGTTGATATCTTGAAACCATTGTTAGCTATATGAATACAAACACTAACATCTTGACACCATTGCTGGCTATGTGAATACACTGACATCTTGACACCATTGCGGCTATGTGAATACAAGCACTGACATCTTGACACCATTGCTGGCTATGTGAATACACTGACATCTTGACTGACATCTTGACACCATTGCGGCTATGTGAATACAAGCACTGACATCTTGACACCATTGCTGGCTATGTGAATACACTGACATCTTGACACCATTGCCGGCTATGTGAATACAAACACTGGCAGAACTAATACTGATGGAAAAAAAATAAACAGGAAATTTGCTGGAGAGTAAATTGTGGAATCAGATACTAATATGGCTTTGTCACTGGCTGAATGAGCACGGCTTTGTAACAATACTTATTTTATTATTAAATCCTCTACAAGCGTAATTCATTATTTTAAACGATGGCTTACGTCAAGAAAAACGCTATGCAAACAGTATCTTTATAAAAGAAAAAATGCATGTATGTATGACAACAATACTAATAATTGTATCAATATTTATAAGAAAAAATATTAATAATTGTTTTTCATGTCAATAGTAATGATGATAGTAATAATTCTGAATGGTTCTCATGACTTAACTATGTAAATTTCTACTGAATGGGTTCTCATGACTTACCTATGGTAAATTTCTACTCAATGGGTTCTCATGACTTACCTAAGGTAAATTTCTAATCAATGGGTTCTCATGACTTACCTATGGTAAATTTCTACTCAGTGGGTTCTCATGACTTACCTATGGTAAATTTCTACACTGAACTATTAAACTGTTTATGGATCCCATGCGAAACTCTTGCTCAATTAAAACCACTGGTGGCTGAATTGATGGCTGAAGCCTTAATTCTGTTCCCTCCCCCCACCCCCCACCCCAGTGTTGGATTCCGCTATCATGAGACGTAACTAAAAGAGCAAAGTTCTTAGATTTCTTCAGCAGAGAAAGAAAGTGTTGCCTAAAAAGATGTTATCTGAGCCAAAGAAAAAATATGCCATGGTATCCATCACCAAACAGTTTCATGCATCATCATACGATAATCGTCATTGACATAACCAACGAAGCATTATAGGAAAACCATAATCATCATTGTCAAAGTCAAGCATTCGTGAAAGGCAGCATCACAAGATAATTGTCATTGTCAAAATCAATCAAGCGCTCACTAATAGGAAATAAGCATTTCTAGCATTGTTTTTTTCCTCTCAGTTTTTGAATGGGCAATCATTGAATTTTAAGCACATTGTTCTTGTCTCATGTTTAAAGTAGGTAATCACTTAACATTTAACACATTCTTGTAAAAGGTGGGCGATCACTAAACTTTTAACACTTTGTTCTTACCTCTTGTTTAAGGTGGGTAATCACTGAACATTTAACACGTTCTGGTCTAATGTATAAAGTGGGTGATCACTGAACATTTAACACTTTCTTGTCTAATGTATATAAGTGGGTGATCACTGAACATTTAACACGTTCTTGTCTAATGTATAAAGTGGGTGATCACTGAACATTTAACACATTCTTGTCTAATGTATGAAGTGGGTTATTACTGAACATTTAACACTTTCTTGTCTAATGTATGAAGTGGGTGATCACTGAACATTTAATACATTCTTGTCTAATGTATGAAGTGGGTGATCACTGAACATTTAACACTTTCTTGTCTAATGTATGAAGTGGGTGATCACTGAACATTTAACACTTTCTTGTCTAATGTATGAAGTGGGTGATCACTGAACATTTAACACTTTCTTGTCTAATGTATGAAGTGGGTTATCACTGAACATTTAACACTTTCTTGTCTAATGTATATAAGTGGGTGATCACTGAACATTTAACACTTTCTTGTCTAATGTATGAAGTGGGTGATCACTGAACATTTAACACTTTCTTGTCTAATGTATAAAGTGGGTGATCACTGAACATTTAACACGTTCTGGTCTAATGTATGAAGTGGGTTATTACTGAACATATAAAACAGATCGTTCTTGTTCCCAAGGATTTCGTAATACATCCGGTCTGGGAACGTGTTATGATGTCAACATGTTAGTATTAACTTCATTCATCATAACTAAGAGACATTTCCAAAGATGTCCCGCCACAATTCTGAAATACCGTAGGCATTCCATAATGAGAAGAAGGGTGGTGGCGGGGGGTTGTAGGTAAAAGGATTGGCAGTCTTGACTTAAGTAACACTCATAGGCTAATAGAAACCATGATAGAAACCCCGCTGTTCGACCTAATAAATCATCGAATAGAGTTATTTTCTCATTTAAGTAATTTCAATGCATTGAATTTGCAGACGTGCATGCGTGCTCCTACCCTGGAATTTAGTGTGAAAGCCGTTAGAACTTTGATTGGCATTTCTCTTTGCCCCTCCCCTCCCCTTTTTTCCTAGGGTCTAAGCAATCATTACAACTCAGTGCGCGTTTCATGAGGGCACCTACATGGCTCTAAGACTTGGATGCTGAGGTTAACGTGACTTAAAGTAAGTGAGACTTTAAGACAAAGGGAGTAAATATTTTCTTGCAATTTTCTCCAAGGTATGCGTGCATGTGTTTGTCCGTGTAGAAAGTGACAGATAATAATGGAGGGCTGGCGAAAATTGTGATTCACTGTCTATACCATTATAGTTATAATTTGGTTTTGCTTCCTCCCTTTCACACACACACACACACACACACACACACACACACACACACACACACACACACACACACACACACACACACACAAACAAAACAAACGCACATACACACACTATCTGTTTTTACTCCTCTCTCAGTCTCTCCCTCGCAAGATTACTTTTCTTCTGTCAGTAAAGTAGGCTACACGGTTATTGTAACCAAATTAATCTTCTCTTATTATCAATTAAGTAGAGTGCGGGTTAAACAGGTAACTTTTCTCTTGTAATACCAGTAAAGTAGAATGCAATGTTACAAGCTAACATTTCGCTTGTAATACCAGTAAAGTAGAATGCAATGTTACTAGGTAACCTTTCTCTTGTAATACCAGTAAAGTAGAATGCAATGTTACTAGGTAACCTTTCTCTTGTAATACCAGTAAAGTAGAATGCAATGTTACTAGGTAACCTTTCTCTTGTAATACTAGTAAAGTAGAATGCAATGTTACTAGCTAACTCGTCTTTCATACTATCAATAAAGTAGAGCGTAGAATTATTAGGTAACATTTTCTCGTACTTCCAGTGAAATTTAATGCAGTGTTACTAACTAACTTTACTTCTGATATCTAAAAAGTGCATTTAGTTAACTTGTCATGCAAACTACAATTCAAGAAAATAAACATTTCATGTACTTGCTGTACTCACTCCCACAGTTGGCCAGGTTCGTTAAAGATTTTCTGCTCGCCTTCAGCATCCACCTCCCCCCAAAAAATTATCACCAATTTCGCTTCCATCAAGTTAAGATTTTCACAGGTAGGACTTAACTCACACATTCAACAAGTTTCCACCACGAACGGCACAAGTTTAGAAAACAGCTGAACAAGTCTGACTGGGCTCACACAAGTTTCGGAAACGAATGGCATTAGTCTGACGACTCACACAAACAAGTTTAGAAAAGGAATGACATTAATCTAACTTGACTCACACAAACAAGTTTAGAAAACGAATGGCATTAGTCTGAACTACTAATGTGAACAGTTTAGAAAACGTGTAGCAGAAGTTGGGTTTGACTCACACAGAGCAGTTTAGATAATGAACTGCACAGATCAGGCTAGAGGGTGTTAAAGTGTGTCTTTGGGGAGACACAAATCCTGACCACGACAATATGTTATATTTTGGTAAGTCAAAAATCCTGGCCACGACAATCTGTTATACTTTAGGAAGACAAAAATCCTGTCTATGACAATCTGTGACTTTGGGAAGACAAAAATCCTGTCTACGACAATCTATGACTTTGGGAAGACAAAAATCCTGTCTACGACAATCTATGACTTTGGAAAGACAAAAATCCTGTCTACGACAATCTATGACTTTGGAAAGACAAAAATCCTGTCTACGACAATCTATGACTTTGGAAAGACAAAAATCCTGTCTACGACAATCTATGACTTTGGGAAGACAAAAATCCTGTCTACGACAATCTATGACTTTGGAAAGACAAAAATCCTGTCTACGACAATCTATGACTTTGGAAAGACAAAAATCCTGTCTACGACAATCTATGACTTTGGAAAGACAAAAATCCTGTCTACGACAATCTTTGACTTTGGGAAGACAAAACACTGGCCTTTGACAAGCTATTATTTGGAGAAGACAAAATCCATGGTCACGACAAGCAGCGACTTTAGAGAGACACAAATCCTGAACACGACAAGCTATTCTTGGGGGAGATAACATTTCTGGCCACGACACGCTGCACTGGAAGTATGTGGACGGGAAGGGGGTGTCACATAAAATTTAAGCAACGCTTGTCATTACGAAGAGGTAAAAAATAATCTAAATTAATAAGTTTACAATGAAGATAAGTTTCATATTTATAGCATGTTATCAATGTGTGCTTGTATTAAGACAATAATGAGTCGCAATGACAAAGAAATAAAGAACATCGCATCCATCCTTATCAAGTCCAGGCCTCTGCCGGCACTTCTTTGTTCTTTTAGTGGAAAGAAACACAGTGCATTATATTCACTGACAGTATTGATTTTTCACAACAGAGCACATTTGTTAATGAACAATAAGCAATTCCCCAATGCTCTCCCCCTCCCTTCCTTAGTGAAAACATATACAAATACATACGCGGGAGAAATTGGATTTAGATTATTCAAAGTTAGAGCGGAAATTAAAGGGGAAAGTCGACGTAGAGTCAATCAAGTTTATATATAATCATCTCATCTTAGATCCTCTCATGTCGCTAGGAGGTAATGGATTACAACTCATGTCGCTAGGAGGTAATGGATTACAACTCATGTCGCTAGGAGGTAATGGATTACAACTCATGTCGCTAGGAGGTAATGGATTACAACTCATGTCGCTAGGAGTTAATGGATTACAACTCATGTCGCTAGGAGGTAATGGATTACAACTCATGTCCTTAAAGACAATAAATGACACTGCGGAAAATGGACAATTAACTCGGAGATAGTTTTTAACCTTAAACCCTGTAAGCTGTTGAAATGGTGTAGAAAGTAACTTCACTGGTGTGAATACTTATAAATACCACCAAACAAGTATTACAGTCACCCCGAAACAACACATCTCTACCAAATATAATCTTTATATTTGTCTTACCTCACGTCTCTAGCAATATAGTCTTTATATTTGTTTTATATCAGAAATCTACCAATTTAGCCTTTGGAGTGTTCAGCTACAGTGCCACAACTTCAAATCGCTACATGGTAACGGTTATAAATGTTTAACTGAACATTTCTCCCTAACCAATCTTGTGCCAAGCCACACACACACACACACACACACACACACACACACACACACACACACACACACACAAGTTAAAAAAGAAAATTTTGTCTTCGGACATTGGATAGTTTGATACATGAACAAGAACAAACATATAATTTCTATCTCTTTAACATCAAATATTTTATTTTAAAACTGCTTCTGACTTGAGGCAGGAAAGGATTTAGTAGATAGATAGGGACGTGAACTCTGTTAACCTCCGGAAATTAAAGTGTTCCTTGCAAATGAACGATGCTGCATGCATCTGACATGACGTTATAATTCATTTCATGTTGTCCAGTCGATCAGTTTCGTACAGTAATAGTATTTGTGAAAGCCATCAAAATCTGCATCATTACATTTACGCTCGCGAGAGGGGAAATAACTCTATAGAGACAATATGCGCGCTCACTGTTAGATTTTAGGAACGATTCCTCTGTGTTCAATGCTTAAAGTCTTGCCTCACAAGTGTTTGCCATGGTACGTGATCGTTAGTTCTGAAATTTCGGATAATCTTAAAACTTACCATAAAAATATATTTACTTTGTTAAACTCAATGTTGTTTTGCAGACAAAAGTTATATATATATATATATATATATATATATATATATATATATATATATATATATATATAATTGCATCTAGCATTTCAGAACTGTCCACACCAAATAAATATGACTTGGAAAAATGTCTGTGAAATTAAATTTGTGTATGAGAAAAAAACATCTACAGATTAAATGAAGTTTTGAAAAAATGTTAATCTAAATTTAATACAAGTCTCTGACAAATGTCAACAGAAAATAAATATAATTCTTTGAAAAATTGTCTACACAAAATTAATATTTAAACAAAACTATTCAAAAATAACTTTGTAAAAAGTGTCTTCATAAATTAAATACAAGCACTGGAAAAGTGTTTATTCGTATTAAACACGCCTTTGAAAAGTCTATACACCTACCAAATACACGCCTTTTGAAAAATATCCCACCAAATTAAACAGAAACCTTTAGAAGTGTCCCAACAAATTAAATACATGTAAATGTTTTGCCCAAACCTATTAAAAGCACTTGAAAATCGTTATGGTGTTTTTTTCAAAACGACTACAGAAATTAAATATAAGATAGTGTAGAATGTCAATACCTACTGAATACAAGCCTTTGTAAATATTCATTAGGATAGGCCTTTGAAATCGTCCAACAGAGATCAATATAAGACTGAAAGTGTCTGGTACAATTGCTTATAAGTCATTGAACTTAAATATCAGTCTCTGTATACACAATGTGCCATGACCTAAATATCAGTCTCTGTATACACAATGTGCCATGACCTAAATATCAGTCTCTGTATACACAATGTGCCATGACCTAAATATCAGTCTCTGTATACACAATGTGCCATGACCTAAATATCAGTCTCTGTATACACAATGTACCATGACCTAAATATCAGTCTCTGTATACACAATGTGCCATGACCTAAATATCAGTCTCTGTATACACAATGTGCCATGACCTAAATATCAGTCTATGTATACACAGTGTGCCATGACCTAAACATCAGTCTCTGTATACACAATGTGCCATGACCTAAATATCAGTCTCTGTATACACAATGTGCCATGACCTAAATATCAGTCTCTGTATACACAATGTGCCATGACCTAAATATCAGTCTATGTATACACAATGTGCACATGAGCTAAATATCAGTCTCTGTATACACAATGTGCCCATGAGCTAAATATCAGTCTCTGTTTACACAATGTGCCTATGAGCTAAATATAAACAATGTGCCCATGAGCTAAATATAAACCCGTGTAAAAAATAAAAAAGCAATCTAAATATAAACCATTGCAAATGTTTACAAAACCTACAATTCTATATATTTGTAAAGAATCCACTCAATCTAAATACAAGCTTTTGAAAATGAGGCGGCTTCGCCCCCCACCCCCAACGACGGAGGGCGGTTGAGGGTGTGCGCAACCTGTTTCACCCCCTTCCGCCAGCCTTCCTACCCTCCACCTCAGACGCACCGCGAGGCTGTGGGGATCCCCCAGAAGGAGACCAAGACTGAGAACATCGTGAAGATGAAAGGTCTATTGTGGCTTCTGGGATGAGTGTAAGCGAACCCCCCCCCCCCACACACACACACACAGCTTTTGCAAATGTTCAAGCAATCTAAATTATAAGCAATCACACAATCTAAATATAAGCCTTTTGTGTAAAATCCGCAGTCTAGATATACGCTTTATCACGCTCAGCCTAAATATAAGTCTTTTTAAAGACTCCATGCAAAGTAAACTTAAGTTTATAAAGTGATCACAGCCTAAATATAAGTCTTTTTAAAGACTTCCATTCAAAATTATTTTAAATTAAATTAGCCCTACATTCAAATATATTTCCATGTTATTAGTAATTTATTTCAAATATCTTTTGATGAAATATGCTGCGAACATATCTCTTAATAAATCATTTCAAATGATTTTTACAAAAATAACACCAATACTATGTGAGAACTGCATTTTAAAATTAAAACTTTCTTGATTATTATTATAACTAAAATTATCTTAATAAACACTACTAGCAGAAAATTATTGTGACGTAAATAGCAGACGATGACAAAAACTAAAAATAATAAATTAATACTGTTGTATTGGTGATTTGGTCTTTGTTGCCTTGACTACAGTTTACAAAAGCAATGTGAAAAATGGGTCAATTCCTATGCAGTCCCCCCCCCCCAATGCAAAATAAAAAGTAACAATCGAAATTGCGCAAAGAGTAAAAGGAATTTCAACTATTTAAAGAAAAATGGAAATTCGTTTTTAAACGCGTCGGATCGGAATGAAGAAATGCACTCTCTTCATGTGATGCAGAAGCGTTCTATTAAAATTAAGATCAGAATGTTTTGTTAAAAGTTATCAAGATGCAAAAAATAGGTACAGAATTGCAGGTTCTCCCTCTAACTATGATTTCATTCCAACATTTAATGATATGTAATTTCTTTACTTTCAAATCGACTTAATTTTATCATTCTAATTTTTTCCTTAAGGGAATATTACCTAAAGGGACAATTATAAAACAGCGCAGTAAAGGTAGTCATTGGAGGCATTTATTTATTAGCAATCAAGAAACGGTGCACACTAAGAACAGTTAGAGAACAGTGGATACTAAGAACAGTTAGAGAACAGTGCATACTAAGAACAGTTAGAGAACAGTGCATACTAAGAACAGTTAGAGAACAGTGCATACTAAGAACAGTTAGAGAACAGTGTATACTAAGAACAGTTAGAGAACAGTGCATACTAAGAACAGTTAGAGAACAGTGTATACTAAGAACAGTTAGAGAACAGTGCATACTAAGAACAGTTAGAGAACAGTGCATACTAAGAACAGTTAGAGAACAGTGTATACTAAGAACAGTTAGAGAACAGTGCATACTAAGAACAGTTAGAGAACAGTGTATACTAAGAACAGTTAGAGAACAGTGGATACTAAGAACAGTTAGAGAACAGTGCATACTAAGAACAGTTAGAGAACAGTGTATACTAAGAACAGTTAGAGAACAGTGCATACTAAGAACAGTTAGAGAACAGTGTATACTAAGAACAGTTAGAGAACAGTGCATACTAAGAACAGTTAGAGAACAGTGTATACTAAGAACAGTTAGAGAACAGTGGATACTAAGAACAGTTAGAGAACAGTGCATACTAAGAACAGTTAGAGAACAGTGTATACTAAGAACAGTTAGAGAACAGTGCATACTAAGAACAGTTAGAGAACAGTGTATACTAAGAACAGTTAGAGAACAGTGTATACTAAGAACAGTTAGAGAACAGTGCATACTAAGTACTGTTGGAGAACAGTGCATACTAAGAAAAGAGAACGGTGCATACTAAGAACAGTTAGAGAACAGTGTATACTAAGAACAGTTAGAGAACAGTGCTTACTAAGAAAAGAGAACGGTGCATACTAAGAACAGTTAGAGAACAGTGCATACTAAATACAGTAGGAAAACAGTGTATACTAAGAACAGTTGGAGAATAGTGCATACTAAGAACAGTTAGAGAACAGTGCATCCAAAGAACAGTTAGAGAACAGTGCACAGTAAGAACAGTTAGAGAACAGTGCACAGTAAGAACAGTTAGAGAACATTGCATACTAAGAACAGTTATAAGGCAATGCATATGTTAAACAGTTTTAGAAACAAAATATAAATTAATAATTAGTGAACAATGTATGAATTTAACATTTCGCCAACAAAATATATATTCATTAGTAAACAATGCATACGTTTAACAATACGAAAACAAAATATACAATAATAATTAGAAAACATGTATTTCACATTTTGCAACAAAATATACAATCATCATAAAATATTCAATCATCATTAGAGATCATTGCACAACTTTCACATTTTGTAACAAAGTATGCTGCATTATTAATAAGAGAGCAGTGCATATATTTCACATTTTGTAACAAAGTATGCTGCATTATTAATAAGAGAGCAGTGCATATATTTCACATTTTGTAACAAACTACACTGCATTATTAATTAGAGAGCAGAGTATAGATTTCATATTTTGTAACAAATTATACTGCATCATTAATTAGAGATCAATGCAGATATTTCACATTTTGTAACAATCTATATTGCATTATGAATTAGAGAGCAGTGCATAAATTTCATATTTTGTAACAAACTATATTGCATCATTATTAGAGAGCAGGGCAGGTCATTTCATATTTTGTAACAAACTACAGTGCATTATTAATGAGAGAGCATTGCATATATTTCACATTTTGTAATAAAATGTACATTAATAATTAGAGAGAAGTGCATATACTTCACATTTTGTAATAAAATGTACATTAATAATTAGAGAGAAGAAGGTATTAAACAGAAATCATCTTCAGCCAACATATTAGATTAGTTGAAGAAAAAGTACTATTTTTTTTTTGTTATTATTTTGAGTTCTTTTTATAAGAGGCGATCTTTCATCGATCGCATACGACCACAAATGCAGAGTGAGAGATTTCATTTCTGGAAAGGAGGGAGTGTTGCCATGGGTGGAAAGGGTGAAATTTATGAGAATTTAAGGGTGGAGATTTCAGAGCGAGGATTTCAGAGTGAGGCATTTTGGATGGATTTTCAGTGCAATTTTTCTCGAGCATCGTCCACCGACCACAATTTGTCTGCTTAATAATGACCAACTAATCGTCCGCGACTTCAGTGTGCAGTGCTCTAGGCCCGATTTATCACGTCACCACATAGACTTGCCTTTAAGCTATCACCACATTCACTTGGAAAGCAGTTATGTATGTATTACCTGGCAGTTCAACATGGAAGTTACACTATTTTTACACCGAGTGGTGATCGAAACAGTTTCGCTTGAGCCAGGTCCTACATGTCTTGCCTCATTCTTTTTCACTGGTCAGTAGGTGGGCTCTATCCTACCCTACCTTGTCCTTTCTCATTGGCCAGTACCCTAATTTGAACTTTCTCATTGGCCAGTACCCTAATTTGTCCTTTTTCATTGGCCTGTACCTATTTTGTCACTGTCCATGGGCCATACTCCTGTTAACAGGAACGTACCATTCGTTGTTCGTGTACCCTACTGTAACACATCTTGTCTCTTTCCTATGGTCAGTATCATAACTTGTCCCTTTCCAGACCTTGTACCTTTCTATTGACTGCACACTACTTTCTATTAGCCAGAATTCTAACTTGCACCTTTCTATTAGCCAGAATTACAACACTTCTTACTATTAGCCATAATTCTAACTTGTTCCCTTCTATTAGCCATAATTCTAACTTGTTTCTTTCTACTAGCAGAATTCCAACATTTCTTACTATTAGCAGAATTCTAACTTGTTCCTTTCTTCTAGCCAGAATTGTAAATTGATCCTTTGTATTAGCCAGAATTCTAACTTGTTCCCTTCTATTAGCCAGAATTCTAACTTGTTCCCTTCTATTAGCCAGAATTCTAACTTGTTCCCTTCTATTAGCCAGAATTCTAAATTGTTCCTTTCTATTAGCCAGAATTCTAACGTGTTCCTTTCTTCTAGCCATAATTCTAACTTGCTCCTTTCTATTAGCCAGAATTCTAACTTGCTTCTTTCTATTAGCCAGAATTCTAACTTGTTCCTTTTTACTAGCCAGAATTCCAACATTTCTTACTATTTGCCAGAATTCTAACTTGCTCCTTTCTACTAGCCAGAATTCTATCTTGCTCCTTTCTAATTGCCAGTAGTCTAACTTGTTCCTTTCTATTTAGAATTCTAAATGGCTCCTTTCTACTAGCCAAAATTCTAACATTTCTTACTATTAGCCAGAATTCTAACTTGGTCCTTTCTACTAGCCAGAATTCTAACTTGCTCCTTTTTATTAGCCAGAATTCTAAATTGTTTCTTTCTATTAGGCAGAATTCTAACTTTCTTCTTTCTATTAGCCATAATTCTAACATTTCCATCATCCACTACTCTTTCTATTATCCAGTGTTCTTTCTATTATCCTGTACCCCATCGAGTCCTTTTGCAACAGAACAGCGCATCCCAAAATACGACACACACAAACACATTTAATTTACAGTATTACGTACATTGCATCCCAAAATACGACACAAACACATTTTATTTACAGTATTACGTACATTGCATCCCAAAATACGACACAAACACATTTTATTTACAGTATTACGTAAATTGCTTCAGAAAATTCCCACTCGGTGAAGTACAAACAATATAAAATCGCAAACGTACTTTGTGCATGAGAATATGTTCCCCGTTCAATTCTTCGTGCAAATCATGCTATTTACACTTCATTCCAATGTTCCTAAAACAAATTAAACAAGAAGAAAGAAAGAAAAACCACAGCATATCTAAAGAGTTCGAAAAAAGTAAATTAGTTGATCATCGCTCAAAGTGAAAACCAGTGTCGATTTTCTACGTAAGCCGTGTGTGTGGTTACAGTGCTAGAGTCGGTCATTGTGAAACAAACATTGGAGGGTCAGACGATTGTTGCGAGAAGTGACACAGCAGACGAAGCCTGGCCGTGTCTCTTTCAGGGCGTGCGGCCCCCAAAGGCATACATTCATCTGTGTCCAACATGGCCCGTCCTCTATTCCTCGTGCATCCTTCCATTCCACTGCTTTTATGATCCCACGATAGAGAAACATTATCTTTTGTTGTTTAATCATTTTAACTGTCGCCATAGGGTTGATCTTGGTTTAGAGCCGAACACAACAAACTATTTAAAAATGATTTCTTGAGCATATTTCCATTCAATTGCTTTTTCATTAATAGTCGTTGTTATCTAGTCCATTGCTCTTTAGTTCGCACGGTAGACAACCGTTATCTAGCCCTTTGCTCTTTAGTTCGCACGGTAGACAACCGTT
Organism: Sinotaia quadrata; assembly: GCA_028829895.1. Lineage (NCBI taxonomy): Eukaryota > Metazoa > Mollusca > Gastropoda > Architaenioglossa > Viviparidae > Sinotaia > Sinotaia quadrata. The sequence continues at coordinate 49,267,631 of CM054183.1, forward strand.
ATCTAGCCCACTGCTCTTTAGTTCGCACGGTAGACAACCGTTATCTAGCCCTTTGCTCTTTAGTTCGCATGGTAGACAACCGTTATCTAGCCCATTGCTCTTTAGTTCGCACGGTAGACAACCGTTATCTAGCCCTTTGCTCTTTAGTTCGCACGGTAGACAACCGTTATCCAGCCAATTGCTCTTTAGTTCGCACGGTAGACAACCGTTATCCAGCTAATTACTCTTTTGTTCGCAAGGTAGACAACCCTTATCCAGAGTTTGCAACGACAGAGTACAGGGAAACAAAATGTATATAGACTATTTAAATATAGTGATTCAAAATGTTTACAGATTAATTAAATACAATAATTCAAAATATTTATAGATTAATTCAATAGCTTTAGTTTGTGTGTAGCGGGTTACAACTTTCACAGATCAAGAAGTGTTAAACGTATGATTAGTCTGGTGCAATTTTCATAACATATTAATGTGTGTATAGTCAATTACAACATTTGTAAATCAAACCGTAATATATTAGTTAGTAGATAGTTTCAATTTTCATGTGTGAGTAGTCAATTATAGTTTTGGTAGATCAAACATTAGTTAGTAGATAGTTACAATTTTCATTAAGCAAGACATAAAATATTAGTTTGTGTGGAAATAATAATAAATTTTGAACCGTGATATTGGTTTATGTGTATCACTTGCAAAAAGCAACTAACGAAGTATTCATCGGTGCGCAGTTATCAATGTAACTTTCATAGAGAAAACACGAAGCTAGGGGGGTTCCCTCGTATTGTTCGTACACATTTTTTACTGGGTTAAAACTAGAACGTAATAAATTAGACTAATCATACATCCAATCCTTAAGAAATAAAATCGCTAATGCTGATTGAACTATTAAAAGTGTAAATAGATGGATTCAGAAAAATTATTTATTTTTTGAATATGGTTATTGTGTTTTAAACGTATTATTATTATTACTAAGTTGTCACTTACTATACCCTAGAGTCGCCATTTCTACCGTCACTCCTGTATCAATTATAAATCTATACATACCTCTACAGTCTACACTGACCAAAAGACTATACAAAGCCTTACATCGATCAGAAGGACTAAAATATTTTACATTGATCATAAGGATTACAACTCACATCGATCAGAAGGACTAAAATATTTTACATTGATCATAAGGATTACAACTCACATCGATCTAAACAAAAGTACTGCAAAACCCTACATCGATCAGGACTACAAACCTTACGTCAATCTTGTTATAAAACTGAACAATGATTTGTATTAAAAACCTACATCAATCAGGATTACAAACCCTATATCGACTACAAGGTTGTACAACACCCCACATCAATGAAAACGAAAGCAGTTCAAACCCCGACATAAACCAGGATTACAAACCCTACGTCGACTACAAGATTGTGCAAAACCTTACATCGATCAAAAGTACATAAAAACCTAAATCAATCAGGATTACAAACTTTCCATCGACACAAGCTTGTATACAATCCTACACTGATCATAAGCACTATAAAACTGTACAGTGATAGGATTACAAACCCTTCATCGACCAAAGCAACCACAAGGTTATACAAACTCTACATCGATTATAAGTACTACAAACCCCTACATCGACCACAAGGTTGTACAAACTCTATATAGATCAAAAGGATGTACGAAACTTGCATCAGTAAAGTTGTACAAAATATTACATCTGTCCAGGTAATATATGTTTAAAGGGAAAGAGTAATAATCCATCAGGAAATTAAATAAAAAATAGTGTGATTTTTTTCATGACATTTTTCATATAATTTCAGCAGCAGAGATGCTTTCATTATAGCAAGCATCAAAACAAAGACTTTCTGTTAATTTTTTAACTTATATACTATTTCAATAATAATAATGTTCACTACTTTCGCATTCTTAAAAATTTTATTATTTCACGCATTTTATTTTTAAGAAGAAAAATAGTTATAAAAAAAAAAAAGCAGCAACAGACAAACAATGATTTGATTTGGTTTAATATGGCGTTCCTGCTGCTGTTCTCCACTTCTCTTTAATTCTGACGTCACTCAAGGGGATTTAAACTTCCATCTAGTGTTTTTTTGCGTCAAGGGGGATAATGCAAACAGGCAAGAAAATTGCCATTGGCTGTGCATGTAAAGAAAAATAGTGGAACAATGTCTTCTATAACAAATTTAGAATAGAATCCTCTGAAATGAAGTCACGGCAGTTTCTGTGTGCCCATCCAGCCAAAGCGAGTTTTCCGCAGAGTTTCGTTGGTTTAGCAACTCGTATTGGATGTTGATGACAAAATTAATCAATAAATGTTGGCAGTAATAAAATAAACTATTTTCTGTCCAGGATGGCAACATTATATTAAATAAGAATTTGCTCAGGACTCTAAAATATTACCAACATAGAAGAAATTTATTGAATAGGTAAAGCCTGGGGAAAGCAAAATGACATAAATGTTGCAGTTATAAATCCCTGAACGATATTTTGAAAAAATATACTGATATAAATGCATTGCATTGCAGAGTAATAAAATGGCAAGTATAGTGTATATATTTAATTAACTATAAAAGCATTTTGTTTCAATTAAACGACTGTTTCTTTAACATTAAAAAATAATGACGTGCTAACCAGAGAGTGAAACAAAATAAAATTAATGCAATGCCAGCATTCTGCATAACAACATGTAATACAAAATTTAATTATACAGCTGTTGCTGTCATTATTCCATGTTGAAAATTGTTGAGTTTAAAGTCCGAGGTAGAAAAGATTTTATATCAAGTGAGGAAAAATAAAGAAAAAGGAAAGACATTACCTCCAGAGGACTAAATGCCTAACACCAGCAGACAACCCCCGCCCCCTCACCAAACCGACCAGTTTTGTTGGCCCTCACGAGTTGCAAAAAATGTTTGTGTTTGTTGGTTAATTTCGTTTTATAGGTGACGTACAGACCTTTGGGAACAAAGCTGGGCACGTGCGAACAGGAAACGCATTGTTGTGCAAGAGTAGGGAAGGAAGGGTGTATTTGTGATGGCAAACCTAAGTACACGTTGAAGGTATGGCAATTCATGGGAAGTAACTTGTGTGTATAAATTCTATCAAGTACATGAAAATGTGTATAAATGTATAAATATATATAGTATGATGTTTGAACAAACCCTACCATGTTTACAAATCAATTTCAAGTACTTTTAAAAAAACAAATCCTACCAAAGTATGAGTATAGATTTAGATATTGTTTGTACAAATTCTATAAAATATATATACAAATCCTTTCAGGTACTGAAGTAGGTTATTTGTGCAGATCTACCAAGTAGGTTTTTACAAATCCTACCAAGAAATGAAGTTGACTGATAGTATAAATTTTACAAAGTATATGTAGAAATCCTTTCAGGCACTGAAGTAGGTTGTTTTTATAAATAGGATGTTTGTAGTTATTGTTTGTCAGTAAGTTGTTTATTAAATCCTATTAAGACTAATGTACATATCCCATTTTGAGTATACATACGCTATTTGTACAACTGCTACAAGATGCTACTCGTGTCAATGCTAATACGTTTGGCTTGTACAGATCTTAACACGTCACTACTGCTTGTACAGATCTTAACACGTCACTACTGCTGGTACAGATCTTAACACGTCAATATTGCTGGTACAAATCTGAACACGTCAATACTGCTGGTACAAATCTGAACACGTCAATATTGCTGGTACAAATATGAACACGTCAATACTGCTGGTACAAATATGAACACGTCAATATTGCTGGTACAAATATGAACACGTCAATATTGCTGGTACAAATATGAACACGTCAATACTGCTGGTACAAATCTGAACACGTCAATATTGCTGGTACAAATCTGAACACGTCAATATTGCTGGTACAAAAGCTTACCAAAATTAGTACTGCTTGTACAAATCTTAATATGTCAATACTGTTAGTTCAAACTTATCAAATCAGTATTGCTTTGTACAAATCTTAATATGTCAATGCTGCTGGTACGAACTTATAAAAATCCATACTGCTAGTACAAATCTTACTTAACACATGAATACTGCTGGTATAAACTTACCAAAATCAGTACTGCTTGTACAAATCTCACCCCGTGAATACTGCCGGTACGAACTTACCAAACTTAGTATTGTTTGTACAAATCTAAACAAGTCAATACTAGTGGTGCAAGCTTACCAAAATTAGTACTGCTTGTACAAATCGTAAAAATGTACAATTGCGTGTATAAATCTTACTAAGTCAGCAGTACTAGTACATTGTTTGCCAAGTACGTTGTGTACATACATCCCGACAAGTAAGGGAACTTTTTGGTACAGATAATTCCTAATTATAAATTGTTTGTACTCAATCTGCGCAGACCAGTGTACAGTAGTTTTATGAAACCCACTTCAGATAAGAAGCTATCGAACATCAACAACTCTATGGCGACTGGCTGCCGCTTGACAAGCACATCCAATCAAATCACTCTTTCCCAAGAGTCACGGTGGCAAGGGTCCCGAACATTTATTTTGGGCGATCGGTTGTCAATAAATGTAAATTTTTAATTTGCTGCAGCTGAATAGAATTTGATTTGTTATTTGTTTACTTGTTTTGTTGTTTTTCCTTTTCAAGAGTTGTGCTGCTATGTTATGTCTGACAAGAATTTGGTTTGGTTATTTCTAAGACAAATAAATCGTCATTCTGCTGAAACGAACGAATATTTTTTAATGTATATACAAACACAATTTATTATAAAATTGCAATTAGACTTGCAATTAAATTGCAAGTATATTAAATCAGAGCATCTTAACTGATTAAAGAATATATTCGTTTGTTTATTAAGCAAATGAATGGGTAGCGTGCAACATATATTTGAGACTGATCGCACCGGAAATGTAAATAGGCACGAGAACAGAGAATTCACAGGCTACATTATATTTATAATACACGCAGAGTCTAAGAGACATACACGGACTAGATAATAAGGCATGCATGGACTATATAAAATATGCAAACGATATTGTAATACGTGCTGAGAATGAAAGCTAAATATAATAAAATAATTCATACAGTCTACAGAAAGAACAGACTAAGGAAGAATTTAAAGTCAAAGTTAGTGCGAGAATCTAAAGACAAAATAAGAATTCACAATGTAAGGAATCAAACACTTTGTAAAATTATACATTGTAAAAGTTTATAATGTGAGAAATCTCGGATGCTGTAAGTGGTTATATAAATTGGAATACAAGAACTGTGTATGAATGTGCAATGTGAAAATACAAATGCTGTGCCTAAATGCTTCTAAGAAACTACAGAATATGTTTGAATATATGATACCGGAATATACATACACTTATGTTCAAGAAAACCTCACAAAGTAAGAAGTCAAACTATTCAGTAATACGCTATGTAAGAATATACAAAATCAGGATGCACAGACTCTTTTGCAAGGAAGTATACAGTAAGCAAAGGGACTGCTCAAGAATACGCTAATAAAAATTGATGATATCGAGATATGAAGACTGTTATGCAAGAAAACACAAAAGTAAGAAAAACTGTGCAGGAATACACACTATAAGAATATATACATTATGAAGATATGGGTCGTGAAAGAATATTTAGTGTAAATAAATTCAAACTTAAAAAGAATATTAAAGTAATGTTAAAATGCACAGACTATTTAAGAATATTTAGAGATCGCAAGAAAACAGCCTATATAAGATAAAACAAACTATTTAAAGCTATACACAATATATAAAATATTTAGAGATTGTAAGAAAACAGCCTGTATAACTATATAAAGCTACACAAAATATATAAAATATTTAGAGATTGCAAGAAAACAGCCTGTATAAGATAAAATAAACTATATAAAGCTATACACAATATATAAAATATTTAGAGACTATGTTGGAATACAGATGTTTGAAATATAAATAAAATATAAAAAGTTATTTTGTAAGGTTATATATATAAATGTGAACAAATTACATATGGTTAGTAGAAACTATGTTACAAACCAGACAGTGTAATTATAAATAACTATATGAACTAAATACTAATGTTAGAGAGTTAGAGAGTATATTTCAAGTACAGCCGCAGAAAATCTTATCTGGACTTTGAAGGATCTAAAAATTACAATTTTTAGTTATCAATACACCGACAGCCGAAAGTATAATGTTAATACCATCTCTCATGTAATATTAATACCATTTCTCATTTAATATTAATATACCATCTCTCATTTAATGTTAATACCATCTCTCATTTAATGTTAATATACCATCTCTCATTTAATGTTAATACCTTCTCTCATTTAATGTTAATACCATCTCTCATTTAATGTTAATACCATCTCTCATTTAATGTTAATACCACCTCTCATTTAATGTTAATATACCATCTCTCATTTAATGTTAATACCATTTCTCATTTAATGTTAATACCATCTCTCATTTAATGTTAATACCACCTCTCGTTTAATGTTAATATACCACCTCTCATTTAATGTTAATACCATCTCTCATATAATGTTAATATACCATCTCTCATCTACCAAGCGAAATATCATCACACCAAAGTCTGAGACGTTGCTAAGCACTGAGCACGCATTGTGTGTTGAAGGCATTTGTTTTCCTGAATTTTACTAGTTTACTGAATTTTTTAAAAGTAGTTTAACTACTTCAGTGTTACATCATAACACAACAGGATACGTTCATCACGCGTCGTTGTTGCACCTGAAAATGAATATGTTCATGTTATAATGTCACGATAGCGTAATGTAACGGTTATCTTCCCTTTATTAATATTATTTTCATAATGCGATTGATACTAAGATTTCCTTAATGGAAGTAAAAAAAAAAAAGTAAACAAACTAAGTTAGCTTACTATTGACCAGGTATCGTTACACTAAGCATGTGCAAAGACCGATAACTCAACAATTTTTAGTATTCTTAAGTGGCACTATGGCTTGCAGATTGCAAATTCCAGAATCTTCAGGACGCTGCTCTTTAGAAAACTCAGACTTTGTTATGCCATCGCACCAGACACAGGTCTAGTTACAGGTCCCTACTGGGGAAAAATCGGGTTCTTACGACCTCTATTGCTAGACAAACACAAATGAGCCCAAGCTTGGATGGGTCTGTAGCACGACTTCTGTACTTCTGTTGTCAACGTTCGTTAACCACGACTCAACTTTAGACAGGATAATACACAACTGACTTCACTCAGCAGTTTGGTTTCTGTTGGCAGTACTTTAACCTTGACTCAACATTAGACTCGAGGGTACACAACTGACTTCAGTCAGCGGAATGACTTTTGTTGACAGTCATTTAACCGTGACTCAACTTTAGACACGAGGACCCACAACTGACTTCAGCAGCACTGTCTTTGTACTTAGTAACATGTTCACTAGTATATATTCATCTCTTGTCTAACCCCGGTTGACCACAGTCCGCATATTTTTTTCTGACGGACTGATCGCAGCACGTTTCCTGCAAGTGGGTGTCACAGTCAACCTTACTGTCCACACTAAACTGTGACCCTTTCCTGCAAGTCACAGATGACCTCACTGTCCATACATAATATGTCACCTTTCCTGTAAGTATAAGTCACAGATAACCTAACTGTCCATATGTAAAATGTCACTTTTCCTGCAAGTGTATGTCACAGAAGACCTCAATGTCCATACATAAACTGTCACATTGAAAGTGCTCCATGTACTATGAAAGTTTTTCTGACATTTTTGTGGACGTGACGTCACATTACAGCCATATCTGGACAAGTAATGACGCCTCCTTTCTTCAGTCAACAAGTCATGTGAATCTATCTGCTCATAAAACCGTCTCTTCTATTAAGGCTGCTTTAGTATGTTGCCAAGATCTAAAAATTAACTGTTTCATTTTGACGAACATTGATTTCCCTAAATAACAAACAGTGCATAAAATAATTTAGGAAATTTCATTTAGGAAATGCCGACTAGAAAAAAAACACTTTATCTTAAATGTATGATTAATAATAATTATTTTATTACTGTAATTTTCAATATTAAAATTATTGTGGATGTGTGAGAGAGAGAAAGACGATGATGTGAAAATGATAATCTGCATTACAATTTTGTTTAATTGTATGTATTTGTGACTGTTATAAACATGAACAGTTTGTTCATTTACTGTATTGTGCGGTTTAATTGTGCAGTGCTATTTGATTTATGAATGACAGAAAAACAGATTTTGTTCAAGACACGAGATTTACTGACTGATTTTGGAAGGAGAAGATATGGTCACCTCAAATGGACATTAGATTGACAACCCTTCTTAGTGTCCAGTGACAGATAGCAAACTTTAACTTTAATTGGGAAAGATAATATACTCAGTCCACAGAGTGCCAGTCACGAGTAATTTTGACTGCCGATAATCCTACTTTACTTTGAAAAGAAAATATCTTTAGAATCTCCATTTTTTTTGTTGCATTTGTATTTTGCCAATAAAGTGTACAACATACTAGTAAAGCTATTAGCTACTCTGGTTTATAACTTTGTTAATTTTTAAAGGAAATTGAGTTTAATTGTTTTAAATGAAATATAGTAACAAATGAAACTTAAAACCTAATGAAACACCTACATGATTCACCTATATTCAGTTATTTAAGTAATTTTAATTTTCTAAACGCCTTTTAGGTACATTGTAATTTTAAAATCTCACAGAAACTCCCTTTTCAACCGATTTTATTGCAATACCCATTGGGAGTATGGTTCTGAAATTTATTATCTGTAATCAGAACACTTAATTTTATTGAGTTAGTTTATTTGCACATTGGATGTAGATTTGTCTTTCTTTTGGACCTTTAAAAGAAAAATTGAGAGTTTTAAATAGATATCGAATTAGTATAATATTTGTTTATTTATTTATGCTCAAATTTTTGTCAAGCAAATGTATTACACATAACAAAATTGAAAGCATCGAAAGACAAGAAAGAAAGAAAGAGAACAAGAGAGAATAAAAGAAAGAAGCAATGACAAAAAAAAAGCGAAAAAAGAAATAATGAGAGAAAAAAGGAAATATAGGAAAAGGGAGATGGAAGGACAGAAAGAAGAAAACAAAGAAGTAAGGAAAGAAACACAAAATGAAGGAAAGGAAGGAATAAGGAGAGAAAGAAAGAAAAGGCAGAAAGAAGGAAAGAATGGCAGAGAGAATTAATAAAAGAAAGAAGGGAAGGATAAACAGAACAAATGAAATAAATAAAGAAAGAAATAGAAAGAAAAGAGAAAGAAAGAAAAGAGGAATAAAACAGCAAAGAAGGAAAGTGAGAAAGAAAAATAAAGTTCGCTACAAATTTCTTAACTGCATCTCTTGAATCCACTTACAATCTAGGATTCTAGGCCATCCGAAGACATACTTAACAAATGTAGGTCATTTGAAAATGAGAACGCTATTTTTAAGGAAAGGCTTGACGTGTCAGTTCTAATATCTCTATATATACTGACTTGTAAGTACGCACGTATTATGGGAATCGATAAATCAATGGGATTTTTTCCGAGAAAAGGCGTAATTCTAGATCCCAAAGTTCACTACGTTCTTTGCTATTATAGTATCTAGCATTTAGCGTCACTTGATGCAGCTTTTGTGCTGCCACATATCATTTCAGCAGACTGCGTCACGTGAGGATCACAATTGCATGCTGTCAATTAGTGAACACTGACCGGTCTCCATATTTGAAGACTGTGCATGAATGTACCTATTTGTTCCCATCAGTATGAATGTATGTATTTGTCCCCATCACGTATGAATGTACCTATTTGTCCCATCACGTATAAATGTATCTATTTGTCCCCATCACGTATAAATGTATCTATTTGTCCCCATCACGTATGAATGTACTTATTTGTCCCCATCACGTATGAATATATCTATTTGTCCCCATCACGTATGAATGTACCTATTTGTCCCCATCACTTATAAATGTATCTCTTTGTCCCCATCACGTATAAATGTACCTATTTGTCCCCATCACGTATGAATGTACCTATTTGTCCCTATCACGTATAAATATATCTATTTGTCCCCATCACGTATAAATGTATCTATTTGTCCCCATCACGTATGAATGTACCTATTTGTCCCTATCACGTATAAATGTATCTATTTGTCCCCATCACGTATAAATGTATCTATTTGTCCCCATCACGTATAAATGTATCTATTTGTCCCCATCACGTATAAATGTATCTATTTGTCCCCAAGCTAGACAGACTCCTATAATGCTCAGCCAAGAATATCTCACTTTTGTGGCCTATTTACCCACCAAGTCAGACCTTTGTAACGTCCAATTGAGAATACCCTCTTTCACGACATATTAATCCTGCCATGACAAACTCCTGTAATACAGAGCTGACTATCTCACTTCACATATTAATCCTGAAAAGACAGCGCTATGTGCAATCAAGAATATCTCATGGTTATACAGATTGTTCAGCAAACTTTAATGACAACACTAGAAATGGAATATTAAAATGAAAACAAAATTAAATGTCTAATTATCGTCTTTAGAAGACTGATTTTGTACAAGCAGTGGGAGTTAAGTTAAGAAGGATCATAATGTCATTTTTTGTTTTAATTCAGAAATGATAATATTACACATTTTAGTTCAACAGTTATATAGCATTCAGCACCAACAATGAAAAAGAAATTGAAGAAAAAACTATTTTTTCAAGGGAAAACTTATATAAAAATGTAGCTGGAGAGGTTCCCTCCACCCACTTCCCACCCACACTTCTGTGAGCAGTGTGTAATTACTGTGTGAGGCTCAACACCATCCTGATATGGTGACAAACACTTGGTAATAACCAGGTCCAAACACTATTTCTTTCTCTCTTCTCTCCCCAATCCTACTTTCCTCTCTCTCTCCGAAAGAGCTGGAAGCAAGTATACACGATAAACAAAGTCAGCTGACTGCTATTTGATGGGTCAGCGTTTGTACACAATTTGCTTCCTCAGTTTGGAACTGGCATCATAACAATAAGATTCGAAAGTAGAAATTGCTGAGATAAAGTGGAAGTTTTCAGGTTAGACCTGGAGCAAAAGCAAACAAACAAAAATGTTGTTGCAATGTCAAAAGAGCGTGTATTAACGCACTCAAGGTTCACTCATCCCAGGTTGTTAATTTTACCACATCACGAGCAAGGGCAAATACTTCATATTTTTCCATTGTTGTAATTTTGTCTAAGTTTTGAGAAAGCATTTCTTTTCTACTTAACTGTTCTGTAAATTATTTTGATAAAAAGTTTCTACTTTTTCAATCATTATTTAAGGTATGATTTTTTCATTGAAGCATGTTCTATTTTTAAAAGATTCGTCTGTACCTCTTCCTGTTTAGGAATTATATGTGATATTTTCTCACATTTTTCCTTGTATTAGTTTGTCTACACTTAGCTTACAAATCCTGTAATTATGTGGGCATGAATCAATAAGTTTGTCTACACTTTGTCTACACGCTACACTTAGCTTACAAATTCTGTTATTATGTATGTATGAATCGTTATACAATTATGTGACTGTGTCTCTTTGTGTATTGGAAATGTTGTACTCACGACTATTTGTTGTTTTAGAGTTCAACAGAATGGAGTTATTTTTTTGTGAGTGCCTATGTACTGTAAACTATTGTCCTAGTTAATGTCGCATTACACCTTGTGCTAGATACTTTTATTTTTACAGTCAAATGCTGTGTTTGACTAGGAGAGGACACAAATCTGTGCTTCATGTCATCCTACAGAGTGCTACAGTGTAGCAACTCTATCTGTACATTAAAAGTATAGAGCACTCAAAGTAGAATTGTTACTTTGTTTTACAGTGGCTCCTTTCCGGAGCTTTCTTCTATTGCACTACTTATGGTTTAAGACTATAGACAGATTTTACTCCCGTTTACAGTTCTACTCTTCTATAAAAGTGCATAGTACTCATGCCTGGTCCAGACATGTTTCATAGACTATGATCCCAGATCAGTGCACAATTTTGGCTTTCATTCTGCATAGTCTGGATTTACCATTCTACAAAATTTTGGCTTTCATTCTGCATAATCTGGATTTACCATTCTACACAATTTTGGCTTTCATTCTGCATAGTCTGGATTTACCATTCTACACAATTTTGGCTTTCATTCTGCATAGTCTGGATTTACCATTCTACACAATTTTGGCTTTCATTCTGCATAGTCTGGATTTACCATTCTACACAAATTTGGCTTTCATTCTGCATAATCTAGACCAAGTTATGAGTTACCTAATCTAAGTCAGCAACCATTCCTGGAAAGACGTCCTCTGCAAGCTTACAACTGTTCTAGAATCCAGTGAAAGACAAAAGAATGCAAGCTTTTATTTATGAAGAGTGAAACTTACTGGACTCAGTAGAATGAACTTTCACAACACTATACCATTTGTATATAGTATTATTTAGGTAAACTTTATAAATATGTCTATTGTGTTCATTATAATTATTGTTCACATTTATTTTAACATCCCCAAACAGCAAGCAGTCTTAATCTACTTTTCTTTTACATAGTCAATGCCACGAGTTCGTTCTTTAGACTCTTCTGCTTATCCAATCAACTTACATCTTGACTGGGGGCAAGCCTAATATTTATTGATTTGTCTGATGTGCTACCAATTACGTCGATTAGTCTGCGGCCAATCATGTCGATTTGTCTGATGTCCGACCGATCATGTTGGTTTGTCTGATATGTGACCAATCATGTCGGTGTGTCTGATGTCCGACCAATCATGTCAGTTTGTGACTATATTCATGCCTAAGCTGCAGAGTACTAATGGAGTGTGTGGCACACACACAAACATCTATAGTCGCAATTGAAGCACAAATACGTCAGTGATGCAATTTCTCTAGGACAAAATAATAAAAATAGTACATGTTTGTTCAACAAATCTTATGGTAAATTGTACAACGTTTGTAAGGCATCAGTGATGAGAATGGTATAAATATATATTTTACAACAAAATTTGGTAACATTGCAAGCTTCTACACCAAAGCGTGTGGTAATCAGTAATAGTGTAAGCTGCTACACCAAAGCGTGTGGTAATCAGTAACATTGCGAGCTTCTACACCAATGCGTGTGGTAATCAGTAATAGTGTAAGCTTCAACACCAAAGCGTGTGGTAATCAGTACTATTGCAAGTTATACAACAACACGTATGTTAATATTACGTGTTTATATAACGAATGAATGGTAATATTATGTATATACCACAAAAGTGATGCGATATTACAAGTTTATAAAAAGAAATCTTATGGTAATATTACAAGTTTATACAACAAAACGCATAGTAATATTACAAATTTGTCCATTTCTGTCGTCAGCGCAATTGCAAGCAACAAAAGAAAAGACAGTCCCTGTAGTGTAATAGCAACCAACTTCACTGACATTCAAGGGTGATTAATCTTTGGCCGGGTTGCGTACTTAAGAGAACTTATTCTGTGATGTGCACTTCTGGTCTTTGATAATTAGAGCGCGGGAACTCAACAGCCAAAGGCATTTGCTAACGTCTAGTCTTTGAAGCAGTATGGGAAACCCGTTGTCTGCTCCTGATTTATTTCCCCTATTTAACCGACGGCAGAGTAAAATCTGGGACTCGTTAAGAATAATTATTAAGGAATATATATCTCCTGCGAAATCAGCAAAAGTTGTAAGTGGGCGTTAAGCAGAAATAAATGAGCAAATCTGTCAGTCGAGTTACAGAAAATATAATAAATTATATCGTAGAATATTTGCATGAACTTCAGTTCAGAAAATATTTATGCAAATAAATGAGTGTAAAAGTGCGTTTACCTGTGTGCAGAAGAGAGTAGTCACAGTACATATATGGTAATACAAAACAATTATAATAATGTAATGTTTGGCAAAAATTACGAATATAAATGTAATATACAACAATTACAATATAGTAACGATGTTATAATAAAAGACATCGTAACGGTATTAAATGAAGGACATATATATAATATGAAACAATAAACAGCGTAAAGCTTTTGAAATAAAGGACAGATATGTAATACAAAACAATTATAATATTGTAACGGTGTTAAAATAAAGGGCATAAAATGTAATATAAACATTACAATATTGTAACGGTGTTGAAATAAAGGATGTATATGCAATACCAAACAATTACAACAGCATAACTTTCATTTTAAAAAAAAACCGACAAAAATAAAAACTTCCAAATGACATTAGTAAGAAAAACAGAAAGAGAGGGAAGAGATGAGCTATTTATACAAGAGTATAAATATACAAAAGAAAGAAAGAAAGAAAGAAAGAAAGAAAGAAAGAATTATAATAATAGTATAACAAAGATCCGCACATTTAAAAAAAGCAAATCACCTATCTACCTCAATCACACTTGCACGATTTTCCAGAATCCGTAAAACTGTATTCCATGTGTTAATAGTCCAATTATATTCTTGTAACATACACAATGGTAAAGATAAATTTCCATTGATATGGCTGCCTTCGTAAAAGATGTAGACAAAACAAAACCCGCCGATTTGACCTAAGATCTTATAATGGCTAAAGTTTGTGAGTTGCAAGGAACTCGCCCGAACTACAAACTGACAGACGGGCAGCCAAAGGCTTCTTTATACGCCCCACAGCCCTCGCTGGTGTACAATCACCAGTATGTGGTCGTCTGCATCGCTGTGTCGCAAGAAGCGACGTCAAAACCGGTGTCACGCCAAAAGTTTATCCCTAGTGAAATTGTTGCCAACCTGATCTTGTATCAACATTTCAGCTTCTCAGTATACTGATGACGTAGATCTTGATCAAGTTATAATCGTTATCAATTTCATCCAATTATACAAACACGTATTGTGACTGTTCATACTCCTTAAACTCAGCCGTGTGTTGGGGGTAAGAAACAATTTATTTCTATAAATACTGAAAATGGATGATGAAAAGAGAGAGGAAAAGAAAAGAGAGAGAAATGAAATATTAATGAACTGAAATATAGTACTATCTAATTCTCATGCTTAAGAAAGCCAGTTACTTCACCACTCTTTATCTCCTGTGCTTATGAAAGTCAAGGCACTTTAAGAATTTTAATATTCTGACAACCTAACTTTATAACTTGTAGCTCTGATTGCACACTTTAAATCTCTGTAACTACTGAAGACCGCGCACTCAAGACTGAAATTTGGTGTTTATTAAAGTGTGGCTACTTTAAGTCTATGTAAAAGATATGTATTAATTTTTATGCTTATTAAAGTGTGGCTACTTTAAGTCTATGTAAAAGATATGTATTAATTTTGATGCTTATTAAAGATTGGCTACTTTAAGTCTCTGTAAAAGATGTATACTGTTTTTTATGCTTATTAAAGATTGGCTACTTTAAGTCTCTGTAAACGACTTGTACTAAATAAAAACTGACCACTCTAAAACATTTTAGAAACAGAGGAAGCACTAGGTGTAGTTTTAAAAAAAATCAGTCAAAAGAAATAATGAGCAAGAGTCAGAAATGTTCTTATTTCGATTTTACATTAATTTCCTTTGAACTTTTCTAAACTGCTCGACCTTAACTTACCTACTTTTATTTATGACGTCAAATTAACCTCCTTACTCTCTAGACTCTAGAGGAAAATGAAGACTTGCACTTGTGCTTAATCAATGTACAAAACAACATCCATAGGCTTAAAGCAGTCAATAAAATATGAAAGATTTGTATTTGATACTTTTCCTGGATCTGAGCCGACAGGATAGGACTCTACGGCAAAAACCTTATCGTGTATGTCGCCTCGACAGTTCCTCCTGCCGCACCCCACACACCTCCCTTGGAATTTTCATCAATAGCAATTTGTCATTTCAATGTGCGTTCTACAACGTCAGTGGCACAAAAGGAGAAATCAGTTTGACCATCTGTAGATTTTCTTTGAGCGGACCAGTGGCTACCAAATATTTACCCCATCCATTCCCATCCCCCAAATGAAACTGATACCAGCCTGATCCTTTATCATCAGCAACATTTCAGTTGGGATAGGGGTGGGGGTGGATGGAGATAAATATTTCTGATCTAGTTTAAATCAATAATTTTATCTACTTATCAAACACGTCACACACACACACACACACACACACACACACACACACACACACACACACACTAATACAGATGTGTATTCAACATTCGTGACAGACTAGAAAAAAATATTTTTTGAATTTATTTTTTTTAAATTTAAAGGCATTCTTTACTGAAAACTGTTTGAAGTATTTACTTAGAAATAGACAACAAAGCAAAGTATCAAAAGAACCAATCGTTGCTCTTCAAAGTCAGTGAATAGCTTGACACTACAAAAAATATATATACGGTATATACATGCATTCATCCAGCAGCTTGCAAAAAAGCGTGTTTGTGGTAAGGTACAATTTCACCACACAGATATAATAAAATAGATGATGACAAAGGCAGAAATTTAGACACTGAGAGCAGGGGAGGGGAAGGGAGAGATGGATAGTGAGCGATGAAGAATATGAGAAAGAGGAAGAAAGAGGCAGTGAGAATAAAATGGAGAGAGGGACGAAAGATGAAGGGAGAGAGTACGAAAAAGGAGAGAGCAAAAACGAGGAGGAAAAAGAGTGGGACAGAATAAGTAGAGAAAGCGGTGTGTGTGTGTGTGTGTGTGTGTGTGTGTGTGTGTGTGTGTGTGTGTGTGTGTGTGTGTGTGTGTGTGTGTGAAATCGAGGAGATAATTAAAGAAAGGGAGGAAAATCATCTAGAAAGTGTAATGAATTACAGCCAAACATACTTAAAACACACACATACGACCACATGTACACAAAGGTACATACATATACAAACATGCACAGATACATCCACGCACACACATACTCATATTGCACGCGTACTCACACATTGGCTCATATTGCACGCGCACTCACAGACACGCTCGTATTGCACTCGCACTCACACACACACACAAAGAAAATGCACTAAAACATACACGACAGAAATGTTACTGAAAAATGTCGTACCTCTGAAAGACTGCGACGTAAAATGACTCCACACATACATACATACACACTAAAAACATGCACTAAAACATACACGACAGAAATTTTACTGCTAAGTGTCATGCCTCTGAAAGGCTGCGACATAAAATGACTGCACATACACACACGCACACACACACACTCCTACACACGTAAACACACACACGCGCGCGCACGCACATATGAAATGTTACTACATATATCCTCTTACTCTAAAATCTAAATGCTACGTCAATGAAAGAGAGCCTGCTTAAAAACGTTTAGAGGTCTGCACTGAGGACAGGCCCCGGAAATAATACGTGCATTCTCCGTATACACTTAACACAAAAATTAACAAACAGCAGTCAGATGTGTTCTAAAAAATTCTCATTTCATATTAATTTCTTCATTCTATTCTTTTCTGGTTTTTTTTATCTTTCCAAACACGCTCTTCTGTGACTTAATTTGCGACGTCAAATACTCCATATGCTCTCAATATGGAATATGAAAATTTGTTCCCCGTGATTAATCAACTGCACAAAGCAACAGACGACGTCTGAACATCATTTCAAGATATTCATTTGATACTTCTCTCTTGAACTGAGTTGATAGGGAGAGCTCTACTGTAAAAACCTGACGTGCATGCCATCTCAATAGTCGCGCCACCCTTCTGAATCTTCAAGAGCCGTGGCCTGCTCTGGCGGCTTGAGATCAAACTCGCTAGCGTCTATAGAATATAGATGGACTGAGATGAAGGACTCTGCTCTCACAGCCTGGTGTCGTCTCTATAGCCGCGTCACCCCTCAGAAACTTCAACAGCAGTGGCGACCTTAGACCAGTCCCGACGGGAGGTAAATTCTGGTGAGGTGTTAATGGATCTTTCTAGGTCAATTTGACTTGACATCAGATCTCATTTCTTTACAAATTAACTTATGCTAGAATAATATTACACCTTTGATATTAAATTATTAACCCGAGAATTTTGATTAAAATGACACATGTGCTCATAAATTTGATATGCTGTATTTATTAATCTGTGAGTGTGTATCGGGCTAATAAATACTCTTGCAGGAAACCGAAAGTTGAGACTTGAATGTAAGAATGAATGGAGTTATAAATGGATAAACTGGAAACTTAGCATTTGTTTCCTTATTATATTTTACAGGGGACAAAGCAGCCTTTACTTGTTTCATCTGAATCTCCTGGTATACTGATTATAAACACTATGAACATGGTAGATGTGAAAAGTATCTAGTGCAGTGTGTTAAGTTGGAAGAAAGATGGCACACACCGATTTTATATGACTACAGACAGCTGAATAAGTTGATTGTTTTTTTCATCTGACCAGATGCCTGAACCAGAGCACCTTTTTATTCGGCTCAGTGGAGCAAAATATTTTTCTAAGCTAGATTTCACAGAAACATTTTGGCAAATTCCAGTCTGTGAATTAGACAGACCAAATTATCATTCAGTACACCTGATGGCCAATATCAATTCCAAGTAATGCCATTTGGCTTCCTCAGTGCCAGCTGTTTTCACTAAGATGATGAGATTGCTCATTGAACCCATGAAAGAAGAATCATCTCTAACTTCATGGATGACATATTGGTGGCTATCCAGACACTGGAAGAACACATCCGAGTGTTATGGAAGTTATTCCAGCATTTGCAGGAATGTAACCTTACTGCTCGACCAACCAAATGTTTCTTTGGATATTTTAATTTGAATATTTGGGACACACCATGGTACAAGGTCTCCAGACACCAGAGGCAAAATTAAGAAAATTTAAAGAAAGGGAGAGACCCCTCTCCAAAACTTATGTTAAATCATTTTTGGGGTTGGCATGTTACTATAGAAAATTTATTCCCAAGTTCAGTGCCATTGCCAAACCACCCATTGATTTCACAACAAAAAAACAAACTTGAGATTGTAGTTTGGAGCGAGGAGCGTGAAGCCAGCTTGCTAGTTTGAAAGACTGCCTGTCATGAGCTCCTGTCCTCCATTTGCCTGATTTCAATGAGGAATTTAGGCACTTTATAGTTTAGTCCAAGAGAACCATTTAAGTGATACTTAAAATTTAAGCGGTTATTTATTTGTTCTAACCAGTTAAATGCTTTCTTACTTTACAAACAAATTCATCCCCCAAAAGACTGTCGAGTGTTTGTTTTCTGACGTCGTCTTTGCGAAAGAAGTCTGACTTTAATCTAAGCTAACGTTTGTAAACCAGCTGCTAGTTTCCAGACAACGAGAGCTAATCCCACTTACGAAGTCATGTCAACAGTTCACCAGTAAAACCATCCTTGCGCAGCGCTCCTAACTGTGCACTCCTGTCTGGCTCGCTGAACATCTCCAGGTACTCTCAGAACTCTATGTCTAATGCGACTGACAGTACAGTGAGTATATCATTAGTACTATTATTGTTTCGCGTTCAGAACGTTTCAATACTCTTCTGCAATAAGCTCTCCCGCCCCCCCCCCCCCTCCCCGATAACTTACGCCAGGCACTGAGCGCTCCTATCAACATGCTTCATCTTAGTAATACTCTTTTTTGTGAGCGTCGTTTGTTGTGTTTTCGTATTCATGAGATGTGAGAGACTTCTTGATTCAGAAAGATGACTAAATTTCTATTTGTGTTAAAATCGTATGTTCAAAACTATTTTAAATTTCGCTTCTTAAAAAAATCAGTACTTCCTAAACAATAAATGCGTCGGCATGTACGTACATATGCGTGCATGTCCAAGTACTGTGTGGTTTCAACACGAGAGCGACTGTGGGAATGAGTGTGTATCTGTTTGTGTATGAAAAGAGATAACGTGCTGGTTCATACTTGTGTTCTTGCGTGCTTATATATATATATATATATGTGTGTGTGTGTGTGTGTGTGTGTGTGTGTGTGTGTGTATTGCAAGTATGCTTGTGCGCATTGCTAGCGTGTTTGTGTGTTGTGTGAGAGAGAGTTGTGCGATTGGCATAGACGGGACAAATCCTAAATCCCTGTTGCTTCACTTTAAAAGGTAGCATGCGCGCGCGCGCGCGTGTGTGTGTGTGTGTGTGTGTTTGTGTGTGTGAGAGAGAGAGAGAGAGAGAGTTGTGAGACTTTAGGATGGCACAGACGGGACAAATTCTAAATCCCTGTTGCTTCACGTTAAATGGTAGCGTGTGTGTGTGTGTGTTTGTGTGTGTGTGTGTGAGAGAGAGAGAGAGAGAGAGAGAGAGAGAGTTGTGAGACTTTAGGATGGCACAGACGGGACAAATTCTAAATCCCTGTTGCTTCACGTTAAATGGTAGCGCGTGTGTGTGTGTGTGTGTGTGTGAGTGAGAGAGAGAGAGAGAGAGAGAGAATTGTGAGACTTTAGGATGGCACAGGCGGGACAAATTCTAAATCCCTGTTGCTTCACGTTAAATGGTAGCGTGTGTGTGTGTGTGTGTGTGTGTGTGTGTGTGTGTGTGAGAGAGAGAGAGAGAGAGAGTTGTGAGACTTTTAGGATGGCACAGATTGGACAAATCCTAAATCCCTGTTGCTTCACGTTAAATGGTAGCGTGTGTGTGTGTGTGGTGTGTGTGTGTATGTGAGAGAGAGAGAGAGAGAGAGAGAGAGAGAGAGAGAGAGTTGTAAGACTTTAGGATGGCAGACTGGACAAATCCTAAATCCCTGTTGCTTCACGTTAAATGGTAGCGTACCAAAAGCACTCCACACAAATCGCTTTAGACAAATATTAGTTGCTCGAAGAGTATTGACGACGTTAAACCCCCCTTCAAGCCACACACAGACAAGCAGACATGGCCACCCCCGGGTTTATCACAAGGTCTGGTTGACGAATCTCTTTTGCATTGACATGGCTCTGATCCCGACTCATGTCCGATTGCTGTTAAATATTTGGACAATTTTGCAAACAATCCATTAACATTTAAATTCGAAAACGGAAAGAAAATTAAAAAAATAAAATGTTGCTTGTCTGCCTGTACTCGACATATCATGTTGGCAGTGACTGATGAATGAAGATTTTAGCCCGCAAAATTATATCACTTCCAAACAGTTTAAGACTCTTTAGATACTCGAATTGTTTATTTATACTTAATAAGAGAAATACTGACTGAAATGCAGTAAACATAGGTAATTTAGAGCTGGGTGACCGATAGATCTTTTCGCTGGAGGTTGTGCATTAGGTTGCAAGACCCACCCCCGTTCACACACTAATCTATTGTCTGAATTGCAGCCCAATATCCACTCGGAACTGGGAAATGTTTTGAGATTTTATGATAATAAGCAACTACCAGCACCACCGTCATCATCACCACCACCATCATCGTGGTCGACAACAATATTATTTTTATTATTATCAGCATTATCAATCTTATATCATTATTAACACCGTTATGGGATTTATATTTTATCTATACCAACCTAGCAAGATTGCAATAATATAAACATTTAACGTATTGATGAGTCTGCATAATTTTTAACACTTGAACGTCTGTGTACATGGCAATTTTGATTACTGTTTATTAAACATTTAAAAGTCTTTGTAAATAAAGAATTTTTATATTAATAAAAATCTTAAACATTTTTCTTACTATAAATACTTGAGTAATATATTATTTAATCACATCAGCACCATTGTCAATGATGAAGTAGTATATTATTTAAGCATTTAAACGCCTTTACAAATGATTTTTAAAAAAACTTGTGTTCAAACACATAAAAGACTTATAGAGAGATGAATTCTGATTTTCAATTAACACGCAGATGACTTTGTTAATGATGAATTTGATTTTCATTTAACACTCACATGATTTTTTGTTAATGATAAATTTGATTTTCATTTAACACGCTGATGACTTTGTTAATGATAAATTTGATTTTCATTTAACACTCATATGAGTTTTTATTAATGATAAATTTGATTTTCATTTATCACGCTGATGACTTAGTTAATGATAAATTTGATTTTCATTTAACACGCAGATGACTTTGTTAATGATAAATTTGATTTTCATTTAACACGCTGATGACTTTGTTAATGATAAATTTGATTTTCATTTAACACGCAAATGACTTTGTTAATGATGAAATTGATTTTCATTTAACACTCAAGTGCTTTGCTGATGATGAAATTGATTTTCATTTAACAATCAGATGACTTGATGGATTTGTACCTTTTTAAACAATTTTATGAATGATGGATTTGTACATTATTTACACACTTAAACACCTTTATAAATAATGATTTGATGGATTTAAACTCTTAAAGATCTTTGTAAATGATGGATTTGTAAATCTTATCAACAATTCAATATGCTGTAAATTTTTGGAGACATATTTGTTAACAGTTGTCTGTAAACATTAAGAAAATTGTCGTGTCAATATATGTTACTTTTTCCAGGTCTAATTATAAAATGGTTTTATCACTGAAAGAAGATTTCAGATTTTATTGAAAATAACCATAGGACCGAATAATAGTAAAATGTCTCAGACAGTTCCCACTAAATCTTCATAGATACATCAAGCGGTTAGGAATACAGAATTGGCAGGTAATCAGAAACAGACAAACTCTATTTGAAAGCCTTTCCATCTATATAACTTGGACATGAAACTAAGTGAGCTCTTTTTTTTCCAGGGAGGAGGGCCTAGAGCCGCATGTGTGTGATGAATGACATTTTAAACACGAGTGACAATTCTTTTCTAGAAGGAACTAAAAGATATCTAAAATAAAAGAAAAGAAACCTAATTGATTTTATTTTTTTTATACTTTCCTTCGTTCGCCCATTCATCCCACACTTGTATAAATTATTATTATTGTCTAGAACATATCTCTTGCAATAATATAGACAATAAACGTATTCTTTTGCAAAATAGTTTATTCATCACATAAATGCTAGACACACACACACACACACACACACACACACATACACAAACACACACAGATAGATAGATAATTATATAGATACATAGATAGATAGATAGATAATTATATAGATACATAGATAGATAGATAGATAGATAGGTAGGTAGATATATAGATAATTAGATAACATAGATATGATAGATAGATGGATAGATAGATATATAGATAGATAATTAGATAGGTAGGTAGGTAGGTAGATAGATAGATAATTAGATAGATGCATAGATAGATAGATAGATGGGTAGATAGATAGATAATTAGATAGATAGGTAGGTAGATAGATAGATAGAGAGATGGGTAGATAGATAGATAGATAGATCCTGACTTTTCTGCTCACTTTCACATATACAGTCTAATGGCATGCACAAATAAATTTCTAGGATGTATCTCTTATCTCCCTTTTCGTTCAAAACATAAAATGGTGTAACTACTATTTGGCAAGCACTTAAAAATTATCATCTATATAAACTACAAGATATATTTATTAAGTTATTAACACACAGTGTGTTTCTTATTATACTGAGCTGAATTGATTTTTATGCATCTATACGTTTTATATATATATCTATACGTGTGCAGTAGATATGTTCAATACATTTTAGCAGGAACACCATACTGGGGATTAAGAATCAGGGTTGAAATGACATGTAGATGAAACAATACCAGTCAGAGGTTAAAGTCATTCAGCTGAGAAAATCGAACTTACTAACTCGTGACGTAATACAGTAAGCAATGCATACCATAATTATATAATTAACATAATCCTGGAAAGTAGTTGATCATGTAGTAGTGTACAGAAGGGAAATGTGATCATGATAGTTATCACCAGAGGGGCTTCATATGATAGCTATTACCTGCTAAGGGGCCCCAGGTGATAGTTATCATCTGCTGAGGGGCTCTTTGAGAGAGGTACCGTTGGTAGAAAGAGCTCAGGCAGCCAACTAAAGTGTGTAAAAGCACTGGAGATCCTCTTTTCTGACCCTACTCTTGTTTTGTTATGTATATGTAGCTCCACTTATGTTGGGATGACTCTTGTTTTGTTATGTGTATGTAGCTCCACTTATGTTGGGATGACTCTTGTTTTGTTATGTATATGTAGCTCCACTTATGTTGGGATGACTCTTGTTTTGTTATGTATATGTAGCTCCACTTAAGTTGGGATGACTTTACAATAAAGTAATATGACAAATATTTTACTAGTTAAGGATATAATACATCTACAAAGTATCAATACAAGGTATGGACTATTGGTTATAAATATATGTATCAGCAACTCTTATGCTGAAAATATTGGTGATGCCAACGGTCATTAGACTCATAGCCTCCACTCAGAAATAGGCTGAGAAAATAGAAATAAAATAGCTAAAAATGGCAAATAGAGTGTAAATAGGCTATCTTACAATTCATGACAAACAAACAAAAAGAAGTTATGCTACACTAACAGATACATGAGACAGACACAAGAAGAATTTGATAAAAGAAAAAAGGTTAATAATATTTTTTTTAAACACACAATGTATTCTTTGCACAATCTTTAAATGTTCAGGATACACCTGACACGTTGTCTAGTAAGGTCCCAGTGATGTATAGTAGTGGATGCACATGTGATCTGCTGAACCGGTCTATGACCTGTGTCATCCCACTCTGGCATTGCTTCGCAGCTCAGTGCTCATTGAGTCAATGTACAAAATAAAGTGCCAATCTGCCAATAAATACATATGGGCTAAGAATTCATTCTCATGTTTCTCTGACAGAGACCTCTTACATAGTCATCATACATTCTAATACAAGCAAAGTATGGCAATATAAAATATAGTTAAGTTTAAATGAACATAGTATTTAATTATGCAAGCAAAACCACATACCTTCAGCAGTAATATATACAGAGGGTGGTTTCTTGCTGTTGATAACCGACAATAAGGGTTAATAGTATGGTTATAGCTTATTATGATGCCTGGAGCCAAAGTACATGTTACCTGTACAATCAGTTTGCTTGGACTAATGATTTACAGGTGAGTTTATGGTACATTCATTGGGTGAGGTTGCTCTGTGGTCTGACTGGTTAGTTTAAGTGAGTAGAAACTCAGGTATTACTCTAGTCCTGGGATAAGAGTCAATGTTCCTGAGTAAGGTTTGCATGTAGTCTATTTTTAGTGGAAGGTGGGTGTGGGCTACATAAGCCATGTGACACTATCCATAAATAAGTTCACAATTATATCAGTCTAAATGTTAGATAACCACATAACAGGGTCCTAATAAAAAACGAAATGTGAAGTTAATGTATTTAGTTCCATCTTTGCTTGACGACACTTCAAAATAGAAGCTGACTTTTCTGCTAGCGGTTAACAACACACTCACTCTTACTCGCCACTAAACACTATTGATCTCTGCGGTTCACAACAACAATAACGACACACTCACTCTTACTACCGCCACTAAACACTATTGATCTCTGCGCATCAATGAAAACAATCTATCTTTCTCTACCCTTTCTCTACCCCCGACTTATATTTTACAAAAAAACTTTATCATAGCATTCGGAATCATAAAAATATGACAAGTAGCATATCTTTCTAAAATTATAGATTGAATTTGAAAATTTATTTTAAAATATATTTTTAAATATGCCGAAAAAATTCCCATCACACAACAACATGCTTGTATGTGTGCTGTTTAATCTTATTTTATTTCTGAGATATAAATGAATGTTGATACTGCTTTGATACAACTGTTTATTCATGATTTTGCTGAGATGAGAAATTCCTTTGTAAATTCACTAAATTTTGGCGTAATATGAGAGAGGATAATCCACAATTTATAGAGTTTACCAAATATTATTGGAACTAGTATAAAGCAGCTGGTGAATCATGTGTAAGATAAAGGCTTGAGAGAGTTGTGTATTGCTCAAGATCTGTTAAATTTTAAATGCTATTTTATACAAGTTTACTATTGGAACTGTTTGATGCGTTTATATATTTGGATAATGGAAATCGTGACGTCTCACCACCTATGCTCATTTCAACACAGTCGCAAATTTAGTGCCTCTCCCCCCCGCCAGCAAGATCAAGTTAGTATGTCTTTTGTTTATAGCTGGTGTATTACGTTATTTCTTCAGACAATAATGACGTCATTAGTGATTACACATATATGCTAAACATAATGTACACAACAACACTCTTCACTAACATAATCTTGCTGAACGCATGTACATGTCAAAAACATCTGTCTCCTCTCACTATTGACGATAGACACACGCATGTTTAATGTGTACAAATCATTCTCTAGATTCTTGAGTATTCCATCTTTAAAAAAAAAAAGTGATTTATGTCTACATTCATTCTTACACAGCACAAAATTCTTACGCTGTACAAAATTCTTACACGGCATAAAATTCTTACTCGGCACATATATAAACTCAAATGAAACGAAAGGCATAATAACTGTATTTCGAAAAGCAAGGTAAAGTGAGAACTCTTGGAGAGTAATTAGGCGGCTAGATCTGAATCTGTTGCGAAATCAAATTATGCTAAAATCAATATATACGTTTTCTTATATTATCCCATTCTCTAAGAACAAAACAGAAAATAATTAAAATTGCTTTAAAAAATTAATTAGTATTAAGGAAAATCGTGCGAGACAGAAAAGGTATACGCTAAACTGAGAATTATATAAAGTCAGTGAGTAATAATCATAAAAATTAAGCACACATATAGCGATGGGAGAAATGTAAAAAGCAGGAATATCAACACTGGCAGAGCGAAATTTAAAACTTAAACAGAAGTATTAATGAAGTCAACAATGGCAGTAATACTCTGCAGGGAATACAAGGAAACGTTTTAATGTTACTGGAAGAGCAAATTATATGCTTTTTTATATTGGAGGGTAATATTTCTTACATTATTTAATTTTTTATTAATAATTAAATCAAAACATGTGGTATATGACGAATACGTGTTTTAAACCATACTTTAGGTGGTACATGACGAATACGTGTTTTTAAACCATACTTTAGGTGGTACATGACGAATACGTGTTTTTAAACCATACTTTAGGTGGTACATGACGAATACATATTTTTAAACCATACTTTAGGTGGTATATGACGAATACATATTTTTAAACCATACTTTAGGTGGTACATGGCGAATATGCTTAAAAGAGTGGCTGAAATGTCTAATGAGCATGTAACACATTCACTCAAGGATGAATAGCTGAAATTTACGTTTATGCAAATATAGATTTGTATATATTGAAACTGGGATATTGCAAACCTTTTATAACTTGCCCGTTGAACATCGATATAATGAAACTGTATTGCAGAAAACCGATATAAAGATAACCTGTTCTACAAATTTTACAAAAACTGAAAAAGTTACACACAATGCTGACATGTACAAGGAATCCATTTCACACACACTGATGACCGGAGCAAGGAATTATTTTCGTCAGACAAACAGAACACCACACACATACATGACTTTTGCAGTGAATACCCCAAATAATGGCAATCAAAATTAATAATGACCTACAGGAGGTATATTCCTAACGGCAATAAAAAACAGTATGTAATGATGACCCATAGGAGGAATATTCCAAATAATAGCAATCATAAATGGCAAATAATGATGACCCATGGCATATAATGACCATCCATACTAGTAATTTTCTCAACAATGCAATAAACAATAGCAGGTCATGATGACCAATGCAACGAATGCTCTCAAAGAATACTAGTAAACTCAATCTTTTACAAATATTAGAATTATTTTGTTTTAATTGTATGTCTGGATATGACACTGCATAAGTTTGTGGTTCTCTTTGAACATTATGTGTGTTTATTAGCACTAATATATGTCTGTGTGTGCGTGACGCAATCATTTTGTTAGAGGATTCATGTTTTAAAAATGTTTTAAATATAACTAATTTATTATCATATCAACAACCAATTCGTTATGTATATAAGAAATTCGAGTTTGTGATAAATCAATTTGAAATCTTGATTTAATAAAATGAACTTGATTTTAAGGCACAACGAACTCTAAGTTCATAGAAATGTATAGGAAGTTCGCTTATTGATGTAATAGAGTAAATAATATGCACAATAAAAATAAAAATGAATTATTGATATCATAAAATATTAAATTAAAATTAAAACGGAACCTCATTTAAATCACACTTTATGATATCACAACACATAAAATTAAATTTCAGTATGACATCGCAAAAAGCTTGTATATCAGAAAAATTAAATAGTAATATCGCTAAAATAAATTGTAGTGTATAATACTGTGAATAAAATACAAACGGGGCCTCACAAGCCACAAGGTTACGTGTAGGAGAGCATGTAATGTAAGCTATGTAAACTGTAAGTATAATGCGTACCCACAAAAATAATTACCCACCACCACCAGTCTGCAATCCTTCTTCCATACTTTCGAATTTCATCCAGTTCCTACCCCATCACAGGTACACCAAATGAAAAAGGCCGGCAAATATAAAATAACAGGACTACATTAATAAGAAACGAGTGGATCAAAGTGAATGGAAATGAAAAAATAATATCAGTCTCTTTGGACTTGAACTCGTCCTATATAATCCCTTGACAGAGGGAAAAAAATTAAGGCGATAGACTCTTGACGCCTTAAAGAGAGTTTGCTCCCTTCCGCGAGGCAGACGGCAGTAATAACTCCATTGACTGCCTTGAACCATAGTAGGGTGTGCAGCGCGAAATGACGCTACATAGTCGTGATGTCAAAGGTTCTGTTTGTGGAACTGGTGCTATGCGTCCTTGGCCTTGCTTGAAACTATGGACTGAGAAACAAAGTATGCTAGGCTGATAATAAACACTTCGTGCTGACGCCATGCGCAGTTAGGTCTGACATGTTAATCAAGTAGTATTTTGACCTTTGTGTTTTGTTTCTAGGTCGCCGCGTACAAAATTATGGCTTGGCCTTGACTCTCAACAACCATTTGTGTCAATACATCAACGCAAGTAAAAATATATTTAGTTTTTATTCAGAACTATTTTTGGCTTGAAACCCATTTATGGTAATTTGACAAGACAAGACTTTTAAATAATAATTAAATGTAAACTCAGATTACACATACTCGATGATACTCATAAAATCATACAAGAAAAGCACGCACACACCACACAAATTTAAAGAAAAAGAAACTCCAGCTCTAATTTGCATAGCCAAATTATACTATTATCTCCTTTGATTAAATAGTTTATCTATAATGCTTCCTTCAAAAAGTGTGTGAATGCAGCCGTTGATATGAAGAGAGTACACATGGGTGACAGTCATTGTATACTTACTTTGTTTTTGTTTGCTTTTTCTATTATCCGCAATTTTCCAAATATTAGTTATCGAAACTTTCAAAATCGCTTGCCTTCTGAGGCGCAGCGGACACCCATTTCCATCTCAAGCTTTAATACTACTTTTGCACCTTTCGATCACTTTGTTCTTTCAAAGTTTTAAAATTCGAGTTCTGCATTCTGTCTGATAAAATGATTATTTACACTTAGGATTGTTTAATAAGTGCTTATGTAAATGTGCACCCTAATGAGTGACCGGAGCTGTACTCGAACATACTTAACTGAGTCGTACTATGACATACTGAGGCAAACTATGACATAATGAGACGCACTATGACATAATGAGACACACTATGACATAATGAGGCGCACTATGACATACTAATGCGCACTATGACATACTGAGGCGCACTATGACATACCGAGGCGCACTATGACATACTAAGGCGCACTATCTATGTGACATACTAACAGAGGCCAATGTCTCTATGATATACTAGTTTAGACTCAGTCTTTTTCTCTAATGTCCTGACACGCAGTTATGTGTTTCAGACATATTAACCTGGGCTCAATGTTTCTAAAACGTACTGAAATAAACTCATTGTTTCTCATTCGTACTGAGGCAATAGTATATGTGTATCAGATTTACTAACTGAAGCGCATTATGTTTGTCAAAGTACTGAGACGCACTATGACAATTGACGTACTGAAACGCACTATGTCTTTCAGATGTGCTGAGACGCATCATATCTAACGCAGGTACTGAGATTCAATGTTAGGCATACTGAGACGCACTAAAACTATCAGACTTAGGTCTAGTAATCGAAACGCACTATCTCTAGAGAACTACTGAGACACTTTATGTCTATTTGAGTCGCATTGTGTACATAAGATGTACTGAGATACATAACGTCTATCAGATGTACTGAGACACATTACATATGTAAGATGCACTGAAACATACCACGTCTGTCATACGTACTGAGATCCACTATGTCTGTCACACGTACTGAGATGACTATGTCACAGCGTACTGAGACGATCTGTCTATCAAACGTACTGAAAACACTATGTCTGTTACATGTAATACAATGCAATGTCTGCCGCCATGTCAGACGTATCGAAACGCCCTATGTCTATCAGGTGTACTCAGACGCATTATTTCTTTCACATGTATTGAGACACACTAAGGGAGAGCACTTCGTGTGTTAGATATACCAAGTGAGACGCATTCACTGACTCTCTCAAACATGATAACTCATTATCCCTTTGTACGCATTAAGAGCGATACGCCACTTAGAGTTGTCTTTTTGAGCGGAGCAGTTTATTATCTACCATTGTCGCAGAGCTATGAACATTGCTCATTATGACAGTCATACTTTTTAGATTTTTCTCGCTTTTTTTTTTTTAATGTTTCCCTTTAATTTATTTTCTAGGCAAAAATATCTCACAGTCTGTTAAGTACTAGTTTCACCTGTTGTTGGTCTTTCGCTTACATTAAATAGTTCTAGCCTTAACAAGGTGATCGGTTGTTGCCTGGTGCCTTGACGTTAAAGTAAATTATAAAATGACCAACTAAACAACTACCATGAAATGACCAACTAAACAACTACCATGAAATGACCAACTAAACAACGACCATGAAATGACCAACTAAACAACTACCATGAAATGACCAACTAAACAACTACCATGAAATGACCAACTAAACAACTACCATGAAATGACCAACTAAGCAACGACCATGAAATGACCAACTAAACAACTACCATGACATGACCAACTAAACAACTACCATGACATGACCAACTAAACAACTACCTAAAATGAGTGACAAAAAAAGTACCACCAAAAAACCGATTTAATGACTTACTAAAGAAATACCACTTGATGACTGGTCAAAAACAAAAATAATATACAACCGTATACTAAAAGAATCGAGCTACTAAAAACTACTACTACAACTATCTATTAAAGGGCTACCATAAAATGACCGACTAATGAACTGCCTCAGAACGACCAAATAAAAACTTAATAACCGACTAAAAACTACTATCAAATGACCAACGAAAAGAACTACTATCAAATGACCGACTAAAAGAACTATTATCAAATGACCGACTAAAAGAACTATTATCAAATGACCGACTAAAAGAACTACTATCAAATGACCGACTAAAGAACTACTTCAAATTACCGACTGAAGAACTGCCACAACTCAAACTGATACGACTAAAGAACTCATCAGAAAACCTAGGTCGGAAACTTTCTGGCTCAGTTGCTTTCACAGAAGGATTTTAGCAGACTGGAATAACTTCATTTGCAGTCAAGCATTGTTTCCGTCAACACGCACGTTGTGCCGTTTAAATGTGTTAACTGTAATCTAGCCATCTTGAAAGCCACACAAACAACATAAAGGCACGCTAGAGTGGCATTCGTCTGCCTTCTAGAGCGATTTCAGGATATTCCAGTCCAAGAGTATGTGCATGAGTGGCTAGGAAGAAAAATAACTTTAAAAAAATACCCTGATGTTTAATTTTAAATGTAACGATTTTCTAACTTTTCACTTTGTGAAGCATCACCCTGAAATGGAAGGTAATTTTTTAATAGAAACCCTTAGAAGGAGTGCTTTCTCAAAATAACCTTCGATAAACGAGGACCGCTCTGCAATAAATAATATCTTGTTCGCACTCGACAGGCAAATTTAAAAGTGTAAGATGAAGGTGAACGGGGTTGGCCAGTGAACTGACAATTTAGGTGACGCTTATTCTAGCTTTGAAAAAGAAAATGCCGTTATACTTGACAGTTCGGACGATGTGTTAAAAATACATGCATTTGCATTCCTGACAATCTTAGGTGGCGCTGGTTTCTCATTGTGAAAACGATTATTAGAACCCTGACACTCTCGGAAAATACTAAATGAGTCAATATTTATTATTTTTCTCACATTGCGCCCTTTTTGTCTTCCCGCCAGTTAAAAATAAATAAATTCATAAATAATTTTTTAAAATCCTATAATCATTTATACATATTAAGAAAAATAGCCATAGCTGTTAGGTTACAATGACATCAATAAATAATTCAGCTTGAGACCTAAACTGAAAGTTTAGATTATGAGTGAGCACTATGTATACCAGTATACATCGTTACCGTCTGATTGACAACATGCATATGTGTGTTTGTTTTCACATGCGCACGAATGTGTTTGTATGTCTGATTGTATAGGTACTTCATAGCATGAACTTGTTTGTATTTCTGGTTACTTTAGATATATCATTTCAATTCCGACACTAAATGTCAAAACTGTGTTGCTTAACGCCAGAAAAATGCCAAAAGCTGACCAGCAATACAACCTAAAAGCTCGGGTATTTGGCTGGAATCTGATTATACATAGTGTGGCGGAGTAAATTTGCCTATCCCTGTTTCTAAACTTAATTGTTATATAAATTGTGAAAATGACCCAATCTTATGATGGTATTTTTTGTAAGTGTCAGAGTTGGAGTAAACAACTTGGGTTGACAATATGTTATAAAATTCTGATTCACTCCAAACCAGTTCCAACTGGATCAGTAGTTTTTCTGACATGGTTTCACATTTGCTCATAACAAACTCATCCAATGGGGATAGACTGAAAGATTCTTTGTTGAAAAAGAACTCTATTCTAATCACTTTGAATTTGAACATAACTCGAATCCAGTCATAAAAGTGATCGTTAGCTTATGGTAAGTTAACTAATAAGAAAAGAATGGACTTAGAATATTTCGTACATGTTTGCTATTTATCTCTGATTTGAATTAGAGAATGCTTATGTAACCGAACCATTATTTATATTTCATTAATTTAACTACATTACACTTGTGAATTTTGATTGATGCTATATTTCTTAAGTTGTGTATGTGTTGGGCTAACAAAATTGATGCAGGATTATGAAAGCTGAGAATGTTTGTAAGAGAGAAAGGAATTTAGAGATGATATATGCCTGAAATTTAGTGCTGCATTAATTTGACTTTTGCAGAGAAAGCTTTCCCTTTCACCACAGGCAGCTGTGACTACTGTACTTGCTTGGTCATGTTGGTGTGTGAATCCAATTTGTTTCAACTTTTATCAGTAAATATCAGTAAAATGTGTTGCTGTAAGTTGATTCCTGTGAATTCCACTTGAGAGCTAATACAGCAGAAATTGTGGCTTGAGTCTGGTCTCAATAATTCATGAAGAATATTTTGAATGTTCCTTGTGGTGTGTTGAGTACTACACATGGAAATTCAAGACATTCCTCTTGATGTGCTTGATAGTGCATGTGAAATTCAGACCAGTTCTCTATGGTGTGCTTTATGAGCTCATCAAAGATTCTGGAACAGTTGTGTAACGTGCCTAGAAGGGACATGTGACGCCGTTTCCTGAATAAGAAAGACAGTGACTTGTTGCAAAACACGTGATTGTGAACACATGCCTGTGACAGCCACCATCTTTGAAAAGGTTATATGCATTGACTTTCATTATTTCTTTGAAACTCTACGCTCATTTCCGTGATGATATCCATGAACTTGATTATATATTTATGTTAAGTGATTGCTAACATCCATACTAGGATAAACTGAATGATTGTCAAGCATTAATTGAGCATTGTTGTGAAATGATGTAAATGTCAATGATCTTTAGTTATATTCACATGTTGTATATTTGATTGTAGATTTAATAAATTTATTGACCTTCTTACACATATTGATAACCGTATGTTGGAAAGACAGTGGGTGGATGGTGGCTCACTAAATATAGATTAAAGGACGGATTGTCTTCTCATTTGGTAAGGAGTTTTCCATCTACGGAAATATAGCATGAAGGTGTGACGGGCATGCCACTTAGTTAATGAAAATGTTTATTATTATTAATTAATCTTTCAAAACTAATTACAAATTATGAGAATCTTAATTTATTTTATTAATGATCCTCTAACAGATTCCATGCGTCTCTCACTTGCTGATATTTGGTGCTGTAAACGTTTTCTCTCTTCCACAACATAAAACAACATTTACAGTCACATAATGTTTCTCTGAGTGGGAAACATCATATTAAACGAGAAGACAAATCTGACTTTTAATCTATATTTAGCGACACCCCCCCCCCATCCACCCACATAAGATTATCAATATGCGTAAGAAGGTCAATAAATTTAACAACAAATTTATTAAATGAACAATCAAATATACCTATGACAGTTACAATGAAATAGATTCTTGACATTCACGTTTGGATAATTTTATGTCTACACTCTCTCTCTCTCTCTCTCTATATATATATATACAATTTTTTAAAAATAGAGTCAACACAACTTGCAGGTTAGTCCAATCAGAAATGGAGTTATTAGAGGTAGGTAATTATAATCTTTACCTGACCTGGATTAAGCACTGCTTCAACAGTCTTTAACTTTCTTTTGCAACAATGTCACAATGTCATAATATCTGCTAACACGTGTCTCCCACCACCACTGATACACTGTATATTCTCGAATGAACTTCAGTGCTCTCCTCACTGGTCAGTTCCTTCAAGCAAAACATGATGATTACAGTAATTCTGGTATCTTCAGTCCAGAATTCTTTTGGTGTGTTCATCATATACATGAAGGATGTATAGCCTACTTCCTCATACATACACACTGCAATAGATGTTCTTATGCCTTCCAGGTGATTCAAGTTTCTAACTGGTGAGCACGTGAAGAGTAACTGAATAATAATAACTGAGGAACTTGAAAGCTGAAATTCCAAACTTGAAACTTATAACTCAAACTCAGACCCAAACTCAAAAGGCCACTTGTTCACTGCAAAATATAATTAAGGAGCAATCATAAGTTTCCAGTTTATCACAATATAACTCCATTTTATCTTACATCTCATTCTCAACTTACAGTTTCCTGCAACAGTATTTATTAGCCTGATGCACACATGGCAAAATAAATACAGTATATCAAACAATATCAAGTGTTAGCACACTACAAGTGTGCAGCTTAGTTCAAACGTTTGTAGAAATAAAAGTAAACTCACATAGTACATCTCTACACAAGTAAAACATATCAATAGCAAAAATGCATGAAATATTCCTGAGTCCATTCTCTCTGTCAGTCAGTTTTAACTCACCATCAAGCTAATGACTGCCTTTCAAAGCCGGACTTCTCCTTTCTCATCCAAATTCAAAGTGATCAGAGAATATAATTTTCTACTTTTTAATCTCAGCCCATTGGCTAGTCTCGTTCTCGTAGATAATAATCATTGGATAATAGAAAACTACTCACTCAGTTTGCACTATATCAGCAATCTAGAATGTTCTTGCTTGGAGCTGTTTACTTCAACTCAGACACTTTCAAAAATAAAGTGTCCAATCGAGTTACTCTGACAATTTAGCAACCTATTTAGCAATTTAAATTTAAAAGTAGAGAGAGGCAAATTTACTCTGTGTCGCATGTGGTAAATGTTTGTCTTTTTTGTTGTGGAAGAGTGAAAACGTTTACAGCGCCCGCATATCTGCCAAATGAGAGAGACGAGTGATGTCTTTGGGGGGAACTATTAATAACATAAATAGAGAGTATCATCACTTGTAATTAGCTATGGATGATTAAATAATAATAATAACCGATAACTAAGGCGACGCTGGCGTCACAGATAGCATGCGCATTTCTTTGAAACCGACAACTTTTCCATAGCGATTTACGGCCGACAAGAATACGACAAGAAGAATGATGTTATCAAAAAAATTTTCAGATTACACGACTCGTTTACGAGACAGTCTTTGATTCATAAATGATCATACAAATAATGAACTATTACTTCTTGTAAATTTTATAGACAGTTCAGTAAATATAGAAACCTGCTCTGGAATAATAATTATTTACTTAGAACGATTAAAATCTTTTGATATGGATGGCAAATAATGAAAACACTTCGTAGTTATATATAAAAATTATATAATGATGCGGGGATATGCGAGGACATTTTATTCTCATTAATTAATGTACTTACATTTTACCGTTTGTCCAATGCGCGGAATTCCAAAGTGAGTCTGGCTGAAATGTCCAGACCTCACCCCGACACAACTTTGTAGAGCGCCACGCCTGAGAACGATTAACGCCCCTTGGGCGCTACACGAGCAGTGGTAACTTCCGTGCGCCTCACAAAATCAGCGAGCTTTCTCATGCACCTGTCGGTGCGATTTTGCCCGTGGTCCTTCCGTCCTCGAACGAACCGCTCGTTTATATCAATTTCTGTTTCAAAAGCAGGATTAACTCGGAGCGTCCCAGCAGACAGGTTACATTTACAATACTCCAGGCAGTGGAGAGGTCTCTGGCTCGGGCATGTCTGCAGAGTTGTGGGCGGATTCTGGCACTGACAGCAAAGCGCTCTCCTTCTCTTTCTTTCTTTCATTCCTTCTCTCTTTAAGACGTCCCTTTTTGCCTAGACAGGTCAACCACTACGACAAGTGAGTTTGGAGAACTAAAAAGTAATGCGAGAAACAACTGATTATTGTAAAATATTTTGGTGTTTCAGTGAATTAACTGACCAACAAAGTACGATAATCCTCACCTTGGTCACGGACACATCAGGAACAACTGATTGGCACTAAGTGAACAGAGAGTGACAAACCATTTGTTGAGAAGTTACTCACTGCAATGACTAATTCAGGTGATAAACACATTAACATTTATTAATATGCATTCGGTCATGCCTACTTTGTTGAGTAAGAAAACCCGGAGTTGCTTAAGGGTAGAAAGTACTTCATGTAAATACAAATAATTTAATTTATGACATGCCCGGGGTGGATTGGAGGTGAGGGGTGGGGAGATGGCCGCGGGCGAACTCTGAACCACCTTTGTTCGTCCCGAGAGTAAACTGCTCCTTTCTGCAACATTTCAGATTTCTAGCTCTCTGCCTGCGGCTGTTAATCGTCTACACACAGATCCATTTTCTGCTATATTTATTAGATTAGATCTCAATTTATTTATTTAATTATAATAAGACAATGTGAACTTTGTTGCTAATAAACGCTATTGACAATGTCATTGCTATAAAATTTATGCTTATTGACATGCATTTCTCATTGCATATTACGCACTATGCACGACATGTCACTCATCACTTATTAGATTACTTATTACATACTGCACATTATTCATTATACATTACACACTGAACATTGCTCATTATACATTACACATTGCACATTACTCATTAGACATGACATACTGAACATTATTCATTAGACATTACACACTGAACATTACTCATTATACATTACACACTGCACATTACTCATTAAACATTACATACTGACAATTGCTCATTATATATTACACACTTCACATTACTCGTTAGACATTACACACGGAACATTAGTCATTATACATTACATAAGGAACATTACTTATTAGACATTAGCACATTACACTATACCACGTACAAGACATAAGCATGTCAGCCAGCTGCAGACAGGAGAGAAGCATACGAAGTGCGCGCTTAATGCTGACGGACACAAAGTACAGGCTGCCTTGTTACATATCTCCTCAAATTCCATGTGCCGGAGAACGTCCAAAAACTACAAGACTCGGGTTTCAGGATAAGATAAAATGGCTCATAGCAATACGAACCTCATGGAACATTAATTAGGAATCCATCTCCAATTGTCCGCTACACGCTCTTGCATGGAAATGGAAATGTGAAAGAGAGTTCTCACTTCTATACTTTCATTATATATATATTTATTTGATTGTACTCTCGTATATATCTTTGTTTGTACTCTAGTATTTATATTTGTTTCACCGTAGCCTTGTTTATAACTTTTGTTTCTCTGGTACATACCTTTGTGTGACCATACTCTTGTAATATCTTTGACTGCACTTTGGTACATATCTTTGTCTGACATATTCCTGTAATATCTTTGACTGTACTTTGGTACATATCTTTGTGTGACCGTACTCTTGTATATATCTTTGACTGTATTCTGGTACATAACTTTGTTTGACCGTACTTTAGTACATAGGCCTATCATTGTTTGTCCATACTCACGAACATAATCTTTGAATGAAAAATCTCACAATATGTTTGTTTGACAATGCTTTCTATAAATGTATATCTCTTCTGGATTGTACTCTCGTATACATTTTTGTTTGACTGCACTCTCTGACTACATATTGACTGTACACATGCATATCTTTGACTGTAACATGTATATCTTTGTTTGACCGTACTCTGATATATATCTATCTCTGACAGTACTCTGGTATATATCTTTGTTTAACTGGTCACATGTATATATTTCTATGACTATGCCCTTATAACTTATCTTTGTCTATACACACATATATCTTTATTCGACAGTACTCTGGTGTATATCTCTGTCTGTACACATATATTTATCTTATATTTATATTTGTACGCATAGAGAGCTTTGTTTGACTGTACACTTGTATACCTTGTTTGACTATACCCCCCCCCCCCTTAATTTTACTGTATTCTGGTTTATATTATTCTTTGACTATGTGTGTATATATATATATATATATAACATATTTCTTTGACTATACTTATATGTCTTTATAAAAATATATGCCTTTGTTTGGCTGTACATATTATATATCTTTCTTTGCACATATATTTACCTTTATTGGACTGTATACATATATATCTTTATTGGACTGTATACATATATATCTTTATTGGACTGTATACATATATATCTTTATTGGACTGTATACATATATATCTTTATTGGAGTGTATACATATATCTTTGTTTGACTGTACTCTGGTATGTATCTTTCGTTTTTGACTGTACACACAATATACACTCTCTCTCACACACGGATTACCGAGTTTGGAGTCCGCCTTTGCCGGCCAGACATGTTTTCGCAACGGGCGCACGCAGCAGAAAGGCACCTCCCCCTACCCAAACGCGAAAGCGTCCCCTACATAACCAACCACCAACCGACATACATTTACCTTCATTGATTATGAAGATGTCCACTTTTACATTGCACGTACACAATATAAGTCATGGTATTTTACATGACATACATTTACCTTCATTGATTATGACGATGTCCACTTTTACATTGCACGTACACAATATAAGTCACGGTATTTTACATGACATACATTTACCTTCATTGATTATGACGATGTCCACTTTTACATTGCACGTACACAATATAAGTCACGGTATTTTACATGACACACAATTACCTTCATTGCTTGTGGTGTTGTCCACGTTAGTAATAAACACAGTACTGGTCACAATGAAATAATTGACGTATTTTTATTTTCATTGCTTGTGACGACATTCACACTTAGTGAGTAACAAATTCAACACTAGTCACAAAGAAATAAATGACCTACTTTTATTGTACTGCTTGTGATTCCTCCATTATTTAGCAACAGATTGCGAGCAACTAATGATTAACAGTGACTTTGGCAAGCAGTTTAGGATGTCCAGTCTATTTTGGCAATGATTGTTTTGTATTATTTCTAAAGTACTTGAATGTGATATTCTGAATTTATATATTTGGTTTTGTCAAATGAAGATAATTTGTTTAGAATGATAAATTATAGTTCATTTCTAACTTCATAATTTGTTTTAATCAAGATTATTTTCAGTATTGTGAGCATTTATTTATTTAAAGCGAAGCTTTGTGAGTGGTATATTTTTTGCGCATTCACCTTTCATATAATTATGACAGCAGGAATTAAGACCATTGAAACGTAATCTTTAAAATAATAAACAATGACTTCTAATTATTTTTTAAATATCTTTAAAATGATAAACAATGACTTCTAATTATTTTTACTGTATCTACTTGAACAGTACATGATGTCCCGAGTTTAGCAACTTTGTATTTAACTTTTACCGAATAATAAAAGCATGCTATTACTTGTACAGTACATGAAGCCCCGAGTTTACCAGCTTTGTATTTAACTTTTACCGAAAAATAAAAACATGCTATTAAGAATGGAGTGTTTTTTTTTTTTTTATCTGACTTTATAGCTGAAATGAAGTTTACAATTTTTGAAAGTAAACTGTCCGCCTTCAGAGTTCTAGTTTAGGTTTTGCTTTTTGTGTGTCGGTATGTATACCGCATAACCATTGATATTGACGTAATATTGTCTTTCTCACGCACACAAAGAATTAGACCTGATGTATTTTGTCAAACCACTTTATAAAATATCTACCCACTTGTCTGGATGCACAGAAGAAGAACGAGAAATATTTTTATTCGTTACAACTTGTCGGCATTGACATTCTTTTTGCATGTTAATTTTGAAGCAGATTACTGGTATTATATTGTTTTTTTCTTTTGTAAGGCCCTCACCGTTCGCTTTAATAGCTTAAAATAAACAACGGCTTAAAGTTTTTA
Organism: Sinotaia quadrata; assembly: GCA_028829895.1. Taxonomy (NCBI): domain Eukaryota; kingdom Metazoa; phylum Mollusca; class Gastropoda; order Architaenioglossa; family Viviparidae; genus Sinotaia; species Sinotaia quadrata. The sequence continues at coordinate 49,308,281 of CM054183.1, forward strand.
CTTTGACATAAAATCAGATATTATTATATATTGCTATATGTATATGGAAGACTAAACACATCTTAATTATTTGATTTTAATTCATTACACCCTACAGTCACGTTAGAACCCTCACCAAAACCTCAGTTAAAATACGATTAAGAAAGCTGGACAATGGCTCTCCTCTTGAACACGTTTCATATCGTCTTTTAGTAATATACATCGGGGCTGCTTTTTTGGAAATAAATTTTCTCCTTCATTATTTCATTCGTCGTTTAATACAATATTTCTTGTTCTTTTCATTTCTTTCTTTCATTCATTCATTCACAACTTGTCTGCATGCTCTAGAAGCTATTTGTACAACAGCAGGAAAAGAAACGCTTCCTGAGTCTGACTAATGTCTGACTTTGTGTCGGTATGATGCATGGCCTACTTTTATAGTAAATAGCTTCGTGCAAATTATTTTTCAGCCAGAGAAGATATCGTGAAACAAGCAACAGTCTGCGCAATGAAAAAGAAGGGGAGAGAACTTCTAAAAACCTGATATACCCAGAGCTGCAATCCATTGGTCAAAATCCCCCAGTGCAGTGGTCCAAAGGTTAACTATGTCCATCAGCGTGAGATATTAGATGTCACATCATAATGTCATGTTCGCATCCACATTGAATGAGTACGATAATATTTGCCTTTCTATTAATTTGAGAGGTTAAAGTTCGGAGCTTTCGATTTTCTTTTCGTTACATTCTATCTTGTCACGGCTGAGGATTGGGAAGGTACATGCTTTCTGGGCGGATTATTTTGTAACAACCGAGATAACAGCTGACTGCCTACCATTGCCACCTTTAATTGCTAATGGGTCCAGTTTAGATGTCATGCACGCGACACAATTTATTGTAACATCCAGACTGATCACGTCTATAATGAAATAGATTATAAGATATATGAACAATTAACAGTGTGACTTAGAGCATTTTACAGGGAAACCACAAGTGACCTTTTTGTGTGTACAGTTAAAAGTATGACATAGATCTTAGTTTGTGGGAATGTTTTTGACTTAGTTACTTATGGACCACCAAGTTCAGTTCTGGTCAAATGTAATTTAAGTTCAAGTCTATTTCATAAAATGCCCAGTATGAAAGCAGGTGCTGGCGTCCAGCTGAGGTGGTCCAGCAGCAGTTGGATCATGTCGGCAATGGGGTGGTTGAAATATCCCCATTGCCTGGACTGTTGTTCTCTGTGTCGTCGCCATTGTTGTCGTTGTTAGCGGTGGTTGTTTTGTTGTTGTTGCTGTTTGTTGTAGCTGTTGTTGATGCTGTTGTAGCTCTTGGAGGCGATTCTGGCAGCGGGAAGGGGGGAGGGGCATTAGTGTTTTATCCATGTCGGCGATGGCGACCTCGATCTCTGTTCTGTTGTCTTCCTACTTAGGGCTGTCCATTGTCTGATTGATTTTTTTTTCCCTTGCGTCTTAGACTGCGTGTTGGCTTTTTGTTCGGTTTTCTTTTGTTTGTCGTTGCCTGCTGTAGTTTGAATTTCTTTTTCTTCCGTGTTGGTGGCTGGAGCCTGTACTTTTTTTGCTCTCTGTGACGTTTTTTGGAGTGTCTATTAAGCATTTCTTAAATACGCGAAACGTGTAATAGATATTACATTCAGTACTACACTAAGCATTTCTTGAATACCTTAAACATGTCATAGATATTACATTCAGTATTACACTAAGCATTTCTTAAATACCTTAAACATGTCATAGATATTACATTCAGTATTACACTAAGCATTTCTTAAATACCTTAAACATGTCATAGATATTACATTCAGTATTACACTAAGCATTTCTTAAATACCTTAAACATGCCATAGATATTACATTCAGTACATATGTCAGTCTAGGGCATAAAAACTTTAAAATAATAAAATGTATAAAATCTAGATATAAGAGGAGTGTTAGAAAGAACAAGTACAATGTGGCCCGGAAAGAATTATCTACTTTCATAAATCCCTTACAGGCATGAAGACAAGGGTTTGCAGTTTTGTTATCGTTAATAGATGGTGCATCCATGAAACAGGCATGAAGAAGAAAAGGCTAGTGTAGTTCTCCATGAAACAGGCATGAAGAAGAAAAGGCTACTGTAGTTCTCCATGAAACAGGCATGAAGAAGAAAAGGCTACTGTAGTTCTCCATGAAACAGGCATGAAGAAGAAAAGGCTAGTGTAGTTCTCCATGAAACAGGCATGAAGAAGAAAAGGCTAGTGTAGTTCTCCATGAAACGGGCATGAAGAAGAAAAGGCTAGTGTAGTTCTCCATGTGTTGCAGAATTTCAAGTGCGGAACTTACGGCAGTCTCTGACTTCTTACTTACTCATTTCACTCCGTTAGTGGCCGCGACTAATGTCATTTTGTATTTCAAATAGTGCAGGAGATGACGGCTTGCAAAATTGCAAAACGACAAGAACTATGCTGCGTGCGCTCAAGGATAACGACTCTAACCTTTCATGCACGAGATCAATTTTGGCCCTTAATGATCAAATTTCTTACTTTAACAAGACGCCACTCTCGTCACTCAATCTAATGGGCTTGCAGCTTTTTTTGTGCGCTCAGCAGCCAGTCCAGACTCCTCTCACTAAAATGGAGCACATTTTCATAGTGACAGGTATGTTCTTCTGAATTTCATGTGCTTCAAACGGGAGGCTTATTCACATTATTGACAGGTATTAACATAACCTGAACTTAAAAAATATTAGATGAGCATATTCCTAATTCATGAGACAGACTTGCTACAAACTCTTTTCTTTAGGAAGTATTATTATTTGCGTCACTCAAATTCCTGTGTGGACAAGAGTGAAGTTATTAAAATAAATAATTAAATTAAAACATTAAACTTCAGTCAGATGTCTCAGACATCTGTCCCTCCTGTATTCACTTCTTTAATGCGTTACTATATGTTTGTTTCCCCGACTTAATCAGCAATTGTGATGTACTGGTGGTTTGACCTATGAATCGGTGGATGTAATCATAAGTGCCACACTCATTCCTTTCACACCCGGCAGCTTAGGAAGGAACCAAGCTAAAAAACTGGTTGCACATCTGGTAAGGTGATAGACAAATAAATGGCTAATACTCAGGCCCACCCAATCACACCAAGACAGATGTCGACACTTGACGGAATAAACAGAGACATATGTTCAAACGCTGGCTTTAAAAAGTAAGAAAAGAGTGGACTGAGAAAACTATAAGGCTATGCTAGAAAATTAAATTTTAAGAACAATAGAAAAGAACAATATTTACCATTGACACTATAGACCTGTTCGGGGTTTACATAAATAATACTGAAATTGATACTATCATCAGGTAAAATGTCATTGCTTCCGTGACGCCAATGCTAACGCCACCTAGTTAATGATTATTATTACTATTAATTAATCACCCATAACTAATTACAAGTGATGAGAATCTTAATTTGTGTTACTAATAATTCTCCAGCAGACACCACTCGTCTGTCTCACTTGGCGGGATATGCACACACAGTAAATGATTTCTCACTTCCACAACATTAAAGACAAACATTTACCATCACACATTATTTCCATAGGTGGAAAACGTCTTACTAAAGGGGAAAATAAATCCAGCTTTAAATTTATATTTAGCAAGACCCCATCCATCCACTGGCTTTTCTAACATATGGTTATCAATATATGTAAGAAGGTCAATAAATTTATTAAATCAACAATCAAATATACATATAACAAATACAATGAAAATGATTACTTGACATAATTCTTTCCCACAGGTGGAACTTCTTACTAAATGAGTAATTCAATCCGTCTTTAAGTTATTTTAGCGAGCCCCCATATACCCACTATTACTCCAAACATATAATTTTAAGAGTATGCATAAGAAGGACAAATAAGTAACAATAATAATTTTTAAATCAACAACCAAAACATACAAATCAATATTATTGAAAAAGACAAACACATACCCCTACTGAGGATAAATGTCCAGATAATGTCCACCAATTATTCAGTCTCTCTCTTAACAATAAAATAATTAAGTTAATAATCAATATAAGATTTACGAGTCTATTTCTCATCACAGAATCAGAGCAGGAGTGGAAAGAAACAATAGTTAATTTACTTGACCTTTTTATGGTGCAAGCTGTCTCTGGCTGGTTTTCACAACAATGCCACAGGCTCCCTTTGCCTTGCATTGGATAGTGGGTGTAAAGTGTACCTCTAGGCACACTATCTGAACTATTCCAAGAATTCTGTGTAAAAGCTAGATCCAACTTCTGCCATATGGTTCTTGAAAGGAGATTCACTATAACCAATTTCCAGCAACCCTGGTATCAGCAAGTGTTGATTAAAGTTTCAACCTGTGTTGTGTTTTGTGTTTGATTTAGGTTTTATATCTGTATTGTAACAAATGGTGTCAGACAGACGTGCAGACATAGTTCAAGTAGAGTGCAGTGGATCACTGCAGTCAGAAGAGGATACAAGGAACAAAGAAAGGGCACCCACTCCTTTCTAGAAAAAAGTAAATTCAAGGGAGGGCACTAAGTTTTAGGTCTAAAATGTTTCTACACTCCATATCTCTCTACATGCATTTTCAAACTTACATTCCAGTAATAAAATGTATTAGCTGGATTCACACATGTGAATATAAAATATAACATAATCAAATTCATGAAAAACATTTCCACTGGGGTCAATGTCATATGTTGAACAATGCAGTATACAAAATCTCTCTAATTACAAGCAATAGAACAGCAGTTTAAATCCACAAAACATCTCTAACCTAATTGCAAACCCATAAAATCAGCATTCTAAGTACATAAAATCATCTCTAAAAACAAACCTTAAAATCAGTAGTTCTAAGTGCATGGAAAAATATTTCTATGTCCACTCTTTATCAGTCAAATCATTCATCAGTTCACAATCAGCCTTTAAGACCATGTGATGTTTTGCTGGAAGATGGGCAAGGTGTTACTTGGCCACTGGTAACCTTAAGCTAATCCCCAAAACACACCTTCTGGCAGGCCAAACGTGTTAAAAAGATGGAAGATAGATAATGTAGAATAGAAAGTGATAGTTCTAGAAGATAGCTCAAGCTCCAACATTGACTGAGCAATAATGGAATTCAGTGCTATATTCTACACTGAGTATTTGAATGTTTTATCATGCTATGTGAGAATAATGGTAACGGATAACGCATCTCACAAAGGAACAGGAAACTCGAATGTCATATGCAGCCAGCAATGTTGTTCCTTTGTTTTCTACCTGATTTATTATTCCTGTCATGAATCAAATAAGGGACATATTTCCTGTTATCAATCACACAAGGATCAGATTTTCTGTCATTAATCACACAAGGAACAGATTTCCTGTTATTAATCACATAAGGGAGAGATTCCGTCATTAACCACAAAATGGACAGATTTCCTGTAATTATCCACAAAAGTAACAGATTTTCTGTCAGTAGTCATACAAGGGACAGAATTCCTATCATCATTCACGTAAGGGACAGAATTCCTATCATCATTCACGTAAGGGACAGAATTCCTATCATCATTCACGTAAGGGACAGAATTTCTGTGCATCATGCAAAGATCCATTAGATTCCAGTACCTATCATTAATCCACTTAGATGCATTCTGTGCGCGAAATTTGAAGTAGAGATTAAACGGTAATCAATCAATCAGTCAGTCTGTTATTCAGTCAATCAGTCAGTCAGTCAGTATAATTTTTTGCACCTTCGCGTCTTTTTAAACACATTTACAAATGCGAATATTTTATTCATGCATAGTAATAGTTTATTGCAATGAAATATATACATGAATATTATTATATACGTTATTTATTGAATAACTAGTGTGCCTTGAAATGATTTCACTGTTACACAAACAATAATGATGATTTTAAGAACAAAAAAATATGTACTAATTATAGTTTACAAACTATACAGATAATGTTTACCAAACCAAAGCTAATGTGCTAATTGTTTTATAAGAGGCGTTTTCAAAGAAAACAAAGTGGGTGTTAATTGGTTGGTTTAAGATAAAGACATTTAGGAAATGATTGTTGCTTTGGAGAAAAAAACATTGAGACAGAACGTCTTTGTTTGGAGAAAAAAACATTGAGACAGAACGTCTTTGTTGCTGCATGCGCATCGAGCCAAACACAGCTTTATTGCTTGTTTGGTTGTGTTTCTTTTCCAGCCAGACACAGCTTTATTGCTTGTTTGGTTGTGTTTCTTTTCCAGCCAGACACAGCTTTATTGCTTGTTTGGTTGTGTTTCTTTTCCAGCCAGACACAGCTTTATTGCTTGTTTGGTTGTGTTTCTTTTCCAGCCAGCATGATTTAGTTCTTATTTGATCTCACTGAACTCAGGGGTCATCTTGGTCTCTTTGAGCACTCTCATCGCACTGCTTGAATCCACACGTCCGCGAAACATGTGTTTGGTTTATATTCCTCATCTGTTTGTATTACGTTTTAGGTTTGATTAAAGTTTCAACCTGTGTTGTGTTTTGTGTTTGATTTAGGTTTTATATCTATATTGTTTTGTATTTGAGTTAGATTTTCCATTGTGTTTTGTGTTTGATTTAGGTTTTATATGTGTGTTGTTTTGTGTTTGATTTAGATTTTCCATTATGCTTTGTATTTGATTAAGGTTTCACAATGGCTTCTACCGTCCGTTAATTTTGCAGGCTGACGCAATCGTCATGGGATAGATTTCGGTTAATGTTTGAAGAGATGGAGTACTTTGGAAAAGAGAGATGTAGAAACATTAATGGAGAGATGGAGTACTTTGGAAAGCAGAGATGTAGAAACATTAATGGAGAGATGGAGTACTTTGGAAAGCAGAGATGTAGAAACATTAATGGAGAGATGCAGTGCCTTGAAATGGAGAGATGTAGTACCCTGGAATGGAGAGATGTAGTACCCTGGAATGGAGAGATGTAGTACCATAGGATGGAGTGAGATAGTATCTTGGAATGGAGAGATGTAGTACCATGGAATGGAGAGATGCAGTGCATTGGAATGGAGAGCTTCTGTATTTTGGAATGAAGAGATTAGTACCTTGGTACGGAGAGATGTAGTGCATCGGAATGGAGAGATGTAGTGCATTGGAATGGAGAGATGTAGTACCATAGGATGGAGTGATATAGATCTTGGAATGGAGAGATGTAGTACACTGTAATGGAGAGATGTAGTATCCTGGAATGGAGAGATGTAGTACCATAGGATGGAGTGATATAGTACCTTGGAATTGAGAGATGCAGTGCATTGGAATGGAAAGCTTCATGTACCTTGGAATGGAGAGATTAGTATCTTAGAAAGGAGAGATTAGTACCTTGGAATGGAGAAATGTAGTACTATACTTCAGATACCATTGATAGAAACATCGTGTTCCAGTATAAGATTTGCATTATGTTCGAGCTGTATTACTTCACTAATATTTATAATTGATTCAGTCACAATTGATCATTGATTCACAAAGATATTTTAATTGCTCCAGCAGTAATTGTTCTAGAGACAGTTTTAAAATTATTTTCAATCATTTACGTATTTAAAGATAAAGAATGAGAACAGCAAAGTGGCAACAATTCTGGTACTTTGGCAACCGAATCCGTAAAATATTCAAATAATTAAATCCAAATATCCGAAAAGTAGATAGGTTTTATTTTTGTGTGTGTCTGTGTGTCTGTGTGTGTATGTGTGTGTATGTGTGTGTATGTGTGTGAGAGAGAGAATCAGACAGAGCGACAGAGGCAGAAATACAGAGACAGATTGTCATGGAATTCCCAAAAAATTTTCTCTGTACAGTCGGGTTTCGGGTTACGAACAAGTTCTGTTCATAAGTACGTTCGTAACCCGTTTTGGTACGTAAATGTTCGTTTATCATCGTCAAAAATAACGCTGTCTAATTTGTATTTACTGGGGAAAACAACTCTAGCTCATTAATAATGATAATATAGTAAACAGCAGTAAATAAATAAATAAATAAACAATTCAAACCGAATAATGAACAAGACCATGAGTTAATGGTACGCCTCAGTGTAAATGTCGACCGGAGTATGTAAACTAGTTCACGTCATTCACGAGTAGTGATGAACAGGGTTTTACTACAGTTACATCATGTAACAGAAATGTAATTTTCAGTTGAAAACGAATGGCTCTCATGGACTAGTTTTATTGGCGGATTGCTGTAAGTCGAGACTGTTATAACCCCAAACCGACTGTAATTATCTATCTTGATAAAGTTGAACGTTTGTGCATGAATAATAATTGTATTGGTGGCACTGTGACAGTACGAGGGGTGACCACCAAATATTCATTCATCTTTTAAATTCTTAGGACTTCAATCTACTGTTAGACTTGTGGGAGCAGGCTTAGGTTTAGATCTTGCACTTTTGCCTTTACCTGTTAGCTCCTCTCTTGCTCAAGGGCCCGGGCATTTGCTGGGGATATTATACAATCTTGATCGATGTAGTAGGTTAAGTTGTAATAATTCGCCAGATATTTAGCCCGACCGACCATGTGATTGGCACGGTTTTTCTCTGTTCGCACAGAAATCGGCCCCAAAATATAAGTCAATCCTGCCATTGTCAGATTATATCACTCATAAAAGCGTTACCAGACCCACTTGTAAAAAGTTTTTTTTTTTTTTTGCCGGCATAGAATGGGCACCTTATCTATTCTACTGGCATGCCAGTAACTTGCCCCCGTCTTTGTGCCTCAACGAGCAACTGAATAGATCAGGCTCAGGCTGGCTGGTTTCTCGACAGATTCAAATAGATGAATAGCACACGGCCTGAACTAAATATCTACTGACCAGGAGATGTGAAAACCGCCTCACCACCCAGTCTACATAACCACATCCCGGCAAGTTTAAAGAAATAAAATATACAAAGACTCTTACTCTGTTATTAGTGGTCTCTATTGAAATCCAGACTTGTCGCATCGCACTTGAGTCAATGTGATTTTATAATTCTTTCTTCCACTATTACTCATTTCTATAAAGTTTTCATCCATCGCTAAGTTTATAAGTATTTGCTTTTTTCTTTTAACTGTTCTTTTCTCTGTGTCAGGCCGTGATTGGAGATCTCGTAGACGTCTTTGTGATTGTTAATGTTCAAAATATCCATTAATTGTCAAATACTTGCGACATCTGACACTACTAAAGCGTGGGTGGACGTGTGGTTGTTAATGTTCAAAGTATCCATTAATTGTTAAATACTTGCGACATCTGACACTACTAAAGCGTGAGTGGACGTGTGGTTGGCCACGTTAGAGTTTTAAGTCTTTTAAAACATCATTCTAAAACTCACGCACCACATAAATGGAGAACACGCTGGGATATGTTCTTTAATTTTAATATCTGGATTTTTACATGTTTTTAAAATAAAATTTCCTTTTATTAATTCCCCAGAATTTACCCGACATAAATTTTATAGAAATTGTAATAGAAAGAATTTGACTGTATATTTTCTTCTGTTCATTTTTTTCATTTTATTGTTTCATTGTTGCATTATCTTGTGCAATGAATCTATGTTTTATTTATTGTCGTTAGTATTTAGTTCATTTTGTTTGTGAATTATGCTATTATGGTGAGATAATTTATAGTGCACATTCTTTTTCTATTTATCTTTTAACTTAATTGTAAAAGGGAAACCCTTAATTGTAAAATGAAAATGCTGACTACACCGAGAAATTTCTTGTACAAGAAAGTTACTATAAATTGCTACAATTGATGTTCTGCTTTAGGGAGCTAAAACAGGGTGATGGAGCACCCAGGTTAAGCCTCGAGGGAATCACAGCAAACCAGTGTTCTGCAATGTGAGAAGAGAATCACAAGGAAATGACAGTATTAACTGAACAATAACTTGTTTGTTTTGTTGCAAAACGCCAACAAAAAACAATTGAGACAACACCTAATTCAGGTCATGTAAAAACTATTATTGCTAATCTCTAATAACTCCATTTCTGCTCTCTGGTATGAATTCTCCTGTGATTTGTATTGACACTAATCTATAGAATTGTATTTTAAGATATATGACTGTGTAGTATAAAAATTATTCGAAAGTGGTTTTATGGAAGTATTGAAATGAAGTAATCTTTTTCATTGTATTTGTTAATGTATATTTAAATGTCGGTTTAATAATTTTATTGTTACATTTATTGAACTTTTTAAACATACTAAATACAGATTAAAGACGGGTTTGTCTTCTCCTTAAGTAAGTTTTCCGCCTACGAAAATATTGTGACGGTAAATATTTGTCTTACTGTTGTGAAAGAGAGGAAACGTTTATAGCACCCGCATATCTGCCAAATGAAGAGACGAGTGGTATGGAGAATTATTACTAACATAAATTAAGATTCTCATCACTTGTAATTAGTTATTGATGATTAATTAATAATAATCGTAACCATTCACAAGAGGAGAGCGTGAGAGAGAGAGAGAAAAATAGAAAGATAGCAAGAATTGTTGATTCTGGCTGAATAGGAATAAATAAGAGAAAAAAGAAAGAGGATAGGTTAATAATTTTGTTTAAGGGATATGACAGGTTTATCTGATCAGAGATAGTGTAGGAGTATTAAAAGACATGAAGAAAGGTTACTTTGGTCAGAGTGAGAGTGTGGGAGTATTAAAAGACATGAAGAAAGGTTACTTTGGTCAGAGTGAGAGTGTGGGAGTATTAAAAGACATGAAGAAAGGTTACTTTGGTCAGAGTGAGAGTGTGGGAGTATTAAAAGGCATGAAGAAAAGTTACTCATTCAGAGAGAGTGAAGTTATATTAAGGCTGTGAAGAAAACATCCTGATGACAATCTTTCTGAGCTGCTTTAAAGGGTGTGATAAAGGCAGTCTTGGGACGTACAATCACCGTTTTAAAGGACGTTAGTAAAGTCAGTCTGGTGTCACACATATTGCTGCTGTCTTATGGGACAAGAAAAAGATAAGTCTGAGGACATACTAGTTTTATTTAAACTCAAGGAATACTAGTCCGGGGACACAGATATTACTGCTGTCTTATGGGACAAGAAAAAGATAAGTCTGGGGACATACTGGTTTTCTTTTAGTTCAAGGGAAGTTAGTCTGGGGACACAGATATTACTGCTGTCTTAAGGGACAAGAAAAAGATAAGTCTGGGGACACACTGTTACAATTTTGAAGAAGTAAAAAAAAAAAAATGGGAGAGTCAATCTGTTCACATTCTTAGTTGCTGGTAAAATCGCATGCTTAGACCCAGACTTCATCAAATCTCCTCGTTTCCGTCTGGTCAAAAACAGAGTATTAAATTACTTCCCTCCTCTGGTGGTTGGGCTGGAAATTCGCAATGCTGATGGAGCGAAGTTTTATCTTATAGGCTTGTGATTAGTTGTCTGAGATAAACTGAAAGCTAATTTGTATTTTATTTATAAGAAAAATACAGAGTAAAGAATAGAAATAGCTGTTTATAAGATAAAGAAAAGAAATATAAATGCATTACTAAGAATAGTAAAAAGAATTAAACAGAGAAAAAATTATTTTTAAAGTTTTAAAAAATAACAAGAATAAATAATTAAGAAAGAAACTATCTTAAAATTAATGTATTATATATATATATATTGTTGGCATATATCGTACTTGTAAATGTACTCATTTTTCTTGTGCCCACATGTCGGCAAAATTTAACATTCATTGTGTAATTCTCCTCTCTCTATATATATCATCATATCGGTTCCATTATTATTTACATAATGATTTAAAAAATTCTCCAATTTTCTTATTGATTAACACTAACTACTTAATGAACTCTATGATCTAATTTCATTATTTTATTGGTTAATCGCCAGTGACGCTTTAAAACGTTATGTTATCTTAGAACAAGGCTCATTATGTTCTTAATTAAACATTAATAACTTATAAATACACAATGATATCTTAGATCTAGCCCGTTCTTACTTGTTAAATACTAATAACCTCTAATTACGCTATGATAGATATAGCCTAATGTTTTAATTGGTTAAACACGAATAACGTCTCATTACTCTATAATATCTTAGATATAGCCAAATTATTTTTTACTGGCTCAAATCAAAACTTGACGTCAGCAATAACCACAGTCCAGTTCTTTCTTCAGGCTGTTGATGTATATAAATAACGCCATCAGGAAGAACTGTGAAAGTATCGATCAAAGCAAATTTTCCCATATATATAAGTGACGCGATCTCAGTCAGACTGAAGTTCATAAAGTCTGTCTCAAAGTGTTTGCGTGACGTGTCGGCTCTCTTACACTGTTTGATTGGCGACTCTCTTACACTGTTTGATTGGCGGTTCTCTTACACTGTTTGATTGGCGGTTCTCTTACACTGTTTGATTGGCGGTTCTCTTACACTGTTTGATTGGCGGCTCTCTTACACTGTTTGATTGGCGGCTCTCTTACACTGTTTGATTGGCGGTTCTCTCACATTGTTTGATTGGCGGTTCTCTCACACTGTTTGATTGGCGGTTCTCTCACACTGTATGATTGGCGGTTGTCTCACACTGTTTGATTAGCGGTTCTCTAACAGTGTTTGTGTGAATTGGCGGTTATTGCAGTGCTTGAATGACTTGGCAGTTATTTCAGTGCTAGCGAGACATGACGATTATCTCACAGTGTTTGAATGATGTGAATGTTATCTCAGTGTTTGAGTAACGTGGAGGCTATTTCAGTGTTTGAGTGATGTGAAGGTTATCTCAGTGTTTGAGTGACGCGGCGATTATTTCAGTTTTGAGTGACATGAATGTTATCTCATAATTATGAAAGGTGAAACGTCTCCTCAGTTTTTGAATGACAGAAAAGTTATCTCAGAATATTTCCACATCTGTCTCAGTGAGAGATGTGGCATGAGAGGTTAGATGTTTGATAAAACACCAGCTCTTTAATATTTACGTCAAATGTTACGTAACATTGCTAACTAATAACTGACTACCAATCAGTAATCCCAAACCTGACAACAAACAAACGATTCCAACGATATGGCGATTAATTACAACACAAATGCTACAAAACATTTACCGATATATTTAATCTGATAGAAAAATGCAAATTACACTGCAGAAAGATGATACAATAAAAATCACAAAAACGTGTACACGAGCAATATTTAATTTAATTTTTTTTATAGATTTAATGAGATCTTATCCTTAGAGAAAGACTTATTTGCACGTTATAAAAATCGACAGTAGGCATCAACTGTAGGCAACAGTCATGACCTTTACCTTTCTCTAGCCGATACAATTGCGCGTGAACGGCATACAAAGTGGCCACTCAAGGTGATGTCATAGAGTGCGGAGTCTGTGAAAGAAAAGATAACTCTTTCCTCAAAATATAGAGTGGGCTGAAAGGGAGTGCTTAACGCCTTAACGCTCTTGGCACACGTCATTTATAACTTTGAGAAAAGCGATGAAAAAGACAAACTCAAAGATATAATAAGATGTAGAATGAGAAGTACAATAGATATACAATAAGCTGTACAACGAGAAATACAATCAGATGTGAAATAATAGGTGTACAATAAGATGTACAATGAGACATACAAATAGATATACAATGTTTGGATATGTTGAATTAAATATATAATATATATTATGTGTTATTAATGCATAATTAATATAGGTTAAACCTGAATGGCCTTTCACAAGAAAAGCCTTTAAAAAAATACTTTTGGTCTAGAAAAGCGTTCTGTGCGTCTGCCTCTTTCAATGACAGAATCGGATCTGAGAAATCTGGCGCATTTTGGCTTGCTAGTGCATGCGTGAACAAACCATTCCAGTAGGCATTCAGCTAACTATTGGGCCAGTTATTACAGTGGCATGATCAAGTTATATAAGTTCGAGTGTGATCACTCGAAACCCGGGTAATGCGCTATGCGAGCACAAATGGCATTTTTTTTTATAAAATTAAATTGATCAAAAGGGCGCAAACAACCATTCTCTCTGAATTTATTAGTGACATGTTCCCTTAGATCCAAAGAAAAATTATTTATGAGAAGACAACCTATCGCAGTAATGAAGAACTGACACCTTGATAGAACTTTATATCGTGTAGTTATGAACACTGAATATTAATATATAAATACAATAAAAATCACAGTATCAAGACATTGCAAACGATAAAGACGGAAAGTAGACAAATCCTCATACCGTATGAGCATCACCATATTGTTACGACACGTGACATGACCGGGAGGAGGAAACATACCAGACTGTACAATCATGATAATATTAAGATGGCATAAATGAAAGTGATTTAGCGACAATAATAAATTTGTCATATATCATAGAAAGGGAGCAAGCAACATAACAGGAAAAGAGAGAGATTTTGCATAATTTCAGGGCAGACAATAGACAGTACCCGGAAGTGAATCAGGATAATTAAAGGTGAACGTGTACAAATATATTTGTGGATGCTTATGAATGCATGGTATTCCCGGAATGTACAATGGATTATTGCACGACATTGTTGTTCAATCCATACTATGCACCAAAATATCCAACAAACTAGTCAAACCTCAGAGCCACTACACCTCAATAACAGACACCCCAGAAACCATAACAAAAGACTCCTCACACCAAAACCCACAGCAAACACTGCAAACCACCCTTGCTGCTCACAATCCATCTCTCACTATCTCTAGTTTTATCAGACTTGGTCAAAATTTCTGCTTTACACAGCTTGACACAGATTAAGAGAATTAATTTATTACATATACCTTCACTACGTCTGTTATAACACACCTAATTCATTATGATTTTATTACGTATTCTTTCACACCAGCTGATAACACATCTAATTCATTTGTTCATTGATAACACATCTAATTCATTTGTTCATTAATAATACATCCAATTCATTTGTTCATTAATAACACATCGAGATCTTTGTTTAATAATAACATATTGTAGTGTAATAGTTTATTAAAAATTCATATATTATTTTTTGTTTAATAATAACACATCTACTGCGTCATGAATATATTTGCCCGCTATTAAACTGTGTGCCGAGTATCTAATGTGCCGTGTGTCCAATGTGCCGTGTGTCTAATGTGCCGTATGTCCAATGTACCGTATATCTAATGTGCCGCGTATGTAATGCGCCGTGTGTGTGTGTTAGTTTTCATGAAACATTCTGGTGCAGAGGATAATATGGCGTACTGGGGCATTGTAGCATAATTGGGTATTATCGTTATTTGAGTAATATGGTACAGGGCATTATGGTGTTATGGAATATTATGATGTAAAGGTTTATTATGGTGTAACGGTTTATTATGGTGTAAAGTTTTATTATGGTATAATGAGTATTATGGTGTAAAGGTTTATTATGGTATAATGGGGTATTATGGTGTGTAAGAGTATTACGAAGTCCAGGATATTATTGTGTATGGGGTATTAAGGTGTATAAGGGAGTATTGTGATATAAAGGGTATTCAAGGTGAAAACAATAACTGTCTCCACTAGGTTTATAATACAAAAGAACTTCTTTTTTTTAAACACTACTAACCAATAAATAATTGATAAATAAATGCATGCAGTATTAAATGTAAATGACATTTTCTAATTTCTGCTAAACAAAATTCCAATCACTTTTATGAAGCACTTTTCTGTTGTAATTTTATAATTGCTCTGTTGTGTGCCATTCCAGTTAACATCAAGCGCAATACTATTTTGTTTTGTTGTAATTTTATAATTGCTCTGTTGTGTGCCATTCCAGTTAACATCAAGCGCAATACTATTTTGTTTTGTTGTAATTTTATAATTGCATTGTTGTGTGCCATTCCAGTTAACATCAAGCAAAATACTATTTTGTTTTGTTGTAATTTTATAATTGCATTGTTGTGTGCCATTCCAGTTAACATAATGTTTTGTTGTAAATTACGAAAAGCTCAATATTTCGTGTTATATTAATTGTTAAACACTGTTTAAAAAATTACAAAATACACTCATCATTCAAGTCAACATGCTATGTCAAATACCTTTACTAAAGAAACTACCATAATACATCGACACCCCAAATAAGTAAACTTAAACAAGATTTTAAAAATATTTAACCATACAACAACATAACAATTACAATATTTTAAAGAAATATTTATTGATTATTGCGAATGAACTCAACTATTTTGTACAATGTTTATTGTGATACAAAATATCTTAAATATTTTATTTTAAAACCAGAACAAGTTAGCGCATCAATGCCCATTAAATGGATACTCTTTAAACAATAAAATAATCACAGAACAAATCATTTTTACTACATTCAGTTTTTTAAAATTATAATTACAAAATATTTCTCCCAATTGCAATTAGTTTTCGCTAGTCTTAAACGAGAAAAGTAAAGAATATGGTTATAATTAAATTGGAATTATGAGACGTCACGTGTCCATAATTTTGCCAAGTATCTTTATTTACAAATAAATCTTATATGCATATAATAGTGTTAAAGACTTTTTAAAGCTTAAACAATCTTCTTAACATAAACAAGTTTCATTATATCAAACCCAAATCCAACACTTCTTAAAGTTTTATGTTCTTTTATATAATAGTATTATTTTGTTATTACATTATACGTTTGACCATTAGTGATTAAGGGTTTGTGAATTGCCAGATTATTAGGAACATTAAAAGAATTCTCACCTACAGTAAGGCATTATGGCGGCAGCTTTGATTTGAGTCAATATTCATTTCGGAAAGATAATCCTGAATCTAAGGACAACGGCGCTTCTAAGGAGGCATTGATTCAATTCTTCTGACGTCAGCATTCTTGGCTCTGATCTGCAGCAAAGTTATACTTGTATATGTATATTTAATGGTTAAAATATTTTCGGTATAACCTAATGCCGCATTATAGCAAAATATGCGCATTAAACACAAGGGGTTAGTTTAAAAAAATACTTGCAGAGTACATCTATATAATAAAAAATGTATGCGTGAACAAATTGATGCCATGAGAAAAGCATAGACCAAAGTGCCGATCTATCCGCGCTGCGTTCAGTGCCACTAACGATAGTCGAACGTTTCATGCTTGTCAGCCACGATCGTGTCGAGAACACGTAGGGTGATTTTATTTGTTTGTTAATTTAATTTGAAGAACATTTCTTTCTAGTTATAAAGTTACAGAAACTAGTGGAAGAATCTTGCAGGCTGGCTAAATTAAAGAACGCTTACAAGCAATGTGTTCTTGTTGTTGTTCTTTTTTTAAAGCAGTCAAGGATCGCACTAGACCCTCCTCTTCTACCCGCCTCACTCAATCCCTATGAACGTTGGCTGTATTGGGGCGATGCAGCAGGAGGCGGGGGGGGAGAGAGAATTTATTATTTGCATGAAAATGAGACAATTGTACTTTCCGTATGACATCCCTACTTCCCGATTTGACCAAACGGCCTTAAGACCACAGCTAGGGAAAACGTTCGCCTAATCTGTACCATACTGAAAGCAGGGCAATGATAGGGATTTCCGCTCTTTTTTCATGTTCATTATATAAAAATTACTCACTGTTTCGATATAGTGTATATTTTATAAACAATTAATTTCTTTGAGAAGAAATCATTTGTTGAACTACACGTAGCTTTGATGGATAAGAAAAGTCATGATATATTAAGTTTTATTGTTACAGATAGGCGTCAGCGCACGTGTTAAAGACAAACTGTCATTGTATGTCTGAAAGAAAGCGCATTTGATGAAACAAGCCATTGTGGGAGAAACGAAAATGCATTGTTGTTGTTGGAAAGCCTAAAGAGAAATATCTCTAAATGGACAAAAATTAAACGAGTCAGCAAAACTTTATGCTAGTTGACGGTGACGAAGATCAGTACGAGACCGGTAAAATTTTCCCTCACATAAAATTGCCCGTTTACTAAGTAAATACTCTCCACTGCGCTGCTGCTTTGATCCGAAACAATTTCAGGAAGTGATGGAACCGCAGTTTGTGCGCGTTCATGCAGAACACTGACATTTAGAAACTACAAGGAGGAAAGGGGTGGGGTAGGACGTTATCCATGCGCGATGAAAGTTTTTGTGGAGGAGCAACAAGACCATTTTTATTAATCAATTTTCAGGGGTAGGTGTTTGGGAGGGGGTAGGCATTTCGGCACCGGCTTTATCCAGCTTACGACATCATAGTGCAGCGGACAGTCTCATTTGTCTGGTAACAGTTTGCGGGTCAGCTCCATTCCAGCAGGGCTATAGATTCAATCAGATACAGTTTGTGAACATAGAAGCTTCATGTTTTCAAAGGTTTACAAATTTGTTCTTTAGGATGAAGATAATTTTTATTGGTCTAGCAGAATTATCTTTATATAATGTTATTTGTCAGTGTATATATTAAAACGCATGTAACCTATTCTTAGTTTCAAAGTGCGTTCATCTGTGTGTGTGTGTATCTGTTTCGCGTGTAGCATAATACATTTCAACAGTTGCAAGTGTCTTTGTCTTTCTACTCTTGCTATGATTACCTTTGCTTCAATGAATTCCGTTGGAAGGCACTATCTTTCTTACCGTCTATCCTCTATTACAAAACAAAGAATACAAAGCATTTAATTCTAGCCTGCGAATTGCTTTGGAAGTCTCCATCTTGTTAACCATCTTCATTCGGCTATAAAAACAAAGAGCAGTTTACTCTTGTATATGATTGCTTTGGAAGTCTCCTTCTCATTCACTGTCAACATGCAGCAATATAAAACGAGCAGTTAACTCTTGTCCGGGACTTAGCTTTTTGAAAGTCTCCGGAGAACACCGATTACAATCAGTCACCGACAAGAAAGAATAATAAATCTTGTAAATTTGTGTGCTAAGCATTATCAAAGCTTTAGTTATGGATGATTTGTTTAAACCAAGGGATCCCCGAACAGCGGGCGCAAAGCCTTTTAATAAGTGAGTGTGGCTAATGGCTGCAATACAGGCAGAATCTGACGCCAAACGTATACGTCATTAGTCCTCTTGAATGAACTTCCCTACGCGCCATTTTTCTTTCCTGTGACGTCATTTTTACTGTTACTCTTAAGTCCACGGTTTCTCTATTTGGGTTTCTTTATATGAGCTCACTGTTTTATTTTTTCTTTGTCTATTACAAATGTAAACTCACTGTTTCACTGGGTTTTTTTTTACAATTATAAATCTAAGCTCACTGTTTTGTTTAGTTTGTCTCTTACAAATATAAACTCACTGTTTTGTATTGTTTTACAATTATAAATCTAAGTTCACACAGATTAAAAGCTAATAGAGCCTTTGATAAGAACTGGCGTGTAGTTGTACTAAATCAACTAGCATAAATTCAAACAACATTTCTATAATTATAATGATGTCCTAGAATCAATGCAACATATACACACTTGTTGAAATTGATATAAGATTTATATTCTTTTTTTTTCTTTAGTCACAAAAGAACAAAGAAATCAATACATTCTCTTTTAGCTGCAAAAAATAACAAGTAGGAATAAACTTAGAACTCAGTAGTTTTCTCTATTCACTTTTGATCAGCTTTTTCCACGAGAAAATTCCCCAAACGGGGACTTGGAGACAGAAACGTTGTGTGTGTGTGTGTGTGTGTGTGTGTGTGTGTGTGTGTGTGTGTGTGTGTGTGTGTGAAGGCGTTTCTTCTGTGTTGCTAGTGGTATTTTTAGTGCAGTCATTTGGGGAAAAATCAACGTTAAAAAAACAGTTCTGTAGACAATGTGCGGGGCAGTAATCATTATTAACAAAATATGCTTACAAACACACTGTGACAAATATTTCCACCCTTCTTTTTTTTATTTTTGTCACTTATATTTTATATTTTCTTAATAACCGTAGTTGTTAGGAAATGTTCTTTGTAAGTGGGGAGCGCATGCGCATACTACAGTGCATAAGTAACATCGCCACTGCACGTTTAGTGTAACACAATGTAGGAAGATAAACGAGAGAGGCGTCTGTAATTAAACGGAACCACACACACACACACACACACTATATATATATATCAGTGGGTAAAGATTGTGTAGTATGTGATTAGATTTTTTAAAAGTCATAATAAACCTGAAATACGTACAGATTAAAACAAAGACATCTGATTAGAATTTTGTTCATATTTTTATTCACAAACAGTTGTTTTTGGAAATGGCAAACTGTTGATGGCATTATTTAGTGAATATATTCTGTAAGCGTAATACTGCAAATTAAAGTTTGAAGAATATTTATTTTAAATATTGAAAATATGAAAGAGTTCATCCTTATCCAAAACTATATAAAAATATTATTATAATACATGTCTAATACAGTTAAATAATATGAGTATGTAATTTACAACGTTAACTAAGGCATATTTTCAAAATAAGGAATGCTTTCGTGTTCTGCTGATATTTTCAAAATGGTCACACTCAAACTTCCGTTAGCGACACAACGCTTGTTATCATTGGATGTCCTCTCCATTAATATATAGAACACCACGCTAGTGATCACAAGTCCCATCGTTTTAAGATTTCTTGCACGCTTCGATTTTCACACCCTCTCATCGTGACCCTTTCTTTATTACGTCACATTCTTACGTCATCTCAATCTCAGGTCTTTTACTATCATGCAAAAAAGCAGTCATCCCAACGCTGATGTGAAATCAAAATTTACTCCTTAAATATGTAATATTAACAATGCACATAGCAATAATTAACTAAAAGTTCCCTCTAAAATGCTACGTATATGTGCATATTTATGTGTGCATGTGTGTGCGTGTGTGTGTGTGTGTGTGTGTGTGTGTGTGTGTGTGTGTGTGTGTGTGTGTGTGTGTGTGTGTGTGAGCGTGTAATCTCGTTACTATGGGTTCATCAACTTGATACACTCAGTAAGCAATGGGTTCCTAAAAAAAAATGGGTTGTCAAAGTATGAACCCATTTTTTTAACGATTGGAATTAGTATAAAATGGGTCCACGAGGCACCAGAATTAATTTCAGACAAGTCACCCAAAATCCCAATTTTTTTAGTCGTGTGTGAAATGTCGCATACACACTTTGGTGTGTGTCGAATCAGTTTTTGCAAGGTTGTGTGTGAAGACCATTTGGAGCATGCGCAGTACCCATTTGACGTACGTCATAAAACCACATGACGCGATATAATATGGCGCCTCACTTTGTGCTTGGAATGTTTCGGTAAGTAAATAAATCTTGTTCTTGCATTATTTAATTTCTTATAATTTATTTATGTAAATTACTAATTTTCAATGATGATAACCTATTAAAAGATATCATATTAAAAGATTTGCCGATTATTGATGAAGTAGCTTTGGAGCACATTCGACCTATTGCGCATGCTCAATCGTCGAGCAGTTCGGTTGCCTGGCGTGCCTTAGCAACGACATATCGGACAGCGAAAAGCAGATCGAACTCATTCATAACAATCATTGTAATTTTTTTGCTTGTAAGTGTTTATCTCAAGATCGAAGCCTAGCATTTACTTGTGGCGTGAACGAGTGAAACAATGTAAGCGAGCAACTAAAGAAATGAACAATTTAAATGTACGATGTTCAACAAGATTTGCACATGCAGACGAAACAAAATTATATTTAATAAATAAATAAAGTTGAATGCATGAATATATATGGAAGCAGTTAACTAAAGAAGATAAATTAATATTAAAATTATTCTATGATAAAATACTTTTATAAAGTTTGGAGATATTTAATTTAGTAATATCAATATTAGTCCTACTTCAGCCGAATGTAACTAGTACATGTATCAAGATCTAGCCAGACTTGTCTCAAAGAAAACAATCATATAATTAAAAAAATAAGTAAGAACAAAAAAATAATTAATGATTCCACTAGGCGAAATTATATTATAGAAAAATATTACATTTGTGATATTATTTACAAAGATGATGTAATACATCATATACATAATACTTGAACCATATGATTACAACATACATTTAAGCTGCAATTCCAGAACTACTTGTACTTTGTTTAAGGGTCAAATTTTGGATTGTGGGTATGTTTATTATATTATATAATATATTACTGAAAGTCTGTTACCACCTTAATTTACCATGGCAAAGAAATGAGAAATTAAAATATTCATTTGATTTATATTTATTGGCTAGCATACAAACAACCTAATAAATTATGAGCATCTCTCACAAATTAAATTTATTATATGCCTATTCGTATGGACTGCAAGCACAACACAATTTTTGCTCAAGATTAAATTTATTCTGTTGGCAATATGAAAGTAATTTTTTTAACTTAAAATGTGTTGTGATAATTTTGTTAATTACTACTAAACAGTCATGTTTAAAAGTAAATACTTGTGTTTTATAATTAAACATAGGTAAAGTTTTAAAAACATATTTAAAATGTTATCTCAAATTAAGAATAAAGATGTAATTAGTATGTGTTTACAGTTCACATATTGTACTGTAAACATTTTAGTGTGCCAACTTATAGTCTGAAGTGCAGATTGAAAAGAGGGGATTTATTTTAACCAAAGTTTTAACATTGATCAAACTGCTACAACTTCACTCTATGCTAGGTCCTGCAGTGGAGATTAAATGCATAGGTCATCAATGTCAATGCCACTTGCATACTTAAAAATATACATGTAAATGCATATGCACATTGTGCAATTAATAAGGAAATGGTTGTGATTATCTATAGTATAAATAAAAGTTTTGAGATTTTATAATTATATCATGGTGCAATAAAACTGTCATTTGAGATTTTATACCTTGTAGCATTATGCTAAAATAAAAAAAACAAAAAGAAAACAAAAATACATTTTAAAAAAGAAAGAAATTGTATGTAATCTTTAGTATGCTTATATTTATTTCTGATATGGTGCATTTCACTGATTTCTGTCTAAAGTTAATAGTGTTGCATGTTCTAAATCTAATCCAAACGACTAAGAAAAAATAAACTTGTGTGAATAATTAAAACAGTAAATTAATAATGAAAGCATAATCATGGACTAGCCAAGTCCCTACTGAAGTAATTTCATATTCTATAATTAACCTATTGAAGGAAATGTACTTATATAAATAGTACAATGCAACAGTGGATACACTCACAATTCTTCTTCAGAAAAGGACTGGGCGAGTGCATGATTATTATTATGTCACAATAAAATCTTCAGTTCATTCTCAACATATACTGTTGCTCAAGATTAAATGTATTCTGTTGTTGGCAAAATGGAAGTAAATTTTTAGCTTCAAATGTGTTGTGATAATTTTGTTAATTACTACCAATCAGTCATGTCTAAAAGTAAATACTTGTATTTTATAATTAAACATAGGTAAAGTTTTAAACAATATTTAAAATGTTATCACAAATTCACAATAAAGATGTAAATACATGTAGTATGTGTTTACACTTCATATATTGTACTATAAATAGTTTAGTGTGCAAGCTTATAGTCTTAAGAGCAGATTGAAAAGAGGGGATTTATTTTAACCAAAGTTTTAACATTAGCTATCAGGTTGATCAAACTGTTACAACTTCACTCTATGCTAGGTGCTGCAGTGCACAGATAAATGCACAGGTCACCAATGTCAAAGCCACTTGCATACTTAAAAATAAACATGTAGATGCATATGCACATTGTGCAATTAATAAGAAAATGGGTGTGATTAACTATAGTACAAATACAAGTTTTGAGATTTTATAATTATATCATGGTGCAATAAAACTGTCAGTTGAGATTTTATACCTTGTAGCATTATGCTAAAAAAAAAAAAAGAAAAAGGAAACAAAAATAAATTTAAAAAAGACAGAAATTGTATGTAATCTTTAATAATTTTATATTTAATTTTGAAATTATGTATTTATTTCTTATATTATTATTATTATTATTATTATTATCTTTTCATGATAGCGGTGGATTGATAATTATGTTTCAGGAAATGTTGGCTACAAATGTCAACCCATCAAAGATTCAAAGACTCAAGCGACATCGAGGACTTGTTCCAGAGTGATCCAACATATGTACACAGTAAAACAAGTAAAAGTGACACTTCAACACTTTGTACAGACAGTGAGGACTTGTTCCAGAGTGATGCACATATGTACCCAGTGAAACAAGTAAAAGTGATGTTTTGACAATTTGTACAGACAGCGAGGACTTGTTCCAGAGTGATCCATCATTTGTACCCAGTGAAGCAAGTGAAAGTGATGCTTCATCAGTTTCTACAGAAAATGAAATTGTGCCAGATTCTTGTGATGCTGATAGTACAGCCATAACACAGTATTTCCAGCTTTGTGTGCTGAAAAGTCAAGTGCATGCATATGGGACTTGCTGTTATATAAACATAATTCTACTTTGTAAGTTAATTCTAACAATCACAGGACTACTCAGGTCCAAGAGGTTGAGGAGTGATTTCTTTTTATTCCTCGCAGCTGAAATATAATTCCATAGAACTTAGCAGTGTGACAATTTTTTCTATTTTACTTAATGTGGTTATTTCTTTGTTAGCATAATGCAGTTATGATCATGCTAAATAATAGTTTTGCTTAGATCAGTGAATATTACTTGTTTAATATACTGTTACTTTTTACATTTTTTCTTTCTACCTCTTAGTGCAGATAAAAAAGCAGATATTCTTTTAATTTTTAATGAAATTTATGTCAAATTAGTGCATGTGTTTTATGCAAAGTAATACTTCTGCTTGGGACAGAAAATATTTATAAATTAATATGTAAAATAATAAGTCAATTATCTTTTCTTCAGTGTCAAGTATTGGTTTATTGTATTTTTTACTTAGTTAATTTAAAATAAAATAATTTTCATCATGAAAATAGTATTTCAGCTTAAACTGGTAAATATTCTTATTTACCAAGTCAAATATTGTGCTACCTAGATCAGCAATGATTCATATTTTCTTTATTAATTGTCAGATTTACAGTTTCATTGTTTTTGTAAGCAATTACAATATTTGAGTATTATTTGATTTAATGTTTGTTCTTTTTGTTTGTATTAAAGTTTAACACAATACACAAGCAAGAAAAATGTTCTGCTGAGAACAGTGAAAATTTTGTTATTTATCATATCAATTAATATAATAGATGCTGTTATATTCATACTTTGCTGATTAAAAAATAATAATTTCTGTTATATTATTTCCTCAAATTTATTTTATTTTATTTTATTATATCAATATATTGGTAGATGTATTTCTTATAATCACTTTTTTATGTTTCTCACTTGGACTTTATGTGCAATTTAAGAAAAAATATTTTTAAATATTCATAAGTTTTAATAGGAGAAATTTATTTTTTTTATTTGATTTAATCATAAGTTTTTGGGGGGTATTTTAAAGTTTATTAATAATAATTTTAATAAGTAAGAATGTATAATTTTATGTATTGTTTTGCTAATTTTATGTCTTGTTTTGCAGGTAAACATTTATAACCATACATAAAATTGCTATTGTTTTCTTTCTTAATTTTTTTACTGTCAGTAGATATTGGTGACAAGGTATGATTAATATCAGTCTCAATAATTATAAACTATGGCAGTTAAGAGCTTCAAACTGAATATCTTATGTTGTGATGTTTTAAGCCCTTCAATACAAAACTGGTGATCTCAGGGCTACAAAGTCATAATATACTAACACCGGGCCAGCTATCTAGAACTTTTAAGATTATACCATTCGCCAGTGTAAAACCGTACCCTTATGCTGCCATTTATATATTTTCTTAATCAGAGTAGCTTTCTTTTTTTCCTTATGAGAGCGCATGCTGAATTTGTACCTTGATTTTTGTATCTATGTTTATTTTTTGTTTTATTTTTACTTGAAAAAGAGCATAGCTACAAAAAAAATTCAGTTTGTACTGTTATTAAATTAATAGTGTATATCCTGAAAGTTTATTTTGATGTTGTTTCTTGCATTGTTTTATTTTTTAGTAAATAAATAATTAATTCAAAACCTGAATTGTTACATTATTTTGTGAAGAATAAATTTGTTCTCATTGTTGATCTTAACTGGATTTGTGAATGAGAAAAACATCTCGAGTAATAGTTTAAAAGAATAAGGGAATGTATGATTCATTTTTAGACTGAATGCATACTACAATAATAAAGATAGAAATAATTTCTAATAGCTGGATCTAAAATACTGCCAGTTTCTTACTTAAAAATATTGGATTTAAATGATAACTAACTACACAAAATGTTAGGGCCACTCCCACATAGGCCTACCAATAATCCAATACCCAAGGTTACTTTTTTACAGCATGTACATGTTATTTTTTTTCAACCCCCAAACCACAGATAAACATTTTATCTTCAGAGGGTAGAAGACACTAAAATACTAAATTAAAAATAATGTATTAAAATATGTCTTAAATAGTGTTGAAACAAAATATTGAGAGATACAAGTTCACAACTCATATTACTATCAATATAATATAAAATAATAATAATATCATATAATAATGGTAAGTGGCCAATATACTTAATAATTAAAAAATAAAAACTATAAAAATTATATTATTTTAATTGAAAATATAATTACTTATACAATAAATCAAATGATAAAGAAATAAACCCATTTATTTTTACACACCTGTGTGTGTGTGTAAAAATGGGTGCTACTAAATTTAGATGAACCCACAGTCTGCAAATAAACCCATTGTTTTGATCTTGCCTAGCACACACATTTTTTTAGTTATCATGAGGCATATGTGCGCAAAATGATCGTCTAGTACCAGTAGCTAGCGGGAAACCTATTTGCTGTTGAAAAAAGCGCGGCAAATAGGGGTTCCCATTTTGCTATGTGCAGACCATGAACCCATAGAGGCCGGAATACACGTTTGTGTGTGTGTGTGTGTGTGTGTAAACTTTTCAGAAAGCTTTCATGTGCGATTTTAATTATATTTATTTTATAACATTAGAAAAGTATTTGATTATCTCTTTAAAATATGTCCCTTAGTAACAGTCTGAGACCAGCGATAGACTTGTCTCGTTATAACAGAGCTCTGTCTTTCTGAAGGAGCCTTGGAAATTAAGCAAACCTTTTCCTTCGATGCATTAACTGTGAGTCCGCTTTGATTTTCAGGCGAGTCCTCATCTAGCAGAGCCGTTAACGCTGATTGAATGAGACAGTCGCTGACGACACGAAAAGCTTGATTGTATGACTCTACTGATTGAAAAGGAAAGTTCCAAGGGTGCAAACCATTACCGACTCCTTAGCATTATTGCATTTCGTGCCATTTGATACTAACCGCGATAAAAATTTTGCTATTCATTTATTGAACCTAATAGAGTTCTTTAATCCACTACACAACAAAAGAAGGAGAAAAAATGATTGAATGGAAAAGAATTAATCTAAACGTCGTTCTGCCAGATACAACATGTTGACCAATCACAACGCACCACGTTTATTAGAAACTTCCGGTAGGTGAAAGGGACCGAATATATTAATTGTGCATACACAAGCTTTATGACGAGGAATGATCTATATTTGTGAGCTGCAATGACTAAATATGTATTGCTGCGCTGATCTATAAATGTGCTGCTGAGTTGACCTTTAGACGTAGTGCTCCGATGACCTATATGCATCTGTTGCAAATATCTAAATGTGTGATGAAATAATGATCTATATGCGTGGTGCTTCACATACCTATATATATATATAATGTAGTGTTTCAGCGGCCTATACTTTTGGTAATGTAATGTCCTGGATGCTTAGGTGAATTATTTACTATTTGTGGTGCTGCAATTTTGAAGTCTTTTTCATCAGTGTGTACTTCTAGCTTTGGTAGGCTTACCATCACTGCACAGTGGGTAAAGCCTTGAAGTTACTGTAAAGAGTAACAATTGATTGCTTTGATAGTTTGTTTTATTGTCTATTTGTGTGTAAATATTTAAACCTGAATGTCCAGCATGGAATGTCTACATTTAACAAATTAAAAACCTATCATTCACCAGGCGTGCTTGTGCTTGTGTAAATGAATTAAATTAATAAAGGTGATAACTCAATCAAAATCAAATTCATCAGTATACTCTGCAGCTGAAATGTTGTTGACACAAGATTAAGCTGACAACTACTTCACTGGGGGGTATATTTTTTGGCTTTTACCGGTTATGGCGTTGCTCTTTGAGACATAGGGATGCAGATGACTACACATTAGTGACTGTACACTGGCGAGGATTGTGGAGTGTATAAAGAAGCCTTTGGCTGCCCGTCTGTCAGTTTATGGTTCGGGTGAGTTCCTTCAACTCACAAACTTTTGCCATTATAAGATGTAAGGTTAAATCAGCGGGGTTTTGTTTTGTCTACACCATCTTTTTTGAAGGCAGCCATTTCAAATGAATATTTATCTTAACCATTGTATATGTCAAGAAAACAAAATAAAACAAATTCACTTGGAATAAAGTTTTCCAGAGTGATTTGATTTGTCTTTGCTGCCAAAATTTGCATCTTAGCTTTTCCAATTCTGGAAAATCGTGCAAGTATGATTGAGGTAGACAGGTGATTTTTGCATTTTCATTTCTGCTGGTCTTTGTTGACGAGTACATGTTTATACTATCTGGATGTCGGTTTCTGGCTGAAACACAATA
Source organism: Sinotaia quadrata (assembly GCA_028829895.1). Lineage (NCBI taxonomy): Eukaryota > Metazoa > Mollusca > Gastropoda > Architaenioglossa > Viviparidae > Sinotaia > Sinotaia quadrata. The sequence goes on from CM054183.1 coordinate 49,336,793, forward strand.
TACCTAAAGACACAGTGAAGTGGTAGATAGGTGATTTTTGCATTTTCATTTCTGCTGGTCTTTGTTGACGAGTACATGTTTATACTATCTGGATGTCGGTTTCTGGCTGAAACACAATATACCTAAAGACACAGTGAAGTGGTAGATAGGTGATTTTTGCATTTTCATTTCTGCTGGTCTTTGTTGACGAGTACATGTTTATACTATCTGGATGTCGGTTTCTGGCTGAAACACAATATACCTAAAGACACAGTGAAGTGGTAAAAGACATACATAGAATCCTATGTGAGTACTATGGACTAAATCTCCAGAAAAGCTTAGATGCTTCAACCAGAAGCAGTCATCGAGACACAAAAGAAATCTGGGGGTTCCAGATAAAAATAAATCGAGCGAATTCTACGCGAAGACCAGACATTGTGGTTCTCAATAAATCTAAACACCTCAACCATCGATGTCGCTGTTCTAAGTGACAGAAATATAAAAAAGAAAGAGAAAAACAAAGAAAATACAATGATCTCAAATTAGAACTCCATGAACAAAGAACAAACACGCTGTGCGTGATTTGACAACTTCTTGCACGATCTGGGCGTTCAGTTTGCACACGTGCTATTAATGTCTTTTTGTGGGAGTAAGAATGACATACCCATAAAGTCCATCATAACTTTGTGTATGTTTAATTTTTAAATAGTCATATTTATATTGTTACCAGCGTAAAATATCCCCCCCCCCCCAAACAACCACCTAAAATTTTGATTGAAATGTTCCATCATACTTTAGAGTGGAATTGCTGAGTATTTCCAACAATGGTAGTGGAATTCAACAGACCGAGCGTCGTCACCTCTCGACAACTTTAAACAAATCAAAAGAAAAGTTCGACACTAATTCACTTTTCCAAGGTGATCTCTTTTATGGTTACTTATGGCTAATTAAAATTACGAAATGGAGACTACACCATAGATCCTCGCTTTGTCATAGAAGTTCGCTTTGCCAGTGGTTAAGTCAAACATCAGTATCTTTGAGCAGTGTATCAATAAGCGATTGCATTCTCTCGAGATTGAAAAGTACGATAATAAACAATTATGAACTATGAGCTCTGCGAATATTAAATTTTCTTATGAGATCACATTTTTAATAATTGAAAAACTCTAGTCGGGGTCAGATATCTATCTATCTATCTATCTATCTATCTATCTATCTATCTATCTATCTATCTATCTATCTATCTATCTGTCTGTCTATCTATCTATCTGTGTATCTGTATGTCTATCTGTCCGTCTATCTATCTGTATGTCTATCTATCTATCTATCTATCTATCTGTCTGTTTGTCTGCCTGTCTGTCTATCTATCTATCTATCTATCTAATACGTTCAGTGTTGCTGCTGTTTAAACATTATTATTCAGAAGAACACTTCTTGTTGGCAACACTTCCAGTTTCTATTTGATTAAAACTTTTCTGTTTTTCAGAGCAAACTGCAATCTCGTGTAATGTGAAACTCGGACAAAAAGTGTATGCCACTTGAATTGTTGCATGGTGCATCGTGACAGTCTCTGTTTAATATCAAATGAGATCGAAAACACGTTCTTTAATCAGTAAAAGAAATCCTGTAAAGCATTAGGGTTTTTTCGTTTGTTTCTTTAATCAGAAGATACATACCTGTCCACGTTTGACCTAAATAACTCGTAACACAAGCTCACTGGCATTTATCTTCAGAACGCAATCGTTCTACGCTTCAGGCATGGGAGGGGGGGGGAAGCGGGGGAGGAGTGTGGTAAGGGAATGTATGAAATGTGATTATTTACATTTGGTGGCTGTGCTTTTAACACTAGCACAAATTACGTATGTATGTTGTTTAGTCATAGAAGCAATAGGCTTTCTCCCTCCTATCCTTAACATCGATATAAATTATAATATTAATCATCTCAAGAGAAGCATTATTGCAATGTGCATCTTATTCATTTGTAGCACAAATATTTTATGATTTCTGGAAATCATTTAGAATTCGGCTGGAAAACTGTAGAGCACATTTACTAGGTTAGAGAAATTAATTTGTTGACTAAACAATTTGAATTTAGAATAAGCCACATGTTTAGCTCAGTGATAGAATTTAGTCAAATACGATATTTATTAAGCTAAATATGTCAATACATTTAGGCAAAGGGTGGAAAACCAAACACATTTCCTTAGCAAACAAAAAAATACATTAAGGAAACGATTATTCAGAAACTAAAAGAAAACAAAAGACATTTATTTGCCTCAACAGATCAATAAAATAGGACGGAGACCCATAATTTGGCTTTAGTTTAAAAGAAGACATTTCTTTACCTAAGAAGAAATAAATAAATTAATGAAGAGGTCCTCTTTTTGCTTTAAAAAGAAACAGACCCTCAACATTCTTAAGCTAACTAGATCAGTAAATTTGTGCAAAGGTGCATCATTTAGTGGTAAAAGAATTAATGTGAAAGAATCAACAAATTTAGGCAACGGTCTTGTGGCGGAGTAAATTTGTCTATCCTTATTTCTAAACTTAGTAATTATATATTTGTTGCCAAATATAACGTGACCCGACTTTGGGCACTGCTTATGATGATATTTTTGTAAGTGCCTGAGCTGGAATTAACAACTCAGGTGGAGAATATGCTGATGCAATCCAAACTATTCCAAGAGGATGAGTAGTTTTTCTAATATTCCCTTGTTTCATACAATTTCATCTAATGGGGATGGACTGAAAGTTACTTTGTTGACGAAAGTCCTATATTCTAATCACTTTGATTTTGACAAAACTTGAATCTGGTCATAAAAGGTGATCATAAGCTTATGAGAGGAGCATGCCTTTTGGCAATTTGACGCTTTTGATGCTTTGGTATTTTTGTATCCTTGTATCTATTCAGACTGCATTAACTACTGTACGCTATCGGATCATAATGGCGTGTATCCAACATTATCGTCGGACTTATCAGCAAACGTGTTGCTATAAGCTGATCTCTGTGAATTCCATTCTAGAGCCAATACAATGGAAATTGAGTTTTGAGTTTGGTATTTAGAATTCAAGAAAAAAATTGAAAATTCCTTGTGGTGTGCTTGAGTAGCACACACGAAGTTCTGGACGATTGTCCAAAGTGTACTTTTTGAGCGCATCAAAGATTATATACTGATGAATTTCATTTGGTAGTTTTTATATACTTATTCTTAATGGTCAACATCATGGCCTGCTTTAGAGATTATTTTCTGTGGCTTGTTGTATATCAGTTGAGATGCAAATTAATTAAAGTTTTTTAAAAAAAATGTATTTATATGTTCAGTCATTTGCAAGCACGCATCACACATATCTCTCTCCTCCCTCCTCCCTCCCCCATCTCTCTCTCTCTTTCTTTCTTTTTCTCTCTCTCTCTCTCTCTCTCTCTCTCTCTCTCTCTCTCTCTCTCTCTCTCTCTCTCTCTCTCTCTCTCTCTTACTGACTGGATGTAGAAAGCAATTGATGCTAAAATGAATACTAATAAGTTTTAAAATGTTAGTATGTCCCTGAACTCTTACCTCTGTGTCTGTTCCGGGGGTAGACCACGCCTCCATGGAAAATTTCAGCTTTCCATCTCTGTCATTATGGCCTTGGATCTATTAAAAGCTCCATTTAGATATGTGGATGGAGGAGGGTGTCATAGATGCGGATGGAAGTAGAGCCCTGGGGCCCGGGATTGGACCCTCTATGTCTTCCTCCTAGGGGGTAAACCTCGCTTCCATGAAAAATTATGGCTTTCTAGCGCTCCCAGTGAGGCCACGAATCGAACGTAACGCCACACAATATATGAGTGGAAACGTTTTATCTACATGCACTAAACTTAAGTGTCAAGGATTACTTCCATCCTTCTCATCACCCTCTCCAGTAAATCAATTTCTTTTTCATCATTAATCTCTCCTTTGATGCCTAGCACTCGTCTGCTGAACCAACATACGTAAAACCATATACCAGCCAGACCGACCGCAAGAGCAGTGCAATTAGACGGAAATACAAAGAGTAACCAATCGGGGATCGGCACTCGACGTAATCAAAGTTAATACAGCACGTATATAAATAACAGAAAGATCACTCTTGATTCAGTCAACTGCAGGTGAATCGATCTCTCTGTCACTTTCACCTTGGATAGTTATCCTGTCTTTCACCTTCGATAGATATCGTGTCTCACTTTCACTCTGGATAGTTATCCTATTTCACTTTCACACTGAATAATTATCATGTCTCATTTTTACCTTGGGATTGTTATCCTGCTTCACTTTCACCTTGTATAGTTATCCTGTTTCACTTTCACCTTGGATAGTTATCCTGTCTCATTTTCACCTTGGGTTTGTTATCCTGTCTCACTTTCACCTTGGGGAATGTTATCCTGTCTCACTTTCACCTTGGGATTGTTATCCTCTCTCGCTTTCATCTTGGGACTGTTATCGTTTCTCGCTGAGAAAGAATTACAGTTATTGATTAAAGATCACTTTTATCTTTCCCGTAATTATGAACACCAGTCGCAGAAATCAACTGCAGCACTCAGGCGAGATTTAAAATAGAAACTAATGAGAGATCCCGAGATGTCCCGAGCCTCCACTTATTCGATGCCCATCAGTCCTTCCGAGAAGTTGCAGACGACAGGTCAAACTCGCGGATCAATGACGAATAAGTTGATCCCGCCACCCTGAGAGGAATGCCTCCAAAATGTCAAGAATATGTGGCAGAGAATCCAGACTGACCAGTGATCTGTAGCAAATAGAAAAAATTCCACAGAGATTAAAAGAAATCGATGTCGTGTTTATGAAAAGTTACATGAGGTTGTTGATCAGATCAAAAGCAGTGGCCATTTTGTGCTTCCTTGTCATTCTTTTGCGGCCTGCCAAGCATGTCTTTCAGTGTCCATTCAGTTCAAAGGTATCTTTATTGAGATAAATAGGACAAATTTTAACTTAATACTAATTATGAAGGCTTTAACTAAATATGCGATTTTAAGTAAAATAGAACACAATTCGAACAACAACATTGTTTATAAGGAACAGTAGTCGATTTGAAGCAGTGCTCTAGTTTTAGTCATAGTGTCTACTCAAGTGCTGGCTGTCCTCTCTAATGATATGTTGAAGTGTTATTCTCTCTAATGATGTCTACCCAAATGTTATTCTCTCAAATGAAGTCTGTTGAAGTAATATTCTCTATAATAATGTCTATCCAAGTGTTATTCTCTCTCTAATAATGTCTACCAAAGTGTTATTCTCTCTCTAATGATGTCTACCCAATTGTTAATCTCTCTAATGATGTCTACCCAAGTGTTATTCTTTCTCTAAAGATGTCTACCCAATTGTTATTCTCTCTAATAATGTCTACCCAAGTGTTATTCTCTCTCTAATGATGTCTATCCAATTGTTATTCTCTCTAATGATGTCTACCCAAGTTTATCCTCACAAGCACATATCTATTTTAATAATACACCCACAAATATAATTAGAAAGTACATCTAAATATGTATTTTAATAATACACACGTATCTATTTTAATAATAGGTTCATATTTATTGTAATAACACACATATATTTATTATGAACGTACACCCAGCATCTATTTTTATAAGATACCCACATATCAGTATTGCAAATACACCTACAAATGCATTCTGATAATACACCCATTTATCCATTCTAATATTAAACTCACATATTTATTTTGATAGACACCTACATTCTAATCCATTCTAATATTACACTAACGTATCTATTTTGATAAACATTTACATATCTAGTCTATTAATACACCAAACATATCTATTTTAATAAACATTTACATATCCATTAACATGCCCAAATATCATTTAATACACCTACATTTTCATACAATATTTACATATCCATTAATACACCTATATTTATTTTCATACAAAATTTACCTATCCATTAATACATTCAAATTTCTGTTGTTGTTGTTTTTATAAAACACTCAACACTCAACTGATAATATACTCAAGTATCTATTTTGATAGGACACGCTTTTGTATATGTATCATATGTTATGTGCATGAATAGATCTGATTGTAATACATATAATATATATATATGTAGGTGGGTATAATGTAAAATATATATATATATGTGTGTGTGTGTGTGTGTGTGTGTGTGTGTGTGTGTGTGTGTGTGTGTGTGTGTGTGTGTGTGTGTGTGCATGAGTGTACTCGAGTTGACTGAAAAGCAGTATGGTAATTGTGGAGTACACAAATATATCTATGATTATAACTACAGTACGTTGCTTTTAGTGGCTTATACAAAGATATCTATGATTATAACTACACTACATTGCTTTTAGTGGCTTATACAAATATATCTATGATTATAACTTCAATACGTTGCTTTTAGTGGCTATCTGTTGCACACGATCATAAACACGCCAATATAATAAGCGCGCGCACACACACACATACGTACATTCACTTCAATCACTTTCAATGTTACTGTGTTGTGTACTGACACCGACTTGGACACTGGCTGCAGCAATTTTTACATCAGTATTACCAACACTTTCGTCCACAACTAAAGTCGTCCTAAAAGGTCTAGTCAAGATCAGTGTCTTCACTGAGACGGTCCTGTCAACACAGACCCACAATTTATATGCCTTTAGAACGTAAATATCTCGCTCTGAGTGATTGTAGGAGGTCAATGGAGGTCAATACATCATGCGCACCAACAAGGACGAAGACAAGACCGCCTCTCGACATTTTTCATTTCACTAATGTATAGGTGGCTATACTCCCCAGGCAGTCATTTCGGAGCCTACATTCCCAGACTCTGAACGTAAGCACTCACCCGCTCTTTAATTTCGGCTCTCTGGCAGCGTATCGTAACACTAACTCGCAGAATATTACAGCGGCCGCGAGGAAAATAATATATTTAAAACAAGCACTGATTTCGCGACATTGAATGTGAAAATGGCTAAATCAAGGGCTGATGGCAGTTTAACTGAAACAAATGACGCCTTAAGTGAGATCAGATGGTAATTCGTGATCGTGGCTTGTTCATTGCAAGCATTGGCCCTGTTAACTTAGCCGTATTGAAGGATCATGGTGACGGTCAGCAAACATTAAGATGCAAATTCTTAGATACCCTAACACAGAGACACAAGAACAAAAACATGATAGTGATATGTTGTCAATGTATTTGTATACGCAAACTTTAAGTAAACTTAAATAGATGAAGAGTACGAAATGGGAGTAAATTTTTAAAAAAAGTATAACATGGCGTGGTTTGGTGTTCTGTGGTGGACTGTGAGCGATGCCTGCTGACGTCATAAACGAGGCATGTTATAGTGGTTGGAATGCTGCAAATTTTATGTGATATTCAACATATCTTGCCTGAGTACTAATCATCATTGAAGGTCACGAACTCACTAAATATAGCTTGCCGGAGTACTAATCATCTTAGGAGGTCACGAACACACTAAACATGGCGTGCCTGAATACTGATCATCATTGAAGATCACAAACACACTAAAGATATCTTGCCTGAGTACTAATCATCATTGAAGGTCACGAATACACTAAATATAGCTTGCCTGAGTACTAACCATCATTGAAGGTCACGAACGCACTAAATATATCTCGAATGAGTGGGAGGCCGAGGTCTCAAGAAAATCACAGTTGCCATTGAAAGAGAAGATATATGCCTTGGGGACTACATCTGGAATAACAACAAAGATGACTCACTAATAGAAGCAGTAAAGATGAGTGGATTAGATCCACCCCCACAAACAAAGAAACCTGGAAGAAAACAACAAAACAGGCATTTGTAGCCAAAAACCTCTCCAAGGCCAACATGCGCGACAAGCTGATGAAACATCGACAAAACAATCAATATACAGATGGTTGAAAGAGGCAGGATTGAAAGCAGAAACAGAAGCACTAAAAACAGCAGCACATGATCAAGCACTAAACACGAAATCACACAAAACCAAAATCATGAAAATCTCAAATGATTCTACATGCCGACTCTCTGAAAAAATATGGATGAAGCAACAGAACATACTATCTAATGTCAGTTTCTGGCAGGAACAGAATACACCAAAAGACACAACTAAGTGGCAAACATCATGCATAGAAACCTATGTGAAAACTATGGACTAAAAACCTCAGAAAGAGAATAGATGCACGAACCAGACACAAAAATCGAAATAATGTGGGACTTCGAGATAAAAATAATTCGAGTGATTCCTGCAGTTCAGTATGTCTAACAGAACAGCAACAATCATTGACGTCACTGTTCCAAGTGATAGAAAGGTGAAAACAAAAGAAAGAGAAAAACATCGAAAAATTTCATTGAACATTATTTTTTTTTTAATAAGGACGGATAAAAACGGGGGAGTGATGCGTGTTATCTGTGAAGCCTATAAATATTGCATTATAACATTGTTATACGGATATACAATCCACAATGGGATGTTGACAGAAGTAGACTTTCTTTGTGTGCTTGACTTAATTACATAAAACTTGGCTTAGTTTACTCCAAGGATTGTCATGGCAACCGGGTCTCTTGATTGGCAAAAAAATACATCATCGGCAGATTACGTCACCTCTTGGTTCCATTAAAGAGAGTGGAGAGAAAGGTTAGGCTTCGGTTTCATTCGGATGTTTGTGGACAGAACGGAAATAAATGTCTAGGCTTGCAAGTTTGAAAATGAGAGCGAAAATGGCGATGTACAAATTACAAGATTGACGAGCGATTTCCCCGTGGACGCTGTAAAATGGCGAGTGAAATGGGAAGCTGTGTACTCCAATTCGAAAGAACGCTGAAAATTATTTTTTCCACCCACGTGTTTCTGTCAGGCTGTTGAATCATAAATTCTACTAAGAAGAAGTAGCTTGAGAGAAAGAAAAAAAAAAAGGGGGGGGGGGCAGGGAGTAGGAGGAGGGGGGTTGAGCTGCCAGTTCCCAAATGGCCAGACGCTAATAAGTTCCATTCCGAGCTACATAAAGGGTGGCCAGAAACTAATTACACTAATCAGTTCAGTGTCCAGCTACATAATGGGTGGCCAGAAACTAATTACACTAATCAGTTGAATGCCGAGGTACATAAAATAAGGTGTGTCCAAATACTGTTTACACTAATGGGTTCAGTGTCCAGCTACATAATGAGTGGCCAGTAGTAATTACTCTAAACAGTTCAAATCTGAGCAACATAAAGGGTGGCCAGAAACTAACCAGTTCAGTGCCGAGTAATTAAGCATTCCAGCTTACCGACTTCTCGAGGTCTGAAACATAATTGAAGAAGAATGCTTTATCTGCGACACACTACAGCACATGATAAACATTTACAAGAAGACTGCTTTATCTGCGACCTACAACATTATATGATATACATCTACAAGAAGATTGCTTTATTTGCGACCTACAACAACATTAGAATAAGATTGCTTTATTTTCGACTTTCAGCAGCATTTGATACACTGTTACACGAAGACAACTTTTTTCTGAAACATACAGCAGACCTTCTACAGTATCTGACACATTTACACGAAAGCTTCTTTATCTGCCAGCTAATACATGAAGACACATTTACACGAAACCTTCTTTATCTGCGAGCTAATACGTGAAGACACATTTACACGAAAGCTTCTTTATCTGCGAGCTAATACATGAAGACACATTTACACGAAAGCTTCTTTATCTGCGAGCTAGTACATGAAGACACATTTACACGAAAGCTTCTTTATCTGCGAGCTAATACGTGAAGACACCATTACCTGTGATCCTATTTGACAAGAGTACACGTTGACTTCCTCACCTGTGTGAGATACTAAAGCAATGGACTCAGTTAAAAGGAGATGTACTTACATGTGTGAGATACTAAAGCAATGGACTCAGTTAAAAGGAGATGTACTTACATGCGACCTCCTTCATCTTTGACGCATAGTTACACGAAAACAGCATTAGCTGTGACCTACAACAGCATGAACACTAAGTTAAACAAAAACAGCCTTGAATGGCGCATAGTTAGATGAAAACAGCTAAAGCTGTGACCTACAACAGCATGAACACTAAGTTAAACAAAAAACAGCCTTGCATGACACACGGTTACCAGATAGCAATTTGTGCTACCTCCTGCAACATTTGATTAGTTTCAATGAGATGGTTTCACCCTACTACAACTTGGCTTCTCAACTGTGGTTCCGCGCGAGTCGCTAGGGGTTCCCTGAAAAGTCGTGATTGAAAGAAAAAATAAACATCGTATACATAACAATGGGCTTCCCTAAGACCTGAAAATTATTTCAAGGTTTCTTCCAGTTGAGAAAGGCTGTATTACAGCATTAAAATTTCGCTACATAAAGACTGCGTTGCGTGTGACCTTTGACACATAATGACAATCTTACTTGAGACCTACTTACAGCATTACGCATCTCTTTGTCAAATGGCCTGCTTTGTATACGACCTTCTACATCACTGGCAAAGCTATCTTAATTACATACTTTGATCTAGCTTACACACATATGCCCGTAAATTGCCTAATTTTTAACTTTCTATTATTTAAAAAAAAAAATCCAATTCAATGTTTTGCTAAATATTATCTACTGTTTTTCTAATTTAATATTTTGTTAAACATTGTCTCTTTTCCGTGTGCTTTTTATTCTTGTAACTTTCCTAACTTAATCTCTTGAAAGACTATACCTGCCATTTGTCTAATTAATGGTATGCTGTAAAAATAATTTCTAGAAGTTTCCATATTTTATGTTATTTATATTTAGCAAACATATCAGATTATTATCATTCAATAACTGTTTGCAACACATTTGCTATATAACATATCATTGTGTGTATAAGATTAATTATAAGTGACTGTTTTGATGATTAATTAATTATAAATCATTTGTACTAAGATGTTGTAAATAGAGTGTTGTCTATAGATTGCCTCCAGACGATTTATGACATTAGTTGGTTGGTTATGTGGGGACGTTTCCGGCTTTCGCGTTTGGGTAGAGGGGGGGGGGTGTATGACATTAGTCACTGTTTCTTACACAATTGTAAAGAGTTACAAAACTTTTAAAACACGGAATCTTGTCCTATACTACAGCAGTTTCTGCCTTTGTCTATGCCTCTTTCTACGCACCTCTGTTTTAATCTAAATGCTTGACTCCTGACTAACTTCTGGCTCGGAACTACAAGCTATTATGAAAATGTGTTTCTAGATTGTCTGCCAGTCCGCTAACGCGAAAGCGGCGGAAGCCGGAAGCGCCCCCTACATAACCAACCAGTTCGCTGGAGAAATATCCTGAGCAAGACTGGTTGTATCGCTAGAAAACCTCCATCAAGGGAAAGCACTGCATTTCACCGTAAAAAGTCTATGCGTAGGCTCCCTTAACCACTTGTGCTTCAGTAAAACTGCATACTTTTGTGAGTGGTTGTAGCCTTCACTATAGTACTAGTTATATAGACTAAGTGTAATCCTATTGCCTACATTGTTTTGTCTTTTATTTAACTATGTCAAAAATTCAGTTGTTTCAATACACCCTTTTGTTACCTATTAAAGTAATTTGTTTGTTCATCACATTTTTCATTCTTTCAACTATCTCAACCCGACTAGGAGCGATTGAATTATGATTTTCGTGTAGGTGAATGCAATTGTAGATGTCAGGAGAAAAGCGAAACATATATTATACACAAGATGTTTACTGTATTGATTGCTGGTGAGTATGTGTTTGGGGGTTACTTTCATGTGTGTGTGTGTGTGTGTGTGTAATTTGTGAGTGAGAGAACATAGTCTACAGTACACTAGACAAACAACAAAAAAAGGCAAATAAAAACCCAATCATAAATACACAGAACATCAGAAAACAATTTAAATCAACAGTAAACAAATATTTATTTACAAAATCTGACAAATAAAAGTACTACACAAATATTAACAAACTCATTCACACACATACTGGGGAAAATGATGAAATTTGATGCAGCAACAACAACTCGCGCAAAAATGGTGCAAGCCGGAAGCGCTCCCCAAAATCATAATGATCATCAACATCATCAACTCATATATACAATAATTACTGTTTTCATCCTGGTAGGAGATAGCAACATATTCATACGGTAACTCAAAACCAATAAAATGATACACACATACACGATCCGTCCCAAAACAATAATGATATACGCCGAGTCAACAGACACAAGAAAATAAGCACATTTTAAAATATCCTGTTCCAGAACAATAATGCTATATAATAGGCCAACAGACACAAGAAAATAAGCATATTTATAAATATCCTGTTCCAGAACAATAATGCTATATAATAGGCCAACAGGCACAAGAAAATAAGCATATTTATAAATATCCTGTTCCAGAACAATAATGCTATATAATAGGCCAACAGGCACAAGAAAATAAGCACATTTTCCGTTACTTGTCTCAGAAACCCGCTCGCATACAGACGTTTGTCCCAAGTCCCCATTTTGGAATTTTCTCGCGGTAAAAAGCTGATCTAAAGCGAGTAGAGAAAACCACTGAGTTCTAAGTTTATTTGTAATTGCTATTGTTTGCAGCTAAAAGAGAATGTATTCATTTCTTTGTTCTTTTGTGACTAAAGGAAAGAAGAATGTAAATCTTATATGAATCTCCACATGTGTGTATATGTTGCATTGATTCTAGAGCATCATTATAAATTATGAATTTATATTTATTGATTTAGTACAACTACACGCAAGTTCTTATCAAAGGCTCTACTAGCTTTTAATCACCATGAAACGCTATTTGATTTAGTACAACTACACGCAAGTTCTTATCAAAGGCTCTACTAGCTTTTAATCACCATGAAACGCTATTTGATTTAGTACAACTACACGCAAGTTCTTATCAAAGGCTCTACTAGCTTTTAATCACCATGAAACGCTATTTGATTTAGTACAACTACACGCAAGTTCTTATCAAAGGCTCTACTAGCTTTTAATCACCATGAAACGCTATTTGATTTAGTACAACTACACGCAAGTTCTTATCAAAGGCTCTACTAGCTTTTAATCACCATGAAACGCTATTTGATTTAGTACAACTACACGCAAGTTCTTATCAAAGGCTCTACTAGCTTTTAATCACCATGAAACGCTATTTGATTTAGTACAACTACACGCAAGTTCTTATCAAAGGCTCTACTAGCTTTTAATCACCATGAAACGCTATTTGATTTAGAGTCGTCTCTCATCATGACCTTGATGTAGGAAAACACTAATTATGCATTAGATATTTTCTATGCAATTATAATTCTTATTGATTTATATAACTATACTTAGAAGTGTAAATGTGTTTCAATTTATTAATATTTTGTGCATATAATTAAGCTCATTGTATCTTATAAGGAATTGGTGGGCTAAATATAGAAACTGTGAAAAATCTTAAAAGGGAAGATAGATAATGTCGCCATTCTACGAAGGTCGTTGCTGTATTTTCCAAACTCACACTACACATTACTCTAGGAAGGAACCAAGGGAAGTCTCTATCCAGTTCTCCACCCGTAACTGAGAGGTGCAGATTATAGAAACATATTAATGATTTATAATTTCCTTCTCACAATTGAGAAGCCATCTCGTAATCACATAAATAATTTGATTACAGATAAAGAAGAAAAAAAACATGTTCACACAGATCATAAATAATGTGCACTTGTCACATGTGGAGTTGTATATATGTTTGTATACATGTCAAGTTTATGTGGTATATCATGTGTGTGTGTGTGTAATATATGTACATCAGGAGTACAAGGTGTTCATGCTGTGTACTGCATAAGTATATTCATGTATGCGTACAAGATAGATTGATGGATGGATGGATGGATAGATAGATAGATAGATAGATGGATGGATGGATGGATGGATGGATGAAGGGATGTGTGTGAGTGTGTGTGCACATGCGTGTACATATTATGTTAGTAATGTGTATATGACTTGCTTTTGATGTGCACACATCATGTGTTTGATATGCATGTACATGTGTGTTGTGACATGCCTGATGTGATGTATTTGTATGCGTGTACAGTGTGCTTATGCGAGCACCGGACGCAGTAGTATTGACTTGTATACAGTGACGTGTGCCCGACGTTTTATGAATGCCAAATTCTGGCTGTGCATCAAAATCTATTTTTAGTTTGCTTTTAAGCTGGATATGGAGAGAACAAAACCTTGAACACTTTCTTTTGCTGGAGTAATTTGTGACTTTTAGTTGCAGATTGCCAATAAAGCTGCTCTTTTCTCGGAAAACGGGAAGATAAATTTCTTAATCAAGCAGATTTGTGGAGGGATTTTTCCCGTTTCTTTCTTGTTTTATTTTTTCCCCCCACATGACAGCATTATTTTATCCCAGCCTAAACTGGTAGTAGTGGATACAAGAACTGATCAGTTCCTATTTAGCACGCAGTTCTTTCTTTCTTTCTTATAGTTCACATGTTGCCAATAGCGAATCCTCCAACAATAAGAAGTGTAGTTTATACATTGCCAGTAAGCGAGTCCACTATCATTATGGAGTGTAGTTTATACATTGCCAGTAAGCGAGTCCACTATCATTATGGAGTGTAGTTTATACATTGCCAGTAAGCGAGTCCACTATCATTATGGAGTGTAATTCATATATTGCCAGTAAGCGAGTCCACTAGCATTAATGAGTGTAGTTCATACATTGCCAGTAAGCGAGTCCACTAGCATTAATGAGTGTAATTCATACATTGCCAGTAAGCGAGTCCACTAGCATTAATGAGTGTAATTCATACATTGCCAGTAAGCGAGTCCACTAGCATTAATGAGTGTAATTCATACATTGCCAGTAAGCGAGTCCACTAGCATTAATGAGTGTAATTCATACATTGCCAGTAAGCGAGTCCACTAGCATTAATGAGTGTAATTCATACATTGCCAGTAAGCGAGTCCACTAGCATTAATGAGTGTAGTTCATACATTGCCAGTAAGCGAGTCCACTAGCATTAATGAGTGTAATTCATACATTGCCAGTAAGCGAGTCCACTAGCATTAATGAGTGTAGTTCATATATTGCCAGTAAGCGAGTCCTCTAACATTTTTAAAGAGTAAACAGTACGAAGCTAAAATCTCCCTCTAATATGTAAGCACTCAGAAATGAGTAGCTATACACTACAGCCATCCATTTTGTTGTTGGTATTCAGAAGTGAGTAGTCACATCCATTTGCTCTCGGTGTGCAGATGTGAGTAGCCACATTCAATAGTTGTCGGTGCTCAGAAGTGAGCAGACATCAATTTACTGTCAGTGTTCAGTATTGAGTGGCTATTTAGCTTTGCGTTTACTATGACTAGTCTTCCATTCTGTGTTCAGTAATGACTAGTCATCCATTTGTTTTCAGTGTTCAGAACTGAGTAGCCATCCATTTGTTGTCGATGCTAATTACAGAGCATCTGTTTAGTTATCTATTCCTTGATTGTGTTCTGATCTTAGTCACATAGCCATCCTTTTTAGTCGGTTTCTGAACTAAGTAGTCATATAGCCATCCTTTTTAGTCGGTGTTCTGAACTAAGTAGTCATATAGCCATCCATTGTTGATTGCTGTCTGTGTTCAGTAGTCTTATAGCCATCCATTGTTGTCTATGTTCTGTACTGAGTAGTCATATAGCATACACATTTTTGTCTGTGTTCAGTAGTCATATAGCTATCCGTTGTCGGTGTCAGTATTGGTACTGACTAGTCATATAGCCAGTTAGCCACCCATTGTTGTCGGTAGTCATATAGCCATCCGTTGTCGGTGTCAGAATTAGTACTGACTAGTCATATAGCCATCCGTTGTTGTCAGTCAGGTCTGAGTAACAATTCATATCAGCATATATTCTTATTCTACTGTCTCCTTTTTAAAATCAAATTTAAATCGAAATATATACAAACAGGAGAGTATTTCTTATGTTAAGAAAGCCGTTTTTTAAATTTAATTTTTCTTTTAATTTTCTGAGTAGCAATCCAATCAGTATATATTCTTATTCCACTGTCCTCTTGTTTTAATCAAAATTAAATTGATATATAAATAAACAGGAGAGTCATTTCTTATTTCAGAAGTTTAATTTTCTTTTGTAAAGCATTTTAAATAATTAACGTCTAACCTCCCTTGTAAAGGTACTTTTTTGATTTCATATAGACTAAGGGAAGTAACTATTATGTCTGTATCGCTATTTAAGGTAATTTTGATTATATCCCTTTATAAACTACTCTCGCGGAACCAGAGTAAAAATAGATATCTTCATCACTCAGTCAAATTCATTCTGTAAAATAAAGTTGGTGCTCTTTTTATATCGCAGTTTATATATACTAATAACAATAAAATGGGAAAGACTTGTATTTTGTATTTTTTTTTTTTTACACTGTATGTTTGTTTAATTGAAAGGTGAAGAGCTTGAACAAATAGTATCGGTAATAATCTAGATGTGATTCGGTGAAGAAAAAAAAAAAGCGAACGTCTGTAGTCAAATTACAATATCTTTATACTTAAAATGTCCAGGTTTAAAGAGAGAGAGAGAGAGTTTTATGAATATATACAATAACAAAATTAAACATACAATGATGTTAATACATTTCTTTTCTCTCCCTCTCTCTCTGTCCCCATCACAACTTTTTTTTTTAATTATTATTTTTTTTTTTTTTTTAAAGAAAAAATGAAATATTGATCTAGAAAAACTGAAAGGAGTCTAGCATGCGAGTGAGTCGTTGGGTTGTACGAAACTGGAAAGCGAAATGAAAGCGAGGTCCGTCCTCACGTCATGCTAGGATGGAATCTCGGTCGTATCTGTTTCCGAGCGCGCCACTGGCAATGTTCCCTGTAAGGTGCGCAGCTGCGCAGCAGTTTCAAAATTCTGCGCACAAGTTTTGGTAGCAAGCTCAAACAACCGCCGCCAGATCCGCGCACACCGGAAAAATATTAGAGGGAACGTTGACCACTGGCCCGTCTTGTCCGCTCCGGTGATGGAGTGCGTGAGTGTGCATGTTGGGTCCCGAGAAATGGTGAAATATGCCTGAGTAGGATACAAGAGGAAACTTTAGCGGTCTGCGGTGATTCTGACGCACAAATTGGCCGTCAAACTGGGTATATGAGAAAGACTAATCGAACCATCTAGTTTGAATTGTAACATGGGAATTTCTCATTTCTAACCAAATAAGCATTAATCCAGGTAATGATTATATTATTAGTACTCCATCCTTTTCGGACTTCTTTTTGTGTAAATCTTTGGAACCGCATTCCGGCGTACCTTTTCATCCACTTTTAAAAATATGTACTTACAATTTTATATTTTAAAAACAGGTACATGTATAATATAGAAAGGGTTTGGTGAGAGCGCGTTTGGTTTAGTGACTTTAGTCTATTTCCCTTAAATCTTTGCACCCTGAAACGTAACCTATAGGACTGGGGCTCTTAACCTGGGGTCCACGGACCCCCCAACGGGTCCATGGATGGGATTCATGGGGTCCGTGAAAGTCAAATATTCACTATATTTTTATATTCTGCTTACGGGCATTTTTCTAGGGAGGGGTTCCATAGCTTTCACCAGATTTTCAAAGGGGTCCATGACCACTGCTATCAGGCATGACTGACTTGGAGAAGCAACAGTTGAAAATATGCATTACGTAAAGTATGACAGTCATCTACAACAGGTACATTGTGCTTTTGGTGTAGTCAGTCATCAAAACAGGTATACTGTGCTTTTGGTGTAGTCAGTCATCAAAACAGGTATACTGTGCTTTAAGTGTAGTCAGTCATCAAAACAGGTATACTGTGCTTTTGGTGTAGTCAGTCATCAAAACGTGCTTTTGGTGTAGTCAATCATCAAAACAGGCGCAATGTGCTTTAAGTGTAGTCAATCATCTACAACAGTTACATTGTGCTTTAAGTGTAGTCAGTCATCAAAACAGATACACTGTGCTTTAAGTGTAGTCAGTCATCAAAACAGGTATGCTTGTGCTTTAAATAGAGTCAGTCACCTACAACAAATTTACTGTGCATTAAGAGCAATTAGTCATAATAAATTAATTTTTAAAAATACGATTTTGTGGCAATTACCATTTTCATGTTGTGATTTTTCCAACAAATTAATTCACTCACTTACACATCATATCACATTTCGCTACTTACTCAGGACAAAAATAATTACAAGAAAACACGTGACGCAAATTGTGAGGTTCCTTTACACAAGCAAACGCACACACAGCAGTCTTGATACCAGAAATATTCGTATAAGAAAGTTCGAATTAATCAAATTTATTGCATATGCAAAAAAAAAATTGTATATTTATTAAGCAAATGCTAAATTCTTTTGATTACCTACATACTACTCTTCTAAAATCGTCACTCTCCAGTTCGCCATCTCGTCCAATTTCAAAAGCCAAAGGGAGAGAACTTAATCCTGCACAGGAGAGCAAATAGGAAGAGAAGCATTGCCAATTACCAAACAGTACGTGTTACATGACGCACAGCGCGCGCTAGTATCGAATAACCAGTTATATTCCTTTACGGACATTTCTGCTTCTTGTCACAAAAACAAAACATAAAAGACATACCTGAACTCTGTCAATTGTTTAGAGACCCCCACCCTCGCCTTACCAGTGCACGAAAGTGAACGCAATGTGATATGCATCCATATTCCTTTGAGTATTTTATTTTTATAATATTACATATGACAGACACAAATAGAATTAGTTCAGCTTATTTAGTGCTGAATTTTATAGCATTACATCTATATAAGATACCATTAGAATGATTTCAGTCTATTTTTGTGTTGAATTTTAGTTTAGGCTATAATAGCCTCTACGAGACGCGATGAGAGTTAAAGATATTGTTTATGCGTGTGTGTGTGTGGGGGGGGGATACTTTACTGGATAATGAACTAATGTTGTCTGTTTCCTGGATAATCAGCTAACGTTGTAGAATTCCCTGATAATGAACTAACGTTGTAATTTTCCTGGATAATGAACTAATGTTGTATAAATCCCGGATAATGAACTAACATTGTATGTTTCCTGGATAATGAACTAACGTTGTCTGTTTCCTAGATAATGAACTAATGTTGTATAATTCCCGGATAATGAACTAACGTTGTATTTTTCCTGGATAATGGACTGATGCTGTATAATTCCCGGATAATGAAATAACGTTGTATGTTTCCTGGATAATGAACTAACATTGTATGTTTCCTGGATAATGAACAATGGTTGTATAATTCCCGGATAATAAACTAACGTTGCATGTTTTCCGGATAATGAACTAACATTGTATGTTTCATGGATAATGAACTAATGTTGCATAATTCCTGGTTAATGAACCAACATTATATAGTTCCCAGGTAATAAACTAACGTTGTATTTATTCTAGCTAATGCCTTAACGTTGATTGTAAAGTTCTTGGATAATAAACTAACTTTGAATTTATTCGTGATAATGAAATTAACATTGTATACTTCCTGAACTAATGCTGTAGTGGTTCCCAGATAATGAATTAACATTAAATGGTTTCCGTATAATGAACTAACGAAATACGGTGACTGGTTCCCGGATAATGAATAACGTCTGGATAACAACTTTGACTTAATTTCAATCTTCAGGAAACACAAGACACTTAAAGCTATCGAGGTTCACTGTGTGCAAATGAACACCGACATGACATGGAGGAACACTCTTTCTGTGACCGACATAGAGGAACACTCTTTCTGTGACCGACATAGAGGAACACTCTTTCTGTGACCGACATAGAGGAACACTCTTTCTGTGACCGACATAGAGGAACACTTTCTGTGACCGACATAGAGGAACACTTTCTGTGACCGACATAGAGGAACACTTTCTGTGACCGACATAGAGGAACACTCTTTCTGTGACCGACATAGAGGAACACTCTTTCTGTGACCGACATGGACTCAAGGCGGGCTGTCCGGGGCACAATATTTTTCTTTTAATATTTATTGGGGAGGAGGGAATGAATGGCTCCAAAAGAGGTGAGTGAAAATAATTTTAGATAGTATTGCTGGAAAACGAATTAATTAATTATAGAGACTAAATAATGAATTCATAAATTATGAAGCCAAACCGTGCAATAATATTAGTGCTCATTTATGCAATTTATTTTTGAAAATGTTTTTTATAAGCGATGCCCTGACTGTAGGGGGGGGGGGCACGCAAAGTAGAAGGTTCGCCCTGGGCATAAATATCTTTGCATCGGCTGTATGTCTAGGGTCTTGTTACACATAACACATTTCAAACCCAGAAAACTCATTCGAGCTGTCCTTTAAATTCACGTCTGCTTTCGAAAACTATAGTCACTCAGATTATTTTCTGCTTTAAAAATGAATTGGGAATTTTTTTATTGTAACTGAATGTAAACATAATTAAACATATCAATCTGTCATGTGCCGTAGCAATCAAATGATTAATGAACCTTAGATCTACAAGCCATTTTTTTTCACCTCAGTTGTTCGTTATTTAAATATCCAATCTATGAGACAAATCGTCTCTGGATGGGTGAATAACGCATCCAGCATGCTAATGAGCCCTTCATGTTGTAAAATTACATTATTTTGTGAATATAATATATAGAAGTGTCGTCCATTTGCTTTATCAACAAGGAGTAGGCCCTTACATACAAATAGTTGTTATTATTTCATTATCTGTGTTTGAAATTCACGTGTATAAAGTGCCCGCTTCTCTTTGTATAATAATTATTATAAGAATGTTTGCTGTGCCGCCAATCAATGGTTTGCACTAAGATTGTGTTAAGCACAAGAATTGTGTGAATACATTGTCTTAGCCATTTTTATATGAAGGTATATATATTGTCTTAGCCATTGTTATACGAAGGTATATATATTGTCTTAGCCATTGTTATATGAAGGTATATATATTGCCTTAGCCATTGTTATATGAAGGTATATATATTGTCTTAGCCATTGTTATATGAAGGTATATATATTGTCTTAGCCATTGTTATATGAAGGTATATATATTGTCTTAGCCATTGTTATATGAAGATATATACGTATAATGTTATGCTAGATAATTTTATGCCGGCCACTGTGTTCCTTGTAAAAGAGTGAAAGCTCTCAAATTTATGATGTTGTGCATAGATCTATCTATAGCCTCCATCGCGCATGCTACATGGATGATGACGTACATTAATCTATATATAACTTCGAACGCGCTTACTACATACTGATTGCTGTTCGCCATACTCCCATTCTGAAAACGGTGACGTCATGATGACCTATGAGAAGTGTGTGCGTTGTACAGAATAATGAAAGTAAATACGATAGGAGTAAACCATTGAAACCTGTTTTTTCTTGTTTATTTTTATTTTTAATAGCGGTTCCTTTGCTGGAATGTCTACATCTGTGTTTCTGCAACTGTATATGTACAGAGTTTGGTCTGTATACTTGATTCCTGTTCTGGCTTTTGTTCAGGCCACAAAATGCCATTACCAGACATGTATTACCAACTCAGCCATATTCATCCCAGAGTAGTCTAAATTGCTTGCCAGTAACTGTGTGGGTAGATATCCTCTGCAAAACTGAAGGTGTCCAGAAGCCCCCTTCAAGTGAGATTACTACCAGTGCAGCAATAGACTTTTTTCGTCACCTGAGTATACCCAGAGATTCATGTCTATTGTGTCAAATTCAAACATTGTTTTGTCGATTAGATTGAACTCTCTATTACAGCAGCTCAGTTTGCTCATCTGTTATTTATTCAACTCACCAGTCACAAGTTCTACTATTACACTCTTGTTCCTTCTGTCTATAAAAGTCACCAGTTCTACTATTATACTCTTGTTCCTTCTGTCTATAAAAGTCACCAGTTCTACTATTATACTCTTGTTCCTTCTGTCTATAAAAGTCACCAGTTCTACTATTATACTATTGTTCCTTCTGTCTATCAAAGTCACCAGTTTTACTATTACACTCTTGTTCCATCTATCTAAGTCACCAGTTCTACTATTACCCTTTGATAGACAGAAGGAACAATAGTGTAATAGTAGAACTTGCACTTGTCTGCCTGGTTTGCGACTAATTACATCTATACAAGTCAACAGCTCGTCTATTATACTTTTTTGTTCCATCTAATCATCACCAATTCGTCTATTACACTCTTGCTCCTTCTGTCGACCTAAGTCACCAATTCAAACTTTTCCTTCTGTCTGTCAAGTCATCATCTCGTTTGTCACTCTCTTTTCCCTTCTGTCTATAAAAGTCACCAGTTCTACTATTATACTCTTGTTCACGGATTTCACAAAGATCAAAGACTGAACTGAACAAAACTACACCTCATTTTCGTAGTCTCACTTCCTGACGTCATCATATTGACATCATTTTCGTAATCTATCATATTAACATCATTTTCGTAGTCTCACATCCTGATGTCATCATGCTGACCTCATTTTCGTGTAGTCTTACATCCTGACGTCATCATATGGACACCATTTTCGTAGTTCCACATCATGATTTCATTATTTTCTTGGCTTCGGCTTCAACATAGCGATCTATAACTATTTCTATTAAGTTCTGAAACACATCATCTCAATCAACGTGAGAGGATGCACAAAGGTGTAAAGGAAAAAGGTTCCCCACTCCACCGTTTATTTGTTTTTGTTGCGGTTGAATGATGTTCTTGCAGTGTATAGATAAGAGTCGCTTTTTTTCTCTCCCTACTGTTTGCTTGGCCGGACTTATATTCGAATTAACCGAAGTTAAAATGTATTAACCCACCTGTCCTTCTAACAATAAATAGCAAAAAAGTTTAGATTAAACCTATATACTGTTAGATGGACTCTTATTTCAACATGTCCTTCACAGAGGTTGACTTGTAGGGTACATAACTCGGACCTGATTTGCTCTGACTCCGAGAGGACGGGGTCTGACTCCTGTATGTAGTGTATGAAACATGGCTTGACTCGGCAAATTGCACTGCTGAGCGAGACAGTTCATTATTGCCGCTGTCAACTTCACATAATATGGGGTTTGATTTTTCTTCTCACAAGGATTTGTTTTTCTTAAATCCCTCCAGTCTGAAAAAGGTAAAAATGACCCTCCTAAACTCCACAAATGTTCTGGAGTACTTGTTCACTGGGATATACTTTAATACCAGTAATCATTATCTCTTTGGGACAACATACTCAGTCATCAAAATTGCCCATATTACTCATTCAAAATTACTGCTCACAGTACTTATCCAAAAGTACTGCCCACACATTACTCATTAAAGGTGCTGCCCACATTACTCATCCAAAAGTACTGCCCACAGTACTCATTCAAATGCATTGTCTACTTTACTCATTCCAAAGAACTGCCCCATTATTTATTCAAACGTTTTTGCCCACAGTCCATGGACACTTACTTAATTGGCCATTGCTCAAGTTACTCATAATATGTAGGGCCTATGTAGTGCACATATTACACTGAGTAGTATAGACACTGAAAGCCTACAACATTTTACAGTATTGAATGCCTAGCCAAAGTAAAGTGCTGGCCCATAGCTCTCTACAGATGTGACTGTAAATGTTTGTCTTTGATGTTGTGGAAGAGAGAAAAGGTCTACAGCGCACGCATATCCGCCAAGTGAGAGAGACGAGTTGTGTCTTCTGGAGAATTATTAATAACATATATTAAGATTCTCATCAGTTGTAATTAGTAACGGGTGATTAATTAACAATAATAATCGTAATTGAGAACCAGTGTGGCGTTGACGTCACACAACAGCATTAATTATAACTCCGCAAATCTTATTACAGTGTTAATTTTAACTCCATACATCCTTTAACAGTTTACTGTATAATTAGTCAAGTATTATCTATAGAGTATTGTTTTGTTTACTGAATAATTAGCTGAATAATATTGCCCATAACTTTAAAGAAAGCCAAATTAAAGGGTGACCTACATCTTTTTAGTACCTACCGAATAAGGAACCAAATTAAAGTGTTACAACTTTCTACATATATTAAGCGAAATTTACGTGTTATCTATAAGTCCCTACTCTTGTACTGTGTACTGATTACGACAAGATGTTCAAGTCTTGGCCATAAACTCGAGCAAGGTCATTGATAAAGACAGAATTACAGTCACTTCTATCTTCAGTAGACTCGTGCTCAATTTCATCTTGCCAGACAATGAATCAGTCACTAACTAAAAATAGTATTAGCGTGTGTAGTATTTACACGCATGTCGGGTACAGAGATAGTGAGGCTAACTGATTATTATTTCATATTTACACTCGTGTGCTGATTCCAACACGCACTGTCCCACCGGCAATAAATCTGGAGTTACGTGTACATCTAATTCTAACCCAATGCCCAGTATTGCTGCAAGCCAGTGATCCCCCTCCCCCCCCCCAGTTTAAATAATTCTGGCGTTACGGGGTACGTACTATCGAGTATTCCGTCGAAAGAGTCGAGTGCCACTGCAAGCCAGTGATGTTTGATTTCACGTCTAATTGGTATTTTCACACAACTTCCTCAGAAGTAAAAATAGTCAAATCAAACTTGTACTGTACTAACAAGAATTCAAAATTAAAAGATTTGTCTCCAAAGAAAATAATTTCTTTTTTACTGTGTCATATAAACCTGAATCAGTACATTTAATGAGTAATTTTATTTTAGAGGGGAAAAAAAAGTCTCTGTAATATCGTGATTTTGTTATTTTGAATTCTTTTTATTTTTGGGGGAATTTTAAGCTAATTATTGTAAATCCTTTCAACAAAATGTTTAAATCCTTTTAATTTGATCCATCATATTCCATTTAATTAATCACTACAACTGCAGATTTCATGGCTCTTTACTTGAACAAATTTATACAACTGGCAGGTATTGAAACTGATTGAAATAATCCACCATTCGCTTAGAATTCACTGTATCAAGTGGATGGAACGAGACTATTGACAATTTTCTTACAACTGACTCACTAATTAACAACAGAAAACAAAGCTTTGGCTGCTGTCTTAAAACTGACTCACTAATTAACAACAAAGAACAACAAAGCTCTGGCTGCTGTCTTAAAACTGACTCTAATTAACAACAGAAAACAAAGTTCTGAGTGCTGTCTTAAAACTGAGTACCTAATTAACAAGTGGAAAAAAGCTCTGGCTTCTGTCTTAAAACTGACTCACTAATTAACAATAGAAAACAAAGTTCTGACTGTTGTCTTAAAACTGAGTCACTAATTAACAACTGGTAAAAAAGGTCTGA
Source organism: Sinotaia quadrata (assembly GCA_028829895.1). Classification (NCBI taxonomy): domain Eukaryota; kingdom Metazoa; phylum Mollusca; class Gastropoda; order Architaenioglossa; family Viviparidae; genus Sinotaia; species Sinotaia quadrata. Next base: position 49,361,999 of record CM054183.1, read on the forward strand.
CTGCTGTCTTAAAAATGACTCACTATATTAGCCCAACTATATATCTATAACTTATTAGCCTACTGACTCACTGTATCACCTAGATAAAACAATGCTTTGACTGACTCACTGGTTAACTATTTAAAACAATACCCTGACTGCTGATTTAAAACAGACTCACTGTATTAACTACTTAAAAGAATGCCCCGACTGTTGTCTTAAAACTGGCTCCCTGTATTAACTACTTAAAAGAATGCCCCGATTGTTGTCTTAAAACTGGCTCCCTGTATTAACTACTTAAAACAATGCTCCAACTACTGCTTTAAAACTGACTCAGTGTATCACCTACAAAAAAAAAAACAATGCTTGACTAGTCTTACAACTGTTGGCTCGTATTAACTACTTAAAACAATGCTCTGACTGCTGTCTTAAAACAATACTCTGACTGCTGTCTTAAAACAATACTCTGACTGCTGTCTTAAAACAATACTCTGACTGCTGTCTTAAAACAATGCTCTGACTGCTGTCTTAAAACAATACTCTGACTGCTGTCTTAAAACAATACTCTGACTGCTGTCTTAAAACAATACTCTGACTGCTGTCTTAAAACAATACTCTGACTGCTGTCTTAAAACAATACTCTGACTGCTGTCTTAAAACAATACTCTGACTGCTGTCTTAAAACAATACTCTGACTGCTGTCTTAAAACAATACTCTGACTGCTGTCTTAAAACAATACTCTGACCTGTCTTAAAACTGCTCTGCCTGCTTTCTTAAAATGAAGTACATTAACTGGCAGAAACAAACTGTCGGCTGTTTGTCGAGAACCCACTACAGGTGGCCGAGCCATTACCCTATATGTTGACCATAGATCAGGTATTTTATCGTAGGGTTCTGATACGTCATACAGAGTTCCCTCCGTGATAGCCTTGTACGTGAATAGTCGTCCTCGAGACGTTTGCGCTATAGCAACATATCATCTCAACGTGCATTACGTTTGCGCTATAGCAACATACCATCTAAAGGTGTGACGTTTGCGCTATAGCAACATATCATCTCAACGTGCATTACGTTTGCGCTATAGCAACATACCATCTAAAGGTGTGACGTTTGCGCTATAGCAACATATCATCTCAACGTGCATTACGTTTGCGCTATAGCAACATACCATCTAAAGGTGTGACGTTTGCGCTATAGCAACATATCATCTCAACGTGCATTACGTTTGCGCTATAGCAACATACCATCTCAAGGTGTGACGTTTGCGCTATAGCAACATACCATCTCAAGGTGTGACGTTTGCGCTATAGCAACATATCATCTCAACGTGCATTACGTTTGCGCTATAGCAACATATCATCTCAACAGTATTACGTTTGCGCTATAGCAACATACCATCTCAAGGTGTGACGTTTGCGCTATAGCAACATATCTCAACGTGCATTACGTTTGCGTTATAGCAACATACCATCTCAAGGTGTGACGTTTGCGCTATAGCAACATATCGTCACAACGTGCGCTATAGCAACATATCTCAATGTGTGACGTTTGCGTTATAGTAGCATATCTCAATGTGTGTGAAATTTGCGTTATAGCAACATATCATCTCAATGTGTGTGATCTTTGTGCTATAGCTACATATCATCTCAATGTGTGACGTTTGTAATATCACGGTTATAAACCTGTTAATGATATCAACTTAGGCCTTAGGGTTCGAGTAAGTAGTACGAGGCCTTAGGCTTAAATTAGGAATGAGATTAGGTCTGAATTGTCAGCATTGAGTGAAATAAATTCAACAAGGCACTGTGTGAAATAAATTTGCTGCAAGTTCAGCGCTGAAAAAATATTTTTTAAAGCCAGAATTTCGGAATAATGCACTATTCAGTTTTCATCTTTTATTACCACAACCTTCCAAAGTAGCTACTAACTTTTGTGAGAAACTCCGGTATCCTTTTCTTTTGTGTACAGCTGTTAAGGACGCTGACGGCTCAGGACACGTGACCTTCAGACCGCATTAAAGTGCATCTGACGCAATCGTCAGGATCCGCCCCTCTTTGCCCTCTGTGGTCGTTTGTCTATTAGTGAGGTTAGGTCTACGTGACTTGTTTAGTCCCCATTCTTTGACTAACTAACAGATGTCCGCGAAAGCGGCGGAAGCCGAAAGCGCCCCCCCCCCCCCCCTATTAATAATAATAATAACAAACAGATTCCTACATATTGTCTCAAGACGTAATTTCACTTCAGTCACGCGACGCCTAGTGACAGCTTGAGGACGATATTTATTTTGTCTCTGTTGACCGATTCGTGGTTGTTCTGTCCCTGAAAGTAATTGGGTGGAAATTTTTGTCTCCCTTGATCTATGCCCTGGCCCTGAAAGTGTGGTTGAAAGGTCTATTCATTCTTTCAGTTTTTTTAAAACCGGGTAAAGTGAACACACCAGAAGTTTACTTCGAGTACATGCCCTTGTTTACGACTCGCGGTTATAGGGCCGTTCGATAAGGTGTGATTGACAAATGGCGCTCAATTCTGGGCGTAGTGTAGTTGTTTTGACACCCATCCACTCATTCACTCAACCACCCACACAAAACAGGTGCGCGCAGATAAACATAATATATGTGCTCATAAACATACATCTACACCCTGAATACAAGTATCCTAAAAGATATGTACTTCCATTTACGGTCATAAATAATAAACAAACATTTACAGTTCTACACGCATGCGAGCTAACCCCCCCCCCAATGACTCATACAGACAACACATATACCCAACATTTGTATATACCTATACTGCCGACCGGCGGGAACAATGCTGACTTTCTAAGGGAAATCTTCAATAATTCTATTCTTCTTAGATTGAAGATCTTTGTATAAACATTAACTCTAAGCTTCTCAGGCACTAACGTAGGGAACATTATTTAACTTTAAGCTAATCAGGCACACACGAAGCGAACGTTAATTCTAAGCTGATTTGGCACTCACGTAGTGAACGTTAATTCTAAGATAATCAGGCACTCACATAGTGAACGTTAATATAATTCTAAGCTAATCAGGCACTCACGTAGTGAACGTTAATTCTAAGATAATCAGGCACTCACATAGTGAACGTTAATATAATTCTAAGCTAATCAGGCACTCACGTAGTGAACGTTAATTCAAAGCTAATATTCTTTCATCAGATTAGCATAAACATTTTTTTGTTTTAGATCTGATCTAAATTAAGAAATTTCACCCGCTCAATTCATCGGCAACTTCATAGGGTCCTTGACATCATACTTCTAATATGTTTCGGTGCAGAGGTAAAAACAACACCCATGTACCGACTTCAATGTTACAAGCTTTCATTTTACAGTTGTGTAGACATGGTTGTCTGGCTTTACTTTTGTGTATCCAATAGTTAAGATTTATTAACAAGACTAACCAATGGGCTGAGATCAAAAGTTTACATGCTGAAAAGAATTCTATTGTCTAGTCACTTGAATTTGGTGTGGCAAGAATTCTAGTCATGTAAGGCAGCATTAGCTTTATAAAGATGAGTTAACTGACTGAGAGAGAATGGACTTAGAAATATTTCATGCATTTTTGCTATTTATATGTTATACTTGTGTTTTACATAGAGATGCATTATGTGAATAGATTATTATTTTTACAAATTGTGAACTATAATGCTTATCCTGCTAAACACTTGACTTTGTGTCTAGTGAACCTATTCATAAACTATTATGCTGTTTGTAGGCTAATAAATACTGTTCAGGAAACTGTAAATTAAGACTTAAATGTAAGAAAATAAAAAAAAAATAAACTGAAAACTTAGTGTTGTTTCCTGATTATATTTTTACAGCCTTTCCTTGCTTTTACGGAATCTCCTGGTTCACTATTTATAGATTGCTATGACCGAGATAGATGCAAGAGGTGTCTGCCACTGTGTGTAAGAAATACCATAAAACTCAATTGATGTATGGTGGCAAGGTATGCTGACTACATCGAGCAATTTGTGGTACAAGAAAATTCTGTAAATTGCTACAACTGTTGTTCTGCTTGAAGGAGCTATTATGGCAGAGGGCCAGATTAGCCTTGAGAGAATAGCAGCAAAAATCATTGTTCTACGTGATGAGGGAAACATGCAAATTCAGGTGAACAATAACTTGTGACTTTGTTACAAAAGTGCACAAAAACTATTGAGACAGTGCTTAAACCAGGTTATGTAGAAACTATTATTGCTTATCTCTAATAACTCAATTTTTCTTATCTGATAAGAACTATCCTCTGATAATAATAGTTTGCAAGTGTTATTGTATTTGCATTCGTGATAATATAATATAATATAATATAATATAATATAATATAATATAATATAATATAATATAATATAATATAATATAATATAATTTAATATAATATAATATAATATAATATAATATAATATAATATAATATAATATAATATAATATAATATAATATAATATAATATAATACACTGAATCCTAATATTTAGCAAGAATTCACTAAATGATGCACTTTCATTTTTGGACGGACACACACACACACACACACACACATGAAACCCTTTCCCTTTCCCTGGTCCTGGGGTGGGGTGGGTGGGTGAGTGGGGGTTAAGTCTTAGACAGAAAAAAAAGAAAGAGTGAAAGTATGGCGAGTTTTGGAGTGGATTTGCTCTGAGCATTACTTTAACCTAAAATCTTAAGGGTCAACAAAATGTTTTCACCGCGAGTATGAATCGAACAGACCTCGCTTTTTCTTTCGTTCTCTTTTGAGCCATTATGGAAAGCATAAGCCATTCCTTCCCCTCCCCGCTTAGAAAACATCTCTAAATTGACATTTACTGAGAACTTACACCACCACCACCAACCCACACACACACAACTTTTCCTCCTAACGTACGTAGATACACTGTTATGGAATAGTGACGTCAATAATCGACTGAAAGCCTAAAGAAATTCTTGGAATGTGCCAAGCTCCTAACTGAAAATATATTTTGTGTGTGTTGATGGAGGAACTGATGTTGTGATTGAATGGACAGGTTTTAGCTTAAAACCGATTTTAAACAGTTTTCACAAGAATAAAATATTGTATGTCTGTGGATATATGCATGCGTGTGTGTATGTGTGCGCGAGAAAACAAAACAATACAAACTCATGCTATGCTTTAACTATGTTATAAGCCAAGTACAGACAACTCAAACTTGTTCAAAATGTCTGGACACAGAGCTAAACAATGCCAACTCAAGTTTGTGTTTGCATGACTGTAAAACTGCAAATCCGCACAATTCACGTTGTTTGAACTAAACACAGACCCAAACAATGCAAACTTATGCTGTGCTTGAACTGATTGTACATAGAATCAAACAATGCAAACTTATGCTGTGCTTGAACTGATTGTACATAGAACCAAACAATGTAAACTTTTGCTATGCTTGAACTAACTGGACACAGAACCAAACAATGCAAATATATGCTGTGCTTGAACTGACTGGACACAGAACCAAACAATGCAAACGTATGCTGTGCTTGAACTGACTGGACACAGAACCAAACAATGCAAACGTATGCTGTGCTTGAACTGACTGGACACAGAACCAAACAATGCAAACTTATGCTGTGCTTGAACTGACTGGACACAGAACCAAACAATGCAAACTTATGCTGTGCTTGAACTGACTGGACACAGAACCAAACAATGCAAACTTATGCTGTGCTTGAACTGACTGGATACCAAAGCTAGAGTCCATAGAATCCAACCAACACTTTTTTACAACTCAGTACTAATGCAAAAGAATACCAACTGAACTCAAGTTGTACTTGAATTTGCTGTACCTGTGCAAAACAATGCCAATATTGATTACAGACTTTGACATTGTCCTTGTAATGCGGGCTACAGACTTGATGCGGACCTCGAGATAGACTACAGACTTGGTATGAACCTCGTGACACAGACCACAGACTTGATATGGACTCCGTGACACAAGCTACACACTTGACAAAGACTCATGACACAGACTACAGACTTGACTTAGACCTTGTGAGACAGACTACAGATAAACGTGGACCCCGTGAGACAGACTACAGATTTCGCGGACCTCATGAACAGACTACAGACTAACGTGGACCTTTTGACAGACTACAGATTGACCCGGATATCGTGACATAGACTAGAGACTAATGCGGATCTAATGAGACAGACTACAGAATGACGTGGACCTTGTGACAGATTACAAATTAATGCGGACTTCATGAGACAGACAACAGATTGACGTGGACCTTGTGACACAGACACCAGATTAATGCGGACCTCTTGAGACAGACTACGGACTTGACGTAGACCTCGTGACACAGACTACAGACTTAACATGAACCTCATGAAACAGACTACAGATTAACACGGACCTCGTGACACAGACTACAGATTAATGCAGATCTAATGAGACAGACTACAGAATGATGTGGACCTTGAGACACAGATTACAAATTAATGCGGACTTGCAAAAGACTGACGTGGACCATGTGACACAAGCTACACACTTGACGTGGACCTCGTGACAGACGACAGACTTGGCATGGATCTCATGGCACAGACTACAAATTGACGTAAACCTTGTGACAGATTACAGACCTGGCATGGACCTCGTGACAGACTTGACATGAACCTCACGACAGACTACAAACTTGACACGGACCTCATGACAGACTACACATTTGACATGAACCTCACAACAGTCTAGTGTGTTGACCCACCTTCTCACGATTTTATTAAACTTATTAAAGGTAAAGATATCTCAAATCATAATAATTTTTTACAGTGAATAATAATTTAATAATCTAAATGATAATACTATTTCAAACTTATTATTTTAAATCATTATAAAAGTAGTGATTTCAACTTGTAGCAATCACACTTCTGACATTTTAATCAAACTCAGCCTCACTTATGTAATCTCCTGTTTGACTTGTTGCTGCTTACACCCTGCAAGTGGATGTAAAGTGTTAATACCCAAAAGAAAAGACCTTGTCCTTCAGCTGATCTAATGCTTGATATGAAAAGTGTTACTCAGGGTTGGAGAAATCTGGGCAACAGATGTCAGAAAGCTTAAATGGTGTGAGTTAGACAAATCAAAATTAGACTGCTTTTATACCCACACTGAATGTCTCCTCTAGATAGAAACTGTAGGAAATATTTCTCAGATTATACAAAATTATAAGTTAGTGAACCTGTGGGAAAACCAGGCATTTATAATTCAGTAATTGCCAGCAAAAGGTCAGTATTATGGTTTCTCTTGCTAATTATTAAAGCTAATCTTTTCTTAATTTTGCAGCTTATTTATACACTATTGTTTATATATCTGTATTCTTAACTGTTAGTTAAGATTTCCGAGCGAGAGTTGAGTGAGAGAGTTTGTCTAACTTTTCTCACATCTATAAAATTGTCTGAATGAGTGCAAGTGACGTCACTTATGATTGTTAGCAATGTGTAAAAGGAGAAATATTGCTATCCTCTCCAGTCTGGCGTCTTGTGCAAAGGAATACAAGCCAAAAATAGACTGCAATGACCCTCCATACAATCATCCCTTTGGTACGCTACTTGGTCAGTGCAAGGATGCAAAACGACACCTTCTGTTACGTAGACAGAACAACATGACAACTTGACAGGTTTCGTTTTGGCCATCAGTGGAAGTTTTAAAAGAAAGACATTCACTCATAAAGATACTCATAAAGACACTCACAAAGACATTCACTCATAAAGACATTCACTAGACACTCATAAAGACATTAACTCATAAAGACATAAAGACACTCACTCATAAAGACAGACACTCATAAAGGACATTCACTCTAAAGACATTCACTCATAAAGACACTCACTCATAAAGACATTCACTCATAAAGACATTGCTCTTGCTATTGCTTGTGCACTGAACTTCTCTAATTCTGATGACAATGAGCTTTATATTATTCTAATCCATCTGGACCTTTTATTTTGCTTCATTTCTATTTCACTTAATTTTGTTTTCTTTATTAAATTCACTTAAAGTTATAAATATTGACTCCATTTCTCACCCCGTCACTTTCACATGTATCATAGAGACTGCATTGACAAGGGGAATTGGGGGATTGAGCAAGATCAAGCATTAAGTGTTTTATCTTAAGGCTAGACGCTTGTGACACGTCATTTTAATGTGCATCTCTTGTAATTGTTTACTAAAAGTGGGTGCGCTTGACTGGGAAATGGATTGTTTTTTTTAGGAAGCAGTGGGGGGAATTAATTAAACAACATTTTATTCTTTTCTTGTCTTTCTCTCCCCCTGCATTTCACACGTATACGTCACACAGACTACGCTCCTGACAAGGACCTCGTGACAGACTACAGACGACCTGTATCTCGTGACACAAGCTACACGCTGGACATGGACCTCTGACAGACTTCATACTTAACATGGATTTAGTTTTGCTCTTGTGCCATTGGGTTCCGACTTCATACCGTCTAATGACGCCAGCCAGACTTCATGTTGTCTTCATGACGCCAGACTTCATGTTATCTTCATAACGCCAGACTTCAGTTGTTTCATGACGCCAGACTTCATGTTATCTTCATGACGTCAGACTTCATGTTGTCCTCATGACGCCAGACTTGATGTTATCTTCACTACCCCAGACTTGATGTTGTCTTCATGACGCTAACTACAATTCTGATATAGTGTCTTAAAGACCGCCATCTATAGATCGGATAATTATGCTTACATAGCGCCTACTTCTGTTCTGATAATGTCTTTAGGTCGCCTACTATTGACCACATAATTCTATTTACATAATGCCAACTAAAAATGTTTGGTAGTCTTGAAGGCACAATCAAGAGATCTTATGGCAGAGTAAATTTGCCTATCTCTGTTTTTAAACTTAATTGTTATATAAATTGTCAAAGTGACCCGACCTTGGGATGTATCTTCTCCTTTGGTTTTGGTAAGAAGTTTTCCACCTATGGAAATATTGTGTGATGGTATATGTTTGTCTTTAATGTTGTGGAAGAGAGAAAACGTTTACAGCGCACGCATATCCGCCAAGTGAGAGAGACAGTGGTGTCTTCTGGAGAATTATTAATAACGTAAATAAGATTCTCATCACTTGTAATTAGTTATAGATGATTAATTAACAATAATAATCATAACCAATAACTAGTATGGCGTTGGCCTCACAGATCTGATGATAATGTTTACATAACGCCATCTACAGTCCTGATAGTGTCTTTAGGACGCCATTTATAGATCTGATAATTATGTTTACATAAATCCTTCTTCAAAGCGCCATCTATAGATCTAATAATCATGTATCTACAGTCCCGATAGTGTCTTTAGGACGCCATTTATAGATCTGATAATTATGTCTGCATAAATCCTTTAAAAAAATCCTGGTAGTGTTTTCAAAGCGCCATCTGTAGATCTAATAATCATGTTTCCATAACGCGAACTGCGTTTGATAATGTCTTCATATCGTGCATGTCTTATATACTTTGTGATGCGAGTTCATAAATTGCAAACTGATTCCTGCAAGTTTCATCTTATATCGAATCTGTTGTATACTTGTGTTTTATTTTTATCATACCTAAACATGCGCTTCTCTACTTGTTGGTTAAAATTATAGTAACTTGCAGTTTATTACGGATATCAGTGTGCAGATTGTTCGGATTGTGATTTACTGTGCTGATAACAGAACCACTTGACTCGAATCATGAGCGTCTTCAAGATGAACATATATTTGATTACAATGCGTTACAGATAGCGCCATGCTAACATTACCACGCCAAACTAGTCAGCATGCGCTACAGACATCGCCAGGCTAAACAGTGCCGCGCCAAACAAGTAAGCATGCGCTACAGACATTTCAGGCAACAAAGCACCGCGCCAAACTAGTAAGCATGCGCTACAGACATTTCAGGCAACAAAACACCTCGCCAAACTAGTAAGCATGCGCTACAGACAGCGTCAGGCTAACACAAAGTAACAGTACTACAACAAATGGTAATCGTGCGTTATTGTACACCATATCGGCAAACGGTCTTACCAGGCAAATGGCTCACATCAACCGAAAAGTCGATATCTCGGTAACCGAAGGCAAATTAAAGGTAATCTAATCCCTAATGCAGGAGGTTTCAGAATGATTTAAAGACAACATTAGCATTTGATATAATTAAAACATATTACTTATTATTATAAATCTGTGACCTTCAACCTGTGTGCCTGTAAATATCCCTCTTTCCTCACCTGCCGACAAACTTGTAAAATTATTATCTAGGATTTTTTAAGAATTCTAACTAATTAATTAGTAATTTGATCAATTTTCCTTTTCCTCCACTCAGATAACTCTAGCTGGAGGTTCAGCAAAACTTACAAAACAATAAATGTAAACAAAATATCTGTTTGTTTAATATAAACTTATAATTAAACAGATATAATGTGATAATTAAACAGATATAATGTTATGTAACCACCCAAACAAGCATATTGTAGTGGTTCCAACACCAGCTAAACATACAGTACAGCAAACACACACATCCTTGTTAAGATAAAGTTATTAACCAGAGACTACATTCCCTACAGCTGTTATCAATTTATTTAGATAACTGATATTATATGTATACAATGCCCCAGCGCTAAGAATGCACTTAACCTACGAGTCACAGGGAGGTGCATTGATTGTACTTGGGCACTCACTCTCTCGTGACATTTTACGTGTCCTCGATCAGGCGAGAGACTCACTCGGATCGTGACAAGAATGGGTCAAGTGGATAGCTGCAATCGCATCCTAGCTAACTAAAAACACAGTTGGTGGTAAAATTCGCTCCTGAAAGAATAACTAGGGGCTGCCTTCAGATCACCGCCTGCTTTGAGACAATATTTCATCTGAAATAATAGCCAGGGGCTGCCTTCAGATCATTGCCTACTTTGAGACAATAACTTCTCTGAAATAATAGCCAGGGGCTGCCTTCAGATCATTGCCTACTTTGAGACAATAACTCTTCTGAAATAATAGCCAGAGGCTGCCTTCAGATCATTGCCTACTTTGAGACAATAACTCTTCTGAAATAATAGCCAGAGGCTGCCTTCAGATCACCGCCTGCCTTGAGACAATAACTTCTCTGAAATAATAGCCAGAGGCTGCCTTCAGATCATTGCCTACTTTGAGATAATATTTCATCTGAAATAATAGCCAGGGGCTGCCTTCAGATCATTGCATACTTTGAGACAATATTTCGTCTGAAATAATAGCCAGGGGCAGATCATTGCCTACTTTGAGACAATATTTCGTTTGAAATAAAATAATAAAGAAAATCAAATGTAGATACAAGATGTCTCACAGCGACTACGAGCGCAATCAAAGGCAATAATATTAGTTAATATATTTGAATAACCAGTCATTATATAAAATATTAGTTATTAAAAGCAATCAGGACTGGGTCATTAATTTGTACATTTCCTTCATGAGTACTGCAAACAAATAAACAAAACCCAACATAAACAAGTACAAAAGGCCAATGTAAGCACAAACGGTTTGAAGAAATATTTGTAATATTTCACAAGACAAAAATAAAAAGATATATTTTCTATCTTTAGTCTGTATAGTTGCCCTTCCTCTCACCTGCCAACAAACTTATCAAAATACTAATCTGTAACAAGTGGAAATGATGTGAGTGCTAATTAAGAGATCGAGCATCCTGATTTTTACTAAAATAAATACTAAGCAGTTTCTACTTTGAACAGATTTACTTTTCCTCCAGACAGATACCTCCCACTTACATATTCAAAGAAACTAACGAAACAACCTAAAAAATGAATTAAAAAAATCCTCATGCTTTATTGTGGTTTCAGCACCACAAGTATAATAAATTGTTCAAACACCACAATAACACAGCGCTGTCCATTCGTCAGCTTAAAGTTACTGATACTACTAGAGAATGCAGACTATACTGCTGCTATTTATTTATTTATTTAACTGGAAAGTTGTCAGGATATGTAGTGGTACACACACACACACACACACACACACACACACACACACACACACACACACACACACACACACACACACACACACACATTACACACACTGTAATCGAACTTGCACATACTGTTCTGCACAGTCTCAGCACTCTCTCTCTCTCTCATAGGCTGAAAAAAAAAACTGGCCAGTTATTCATCGCAAGCAAGCTAACTGAACATGCATTTGGAGGTAGAATTCGTTGTCCCATTAACCGAGAGCTGGCTTTGGGAACACCGTTTTCAAATGTTAACAGATCTTTCATTTTCCCCCCCAAGATAATCAGTTGTAGAGATAAGATATTTTACAATCACTATATTGCAGTTTTAACCGAGACAATGATAATTGGCAATATATATTACACATAAATATTAGTTGCACCTTTAAAAAGTGGAATGGTACATCATTAGTACTTTACCTTTAGAAGTTCTGTCAACAAAGCCTTCTAGTTAGTTAGCACAAGAGATTCGAAGCAAACAGTTATAACTTAAATTAATGTGAAAGTATTAGAATTAAATATTATTACTTCTCATTTAGTATCACTAATATTATATGGAGTATCGCATAACTTGATGGATCTGTTTCTTTTAATTACAATATTACCTGTTTACAAAATGAGTGAAATGAATGTGATAAAAACTAATATATCATGAAAATATGGATTACATGATTGTAACCATTTTTAAATTTTTAAACTATGTTTTAAATTATAATATGTAAAAGGACATTTTATCTGTGTGTAGGTGGGTTATTTTTAAGTGTAATTCATCACATTGTTACTGGATGACTTTGAATCAGATATTGGTTTTGATCCTTTTGATGAAGTGTTAAATTATCCTGGCCATATAGCTCTGCAATTGCTGGATCCAAAACTGTACATGTATATCTAGATATATATTCTTGAAAACCTGCACCATATACATGTAGCAGGCACTATAAGTGAAATGTGGGGAGGGTTTTTGTTGTTTGATTTATTTTTTTTAAACAGCATACATTTCAAAGTTTCGGCCACTAAGCATTAAGCTTTGAGAATGAAGAAGCTATTTATTTATTTATCAATGGAGCACTGCCTTCTTTCACTTGTGCATTTGCTACAATCTCATAACTTTGGCAAATTAATATATAGACTGAAAGACAAAAACCACTCTCAAGAAAAGAACACAAACAATGAAGCAAGGATTCATTCTGCATTGTTACCACTCTCTCATTAGACATCAGTTGCACGTGGTCAGAGCTCTATATTTAGAATTTCTTCAAAATCTCATGATTCTCATGTTTTTGAGCTGTCAAACAAACATTACTGGAATGGCCAGTTTCTTGCAACTAAGTATATCTGGCAGATTAAATTTGCCTACAACTATTTTAAAACTTAAATAATTGTTGGCACTGTTAACGTGACCCGACCTTGGGCATTGCTAATGATGATGTTTGTTCTGATGCAGTTAAGGCATACAGTAGCACACGACATTCGGGCAGAGCTCAGTTTCCTTTTGTCAAGTGTCATAACGTCAATATAAAGAGAGGCTTTGATGTCGTCAAAAGCTCGTTTATTTTCATTGGTAACATAGAAAATCTTGCAGTGTGTGTGTGTTTGTAGCTTATATTATAATACTGATTGATATATGGCTGAGAAATTATATAATATTCTAGTGACTAAGCTCTTGGGTTTTCAATACATTTAAGAGCAATTGAGGCCAACAAATCATTAAAAATCATTACTTTAAGTCATGGCTTTGTAGCTTTAAACTCTCATGTAATTTGAATTACTTTTTGTAAATATATAATCGCTTTCTGTTGTTGCAGCTGTATTTCAAATTTGGTAAACTTTACTTTCGGCAAGGCGAGTCTCAAATCACTTCAGTTCAAGTCTCAAGTTGAAGTCACGAGTTTCGAAAGTCACTGTCGAGTCATCCAATGTCGAGCCTCAAGGTTTAAAGGAACACTTTAAACTTTATCGTTAAGGTGAAAGTAATCCACAACAATGCAGCATGTTGTTGACAAGTAACAACGATATTTTAATTATTATTATTTTATATTATTTTAAAATCAATTAAAAATTTACAAATTTCGACTGAAGTACTGCTTTCGATACAAATGAACTTCTTTTCTTTTAGTTTGGGGGATGGGGGCGGGCGAAAATGGTTTGTTTCATCTTATTTAGTAGGACTTTATTGAAAATATTGTGATCAATGTAGAGATTATTAAACCGCCCCCCACCCCACCCCAGTTTGATAGGCTTTATTAGGAATGTTACAATTTGTTACTAATAAAAGCGCATTTTCAGATATGAATATTAATATAATTTTTTACCCGATAGATGAATGATGTTGCCTTGTGCCACCTGAAAAATAAATAAACTGATCCTCCTCCTATTTAATACCTTGAAATACGCTGATTTGCAACACGCAAAATTCGAAATTTAGCGACAAAGCGTCAGTACAGTTATCCACCGGCGTTCATGTCAGGGGCCTTACGTGTCACTTTCAGAGTCTGATGCATTGTTCTAATTTCTAGCTGAAGCCAATTATAATTAAAATACACACAAAAAAATACTCTGATTTCAGACATAGATTAACGGATACTAACTAGATTTTGTTACTGTGAAATAAAACAGAAATGTGGTCAACATAAGCCCAGTATTGAACTAAATAATAATGTTTAATAAGTAATCTGACTATAGAGGGAAACAAATATAAGATCGAAGTGAGCTTTCCCTTTTTCTGCTAAATTAAAAGGACATATAATTCACCCCCACCCCCACCCCCCCAAAAAAAAATGAATATCGCATCGACATGTGGTGTACCCATTACAAGACCCAAATCATAATTAAGATAAACATTCTGCCTCATTTCAAGGTCCTGTCACCTAGAACGAATACAGACAAACCACACATATGATAGAGTTTCACTTTTAACTCTCACGACCCTTTCTATTAACATTTCTGTATTATGTGTCTGGTCTGTTTTCTCAGTGACCTTTTTTTTTGTATCGGGCTGCTGCAGGCCTGCATATTTTTGTTTTATTGCGTGCGTTTATTGTCGTGTGCTGCTGCAGGCCTGAATAGTTGAGGTACTGAATTTATTATCATGTGCTGCTGTACAAGTTGAATATTTATTTCGTATTGTATTATTGCATATCTATTTAGTAAAGCACTCAGAGCTATTACAAATGTAATTAAAGAGTAACTGCTTTAGATAAGTTGCCACTGTTATTATTATCAAACGGAGAGCTATTACACATGTAATTAAAGAGTAACTGCTTTAGATAAGTTGCCACTGTTATTATCATATGGAGAGTCGACCGGTGACTTAGGCGTCTCCAAACTAGAAATCCTTTGTGTGCGTTGGGTACAAGAGGAAAGGAGTGATCGAGACGGCTCGAGCTCCGAGCTCCACTGCGCATGGTTTCAATACGATTGCATCATTTGTTTTCTGTCGCAGCTAAGTGCCGACCTACATTGCTGGCTACACTGAGATCGCAGGCAGATTACAGAGCTCCATTTTTATTTTTATCAGTGCTAAAGTCTTTAAGTGTACAGCGGATTAACTGTGACTTTTTCTTCTTTAATTACAGTCATCATTCCTGTACATCGCGCTCGTCCTGTTATTTCTACCAGGGTTAGTATCAATGTTAATAACTCTTACGCTCAGTTCAGCCATGTCTATCGAAACTCATACGTTTTTCATTTTATCATTCAGCGATTCAAAGTCTTTAGGATCTATCAATTTCACGTGTAACTTTTAAGCTCATAATAATTTTTGCTGACGTAGACAGGTCAAAATAGTTTCACTGGACAGAAATCAACACTAAATAATTGCTTTGCTAACACCGAAAGGCATTATTTCCGAATGACAACTGAGGAAACTGTTCAAATGTTACATCATACTTAACTTGGTTTTCAGAACTTTTATGTATTAGCCCCTACGTATTACTTGCTATATACTTGTTGATGTTGATTTTGTTTTACTTTCTTTAGGGTTTTATCGGTACTCTTATGTGGAACGTAAAGCAGACGATTTGCAGAAGTGCGAATATGGGGTCACGTTTTGAGCGTTGCCATCATGATCATATCTGCAATGTGTGTCTAAGTCTTGGTTTGCCAAACTGTAATCTAACTTGGTATATTGAATACATGCTTCGTCAACAACACACTTTTGTCTGAGGAGCTTAATATAGTGCCGACTAAAGTTCAGGCTTGAAAACAAATTAAGATGATGGAAATGCATCGTTGTAACAGCGGATAGGAGGTACATGTATGTTGTTGTAAACACTGAGCGAGGCACATTGACTTCCTCCAGCTAGCACGCCGCGCTTTCGCCACTGAGACAACAAGTAGCCGCCAGTCCGCCACGTGGTCTCATAAATCGACCGCGAAACGAAAGATCATAAAGCCCTGTTTTTGTGCCAAACTTATTTGTGAGAAATATTCACACCAGCTCGAAATAGAGGCTTTATCACAAGTTTACACTTCCTTGGCCAAGGCTCGTCAGCCTTCGAGACCAACATGTGTTAAGCGATCGACAATGAGCAGCACTTGACCCAACCAGTAAGAGATTCTTTTTGCTATCGTCTCAAGTTAGGCAGCGTAATAGTAACAACATTCAAGATGGTTAAAGATAAAACACCCAGTGTAGAAATTATTCGCGGGCCTGTGGAGCTCAAGAAACAGATCACTCTGTTTCAGAGCGTTGCTATAATCGTTGGGATTATCATCGGTTCTGGCATCTTCGTATCACCAGTAGGAATCCTCATTCATGTGAAATCTGTGGGCCTTTCGTTGGTTATGTGGGGAGTGTGTGGCCTGTACAACACACTGTGCGCCCTTTGTTATGCCGAACTCGGGGCATCCATCCCGCAGTCAGGTGGCGAGTACATCTACATCAAACGAGCTTTCGGGGATTATCCTGCGTTTGTGTGTCTGTGGATCAACTTCGTGCTAATCTGTCCCGTGGGTGTGGCCGCGTTGAGTTTGATAGCATCACTATACATTCTTCAGCCCATCTTCCCCGATTGCAATGTTCCCCCCATTGCTGGCACTTTTATTGCGATTTCGCTTGTTTGTGAGTACATCATCATTTATAATTATACTATAGATTTATAGTAATTATACCTTTCATTACAGTTTTATTTGTGAGTTCATTGTCATTCATAACTTTTAAGTTTTATACCTTTTATTGTTTTTTCACATCACTATCATTCAAACTTTTAGAGTAATACATTTTAACTTTTAGAGTAATACATTTTAATCTCTTTATTGTGATTTGCTTGTTGAGTAAATTGTCATTCATCCCATACAAGTCCCTTGATTCCAATCCTATAGCCTAGGAGTAGGAGTAAATGCATTAAAGATAATTCTCCATGATAGGCCATATATATATAATATACTAGTAATATATTACTATCTTTAAATCATAGAGACTATTGAGTCAAATATATATTGTCATAATATTAATAATGATAATTATAAATTTGGCATGAATATAACAAAGAAAGAAAAAATTGCAAAGTCTGGGCCAAATATAAAACATCTTCAAGATTATGAATGTGACACAAGAAAACTTTAAGAATAAGAGGCTAACTAGCAAGATATCTCAGTATTCTCAATCTCAGTCATGCACAATATCTGAGTTTTATGGCAGTTGTGTTTTTTGTTGTTGTTGTTGCCTTGTGTTGTAAAATCTCATATATATATATACACTGTATTAGTGTATATAGTACCCTATATAATAAATAAGGCATAAACTTATGATAAAGGAAAAGAAGGGGAAAAAATCATCAAGCACTAAGCTAAACATTTGTGAACTGAAAGACAAAATACACAAAAAAGAAATAATTATAAATATAATCACAGAAACTAATCAGCACATGAGCCAAACCATGGCTATATATTAAATATGACCCAAAGGAAAAAAAAAAGTAAAACTCCCACAAGCTAATGAGTAGTTATATGATACCCAGTCTATTATCTTACAAACTGTTAAAGTATTACATGTTTGCCTAAACATATCTGGTATTCCATTTCACCAGCTGTCACTGCATGATTACTGGCTTGGTAGAATTTGTTCTTGAGTCCTGTTTGCAGGGCAGAACTGGCAGCAGGTGTTTTAGTGTAGTTATAGAAAACCTACACTTTCATTCTATCATCTAGGTCCCTAGGAAAAGGATACATCCTGCTGTATTTATAATATTTGAGTTTACTGTTCCATAACAGAGCTGGCAGTTGTACTTTTTGTAGGAGACCCACATTAACACTAACACTGTAACAGTCTTTCAGTTACGATTATGATTGATATATCTTTAACACCTGTCATTCATCTGTCATCTTTTATATCTCTCTGTCATCATGTTTACTTTGACATGTAAAGGACCACATTTATATTTTATAACAGTGTATTTATAATAATATCCTGTTTATTACAATTTATTTAAAATTTAAAACAGTGTAGATCTAAACAAATTTGTAAATATCAGAAACTAATCCAGAAGTGCAGTGAGTGAGTACCTCACTAGCTATACCAGTTATTACCTGTGAAACCTGTAAAAGTAATAATTGCTAGTGAGGCACTCACTGCACTTCTTATTAGTTTCTGATATTTACAAATTCATTTAGATTTATATTATTTTATTTTTTAAAAATTAAATAAATACAATTCCATTGGATTTCTTCAAGTGTCTCTTTTTCCTCTTGACCGCAACTTATTCAGGAGTGACATGATTTCAGTGCCCTCATTTGAAATTTATTTATTTTGTTTTATTCTTCAGAACAGTAATCACTCATTTTGAAAAAATGTTACAGGCTTTTTGGTGATGATCAACTGCCGCAATGTGAAGTGGGTAACACGACTGCAAGTTGTCATCACATCGTCCAAACTCATTGCACTTGCCATCATCATCGTCATTGGTTTTGTTTACCTTGGACAAGGTTCTTTGGACATTTTATTTCTCAATAAAATCATGCTGTGTAATTTTCTGCTTGGGTTAATAGCCTATTTTTCTTGAAGAATAGCTTAATTTTTCTTCGAGATGACTCCTGACCCAAGGTGGTGTGCTTGATGTTGAATATGTCAGAAGGAAGATTTGTAGATCCCAAGAGCCAAAGCATGCATACTAAAGATTCATTGGTAGATGGAAAGAATAGGCCAGTATGGTTGATGCTTTGGTGAAATTGTTCTTCTTGACCTCAAATCATTTAAACTTTACTTCTCTTACTTTCCCATAGAGACATTACATTTCTTTTTTATCTCCTCAGCATTTGTGCACAATGATCCATAGTGACCTGACCTAAACAGTAGAGATATAGACAACATTTTATTAAAACTGTAAAAATATAAAAAGATTTATTTTTTATTTAATTAAGAAATTTTGTTGTTGCATAAATTGAACAATCAGAATTTTGAAGTGGAAATATGTTTTCATTAGTTTTATATACTCCTATGAAAAGTGACTTTTAATTATTACTTCAAAGCTAAGCTTTCATTTTAATATATTGTTTGTCTAAATTAATATTATTATTGTTATTTTCATTTTGTGTTTTCCTGGTTATTTGCTTAATTTGTAATTGTGACATTTTTGTGTCATTGGAATCAAGATATGTTGTAATTTGAGAAACCTTTTCTTGTTTGGTATTAATTATTATTTATTATCCTGATAATATTTTGATTTAAGCCATTTCCCCCCTGCATTGTCACTTAATGTGATTAGTAATTATGAATGCTTTTATTAATTATTTACTAATTTAGTTATTCCATTCTTCTATTTGTCATTTTGGTTTCTTTATTATTTGTCATCAAGGAGATCCTGTCACAAAATAAGGAAAAGGATTTTGTCACATTGTCCCCCTTTGTGTGTTATTTAGTCATCAAAATTAAATTAGTCTTCTGTATTATACTGAATCTTATTATATTTTTCATTTGAGTTTCCTTATGGGTCATTCACCTGGACAGTCTCCTTTATTGTCATCTGATTTCTTTATATTTATTTGTTTACTTCTCCTTGTTTTGTATCTATCATTTGTCATTATTGTTTCCTTTTTCAAGTCATCCATTTCACCTTGAGACCACAAATGACAAATGATGCAAATAAATGATTCATATCATGCATTTCACCTTATTTTATATTATTTTCTTTGAGGTCTCCTTTTTCATATAATTTGTTTCTTATTTTGTATTATTTTCTTCGCGTGTCTTTTTGAGTTTTTCATATCATTCATTTCACCTTATTTGTATCATTTGTCATCCAGTTTAAAATTTAAAAAAAATTGACATCATGGTTTCCTGATTTGCTGTTGCTATCATATAATTTATAATGTACTTAAAAATGTACATTTTATATAATATATAAATTTATAACATATATGGGGTCATTCTATGTATGAGTGACCTGAAGTGCAAAAATTAATGTGGAATAAATTCAGTTATTTTACATGTTAAAGTCTACAACAGGGCCTAATGCTACAAAATAAACATAATAAAACAAAATCATAAAAATTTTGATGATATACAAGTTTGAAGTACCTAAAAAGCCTGTTTCTGTTGAAAAATTAGAAAATAAGGTTGAATGGAGTTTTGCCATATATTTTCTTTATTAACTTAATTTGGATATGTATTTATATAAAATAAGATATAAAACTATAACTTTGTCTTGTAGAAACCTTATTTGGCTCCTAGTACAAAAAATAGCAGCCATAATAAAAGTGTCTGTTACTTTACATCTATTTTCTAATATATAATAAACATAATAGTAATGTTTATATCCTTGACTGTAATTCACAGATTTTTTTGTCCTTACTGGCTCTGGTTTTAAACAAACACACAATACTATGTGAAATTTTAAATGCAAAAGAAACATTTGTACATTAATATATGAGCTATATTACAATGTTAATCAATTTAATCAAAATATATCAAGATTATTAGAAGTCTTAGCTGTTTTGAAATGTCAATGATTCAAAAATTTTCCACTATGATTATGGCTGTCATAGCAGTGATCTTAATGGAACTGAAAGTTATTTTTCTTATTTGGTACCTAAACTTATAAGTTAACCACACCATGACAAAATGACATGAGACTGATGAGTTATCTTCCTGCAATATGGCACCTTCGAAAAATGTAAGAAGTTGTTAGCAGTATTATCGTTAGTATTTTATATTTATGAATTTATTATTTTCTTTGTCATGTTCTAAAATGGAAATGAGGGCAAATTAGTATTTTTGAAGCTGAATATTTCTGAATACATTTGAAATTGAATAAATTTGAAAAACATTAGCTTATGAATATTTTGATTGCATCAAATGATCAATTGTTTAAAAAGCACATGACATTTATGTATGATGTTTGGTAAAAGAATAAAAGCTTTGGATACAATTTATGTAGAAAAGAAGCATGACCAAAAGAAATTCCTTTTTAAAATATTCCTTCATAAAATTGACTGTTTCAAGTTAAAACTAAAAGGGATACTTGTCCAGAGAATTAGCCATTTTAAAAAAAAATATAACAAATAATTAAATAAAACAACCATTGTTTGTAAGACTACAAACTATACAAATTTTATAAAATAGTATTATTATTAACTTATAAAATAAATAATTAAATGGTTAATAATAATTGCACTTTTTCTGTGTAGGAAACAATGAAAGTTTTCAGGATCCATGGGAAGACATGGACTACAGTGCTGGGGCCCTTGCTTTGTCATTCTACTCTGGTTTCTGGGCATATAGTGGATGGTAAGAGTAACACATTGTCTGTGCTCTGTTATTTTATTTTGTAATGATTTGTGGGCACCTAGTGAATAAAAAGGATTAACTAACAGTTTGACTAAAAATTGTCTGTATTTAGAAATTTGAAAGAATTTTTTAAAGGACAATGATTTCTACTTCTCCAATGGATTCTGCTTGGAGAAATGGATTTACAATGCAGCCATCAAAAATGATAATTATTCAGAGCTGAAAGATTGTAAGTTTTGAATGATTGCACCAGTATTGAAGAGAATTTCTGTGGTTCTGAATAGTCTGAAAAATTTAACCCACTTATTCCAGGCATGCCTGCTAGTATGCTTTTAGCATATTCATACTTAGTTTACCTCATAAATAATGCACAATTTGATCAAAATAATTTTTTAGACTGAAAGTGGAAGGGGAAATGTTGAATTTAAAAATAATGCAGTTCCACTTATGCAACAACAAATATTTTCTCCAATGCTTGTTTGCAGCTAGAAAGTCAGTTCTGTCCACTATAAGCAAAATTTGGCATAAAATGCTAATACAGGTTATAAATGTGTCAATGAAGATGACAGTCAAAATTCTAAACTAAGGTCTAGTAGTGACACTTAGTATATCTCTTATTCTGATCCTAAAGGATAATATGTGTCAGTGTGTTTATGAAGAGTTATAGACATTAACAACACTAATGTACTAAATATAAAGCTATGATAACATTACTACGAAATAAATTAAAATAGTTTGATTCATCCTTTTGTTTGAAGGTAATTTTTTTTGCTTTGATTTTCTTTCTTCAGGAGTTACTTAAACTTCTTGACTGAAGAGCTGGTGAATCCAAACAAGTAAGGACTAGCTATAGTTTTCTGTAGAATTACCTTTGCACAGCTATAAAAGCTTTTGCAATTAAATTCACAAGGCAAGATCTCAAGAAGTATGTTTAAATTTGATATTCCACTTAATAATTGAATGAAGAGAATTTATATACTTTTAAATATGATAATTATTAGTAAATTTAAATTGTTTATATTCTTTTTCCATAGATGGAAATGATCAGATGTACTTTTAAAATCTTTATGCTGCTTTTCATCTTTTGAAATCTAAACATTACTGGAGAAATTTGTGAGCAAAAGATAACACAACTGATTATCTGCTATTTAATATACTTCCCCAAATTATATACATTTATTAAGTAGTAACATTAACAGTAGAGCACATAACCAAATATCGACCATGTAAATTTGTTGCAGTTAATAGGTACACATGAAGTACTTTTTTTAATTACATTAGGAAACTTTTGTTGTTGGACCCTCTCCTCATAAAAGCAATCAGCAACTTTGTAAATTTATAGACAGGCTTTAAACGGCCAGTTGAATTCTTAGATGAGATTTTAGATCTGTTCTTCTTTCACCTTTTCCTCATGAAATCATGAGGTTTTTCCTCAGGTGAATGCACTTTGCATGAAAGAGAGGTCTTTCCTACTTGTGATAACTATGCTAGTTCCTGTCTAAGAGTTTATTATATCTGTAAATATACTGTTGGGAATTGGATGAAGAATTAGTCAAAATTATAGCAGATGTCTACTAAATTTTCTTAGGAAATAAAAATAAAGTGAAAAAATTATCCTACCAAAATTTACACAACATATTGAAAACCAGGTGACAACCAGTGAATAATTTCCTCTTTCAGGTTTACCAATTTGGAGATAATCCACATTAAATACTTTTAAAAATATGTTTAGAAGTAATGTTTCGAACAGTTCATATCATCTTTTAGAAACAAATGTTTGAAGTAATCTTTTGAACCATGAGTATCATTTGTTACAAAACAAAGTTTAGAAATAACATCTTGAACTGTTAGTAGCATCTTTTAAAGACATATATTTGGAAGTTAGTTTTGGAACTCTTTCAAAACAACTGTTTAGAAGTAAGGCTTTGAACAAGTAGTGTCTTTAAAAACAGATGCTTAGAAGTAAGGCTTTGAACAGTAAGTAGTGTCTTTAAAACAGATGCTTAGAAGTAAGGCTTTGAACAGTAAGTAGTGTCTTTAAAAACAGATGCTTAGAAGTAAGGCTTTGAACAGTTAGTAGTGTCTTTAAAACAGATGCTTAGAAGTAAGGCTTTGAACAGTAAGTAGTGTCTTTAAAACAGATGCTTAGAAGTAAGGCTTTGAACAGTTGGTAGTGTCTTTAAAACAGATGCTTAGAAGTAATGTTTTGAACAGTTAGTACTCACATTCACATGCCTCTTATCACCAAAGATTTAATTAAACTCATCATAATGGGGTACCATTGAAAATAAATATTCCATAAATCCAGCCACCAATTAATAAAATGGTAAAGTACATATAAAATAAATCAAACTCAAGAAAGATGATCATTACTAAAGTGCTTTATTGTAATTTAGAATTACCACTAATCAAAACTTCTTGAACTGTGGCCAAGACAGTACGGATGTGTCTTGTGTGGCTTTACATAGGTTGAGGTCAAAACATTTAAGCCAAGTTCTTTAAATGCAATTTGTTTCATTTCCACTGGTGGATAAGGTTGGAAAATAGCCCATAAGAAGTAATTTTGATATTTCAGTAAATCATGACCAAGGAGATATATTTAGTTTCTAATTCAGTGAGAAGTAAATTGGAATGTACACTTTTTTAAATCAAAATTATTTATAAAATTAAAAATAGTTGTACCAACAAACTAATTAAATTTTTAATTGCCAGTACATTTATACTTTCATTGTTTAGTGGAGAAAGATAGCTGTGATATTATATTCAAGTTGATGGAACATTGCTGAGTAGTGATTAATTGATGTTCCAATCTTTCCTTGATTTTTGTTTAGAAACTTACCCCGCGCTATCATGATTTCAATGTGCACTGTGATATGTGTTTACCTTGTTGCAAACATTGCATACCTGGGTGTTCTCACAGGACCTCAAATGGTTGAGTCCACTGCAGTAGCTGTGGTGAGTAGATATGCCTGTTTTGTTAACCTGAGTACATTCTTATTTGGCCATGCATTTAGATATTTTATTGATCTGTCATTCCCTTCTTATTTCGCCATGCATTCTGCTAATATGTTTTTCTTTTTAAGCCATGCATTATTCTGTTAGTGTTTGAGTATTTTATTGAGCTATACATTCTGCATTTTTGCTGTTATGTAGCCACATATTCTTTTGTTTTGTTAATCTGAGTTTCTTCTTATTTATCAGCATGTAATGTCATATACATTTTAGTGTGCTTTATATATTATGCCATACACAATTTGTGCATTTCTTTTTTTTTTTTTTATAGACATTTGCCAAACACACTATGGGTGTGATGCAATGGCTCATGCCATTGCTAATTGCTTTTTCTGTCATTGGCACTATGAATGGAACTATCCTTTCTATGTCAAGGTAAGGCTCTTCAGTTTCTCTATGGATTATATTTTAAATGTACATTTTGGGGTTAATGAAACTCTTTTTATTTAAACCCAGTGACTTAAATCTTCAACCTTGTAAACTATTTTTGTATAATACAACTTAGGGCCTGTTCAGATCCTTTTATTTTGAGGGGTTAATTTGCAAAACACATATAGTTGTTAAAACTCTGAAATATTCCCTAAAGCTCAGTAAGTGTCCATCCGTGACTGTTAAGATTTTCAACAAGAAGAAAACTGCCGCATGTATTCTCTAAAATTTTGCATACATTTCTTCAAACTCTGAAGTGTTTTTTAAAATTCTGCACATGTCCCTTCAAACTCTTAAATGTTCCCCCAAACTTTGTGAGTGTTTTTCTAAACTCAGCAGTTGTGTTGTAAAAATATGTTCCCTAAAATTCTGCAGTGTTCCTCCAAGTTATGCATCCCCCAAACTCTGCAGTGGATTGTTTCTTCAAACTGCAAATGTTTCCTATAACTCTACAAATCTCCCAAACTCTTCAGGTGTTTTCTAAAATTGCAAATGTTCCCATTAACTGGGCAAATAGGTTCCACCAAACTCTGCAAGTGTATCTCCAAACTTCAAGTGTTCTCAAAAACTCTGCAAGTAGTCTCATAAACTTTTCAAGTGTTCCCTATAACTCTGTAAATGTTCCCTAAATCTAAATATTCCCCAGACTGTGTGTTTCCTCTAGCAGTCCTTTAAAATCCTATTTGCAAGCTTGCAAATAGTGGAAAAATGTCTTTTATGAGCTGAGAAAATAACAAGTAGGCTATCATAAGTCGTTATTTTTTCCCCACAAAAATCTTGATTTTCTATCTACTTTTAAAAAAAAAATAATTACTGGCAAACAATTTAACTAGAGTTTTAGTTTAGATGTAAGTCATGATTGCCGAGAACATAGAATCAGATTAACAATAATAATATACTAATAAGTATCATGCGTGGCTGGGAGGCATATTTTGCATCCCTTTTGGCTTATTGTCAACTTACCAAAGTATCTGTACCAAAGTAACCCAGCAATATTCAGATCAGTTTGGATTCAGAAGCAGGTGTGGAGCTGGAGTCTTAAGTCATGTATGATTTTTTTTTTTTTAAAGTGAAGTTTAGAGTCGGTAAAAATGTCCCGACTCCAACTCCAAATTTTATGAGACTTGATGCTAAAGCAGATCCCTGAGAGGAGAGGGGTAAAAAAAAAACTGTAAAAAAATGTCTCAAGATAGTCGTTTATTATTAATTTAGTACATTTTAAGCAACGAGGGTAAAAACTACTTTGTGAAGTTATTGAAACAGTGAGCCCAAAACAAAAAATCTTTTGTGGTACAAATTAGAAGCTCATATAAAAGGCATAGAAGAGGAAGATGAGAAGATAGCCAGGTTGCTAAATGACAGCATTAAATCATCATCAGTAGCCTTGAAGATTTTGAAAAATATCTAGACGTACAGGATTGATCCAAATGCAGACCTGCCTACCCCCCACCTTAGGAAACCAGAAGATCACTGGTCCAAAACCAGAAGATTTTGAATGGAAACCAGAAGATTTTATGTGGAGTCTGGCTTTTTAATAGAAATACCAATAATATAAAATAAATGCAAAATAAAAAAAATAATGTTAATATTTGTAAATAAACTTACCAATAATGTAATGATTAATGCAAAGCACAACAATTTGTCTACATTTTGTCTAGTCTCCATTCCACTGTTTATTTTAGATGAATTTTTGTCAAGCACACCAAGTGTTAGGCAGTTTTATTTAGATATTTCTTTAGACTTCATTTGAAGAAGGATCTTTATTTCAGAATAATGGGCCATTGAAGTACCGCATCATGATTTTCACTTTTACAGAAATTCATTAAATATTTCATAAATGGATTTAAAAAAAAATATATATTTAACTTTTTATAATCTAATGTACAAGCCACAAAAAGGAACATGTGCCTATTGAAAAATTTTAAGAAAAAAGTTATGATTTTATTTTATTGTATCCATCTAAAATATATATTTTGGGAGAACATGTAGAATTTAAAAAAATAAAATTTACTGAAAGTAGCACCTAAAGCATATAGACTTTCATCCATGCACAACCTTTTAATTTTATGTATGAGAAACTAGTATACCAAATTTCAGGGACATGGAATAATTACAACTATTCAAAAGGGGTCTTAGCATTTAGTTCAACAGAGGAAAAAAGTCATTTTGAGAAAAACACATTTAAAGTAAAATAAAGACTACAGAACTTTAAAAGTGTTCAAGTGGTTTATTTTTTTAAAATAAATATACCCTATCCATACTACATTGGACTGCTCTTAGTCATTTAGCTCTCTCAGAATTAAATATACTAATACTATATATTACTATCCTTTACATCCTCAGTGTACAGTCTTTTTATTTTCTAATACTACATAGAACCAGAATATTACAAAGAAATTTTAAAAAAAATATATTTATCAATCCACATTAATAAAATTTGGAATATATGTTGTCTTTGTTATGAGAAAGCAATACCAGTTATTAGTTTTAGAATATCTGGTTCAGATTTTAATTTATAAATGATTTAAATATATAAAACACCTGTATTTTTCTAAATTTACATGTCCATTACACTAGAGAAAAAACAGTGAAAGTCTTCCTGTAACATTTAAAATGTTATTAAAAAGACATTATTCTTCAATAAGCATGCTTTGTTAATTAAGAATTGGATATGATTAATATTATTATTTTTAATGTTTTATGCATTTCTTTTGTCTTCAATGTATGTGTATTTATTATCATGCCTTCTAAAATTCTATTATAATAATGTGTGTACTGCGTAATCACAAAATATCAACGGCTAATTTACAAATACATGTATATATATATAGGCCTATATATATTTCTAATTTTTTATTATTTTTTAGCAGAAATGATTAAAATAAAAAATTCGACTAAATCAAAATGTTCACAATTCCGTAAATTACTTTCAAACAAATTTGACTCAGGATCATTTCTTTATCGCCGATGATCTTTTGTTTTAAAACTTGTGTCACTTTTTTTTTAAAAATAAATTTTGAAGCCTTACAAAAAGTTACATATTATATAAGTAGGTAAGACCACTCGCTATATGGAGACTGGAGACAACGTCACTTTTTGACTGAATTCACTCTTTTTCAAAACTGTCTATCTCGGTAATTAAAAGAAAGAAATGGTTGGAAATTGTTTTAACAAATAAAGGAATCTTCCAACGTTAAATATAAGTTTTGTTTGTACATTTGAATGACGTATTTATTACGTTTTGATCGATAAACTCACAGTCGGTAAAGCGTACTAAAGTACCCGTGGCGAGATTTGAAAATGGCTTACCTCCAACATCGTTTTTGGGTATGCTCACATAACGCGCTCTAGCTTTTTTGAGATTCAACCAATAAAAATAAATCTTATATCAACGGAAAGCTAAGATAATGACCTTTAACATAAGCATCGGTTGATTTAATTTTTTAAAATTTTTATTGTAGAAAATGATAATCCAAATTATGTGTTATGTTTGACGCATTATAACTTCGAAACCCATTATCATCTGTTCGCCTACTTTATACTGTTGAAAAGGTCATCTTTTGCCCTTTAAAATGGTATATAACATGTACCGGAAGTCTCTATAACGGAAGTTCTAATGGCAATGAACGCGGGAAACCCTAATAGTTTTATTCGCGCCCATGCCGAAGTTGACGAGAGATCGCCATCTTGGACTACACGTGTATTAAAATGGATCAACCAGACAACATTTTGCGTAAATTTTAACAAAAACTATTAAATTTCATCTAAATATTGCTACTGTAAAACGATTATTTATTATTTTTAAGTTACGATTTGTTAGAAAGTTTTATTTTGATCATTAACGAGGTTAGCTAAACATCGGCCATTTAAAGTACGGTTGCAAGAGGGTGATGATTTGTTAGGACAAACTGCTCATATTAAAAGCAGTCCTATACAAAAAATACTGGCTGCAAATGATTAAATGATGATTCATGATGAGACTTATTTTTTTAGAAAATATTTTAATTAATCGGCGATATTTTAAATTAATTTTACAAAGCACCAATCCAAAATAAAGAACGACAACTTTTAATGCTGGCGGATTTTTGTCTCTGTGTTACTGTCTGTAGCTGACCAGTACTTTTCATTATTTTATTATAATTCAGATTTTAATAAACAATCTAGTAAATGATGAATGAGAATTTGTCATTGAGTGACCGTTCAGGGTAAAGATATATACTAATATAGTAATAAGTGTATGTGTCAGTGAGTGAGTGAATCGATGTATGGTAAAAATTGAGATCAAGACAAGGATGAGTAACATGCTACACACACTACAGACATACAGTATACACTAATATAGTAGATATATAATAAGTAAAACTATGAAAGACTTTAGCTTTCAATTTTCAAGATATTTTTAGAATATTAATGTCTTATATTATGAAACAAATAGACACCTATTAAAAATAAAGATACTAATAATTACAATTGCTGTTGAAGGGGACTAAAAAATAAACTGCAAATAGTAACAACTATTGAACATTGTAACAATGTAAAAGTATTTTATTAAACTAAAAGAGTATCACTATCAGTTTTGCTAGCTTTGAACTGTTTTTAAAATTGTGCTGTTCTTAATACATTGTTAATAAATAAGGACAATTAATGAATTATACAACTTTAGTAACTGCAAATAGTAACAACTATTGAACTAACATTGTAACAATGTAAAAGTATTTTATTAAACTAAAAAGAGTATCAGTTTTGCTAGCTTTGAACTGTTTTTAAAATTAATGTGCTGTTCTTAATACTTTGTTAATAATAGAATTAAAATCAAAGCAGCATCTGTTCATAAGTTTATATTTTTTCTTCTGATCATGTGTTACGCGAATATGGGTGTATCAAAGTATATTTATGCATATGTGTGAATGTGTCTAATATCCACAAGTGAAAAGACATTAAAATTAAATAAATCAACTAACTAGTTATTGGCAATGCAGTTCATAACAAGCAAAGAAATTGACTGAACAGGATTTACAGGGCTGATGTAGGTACACAAATGGATAGTTCATGTTATGACATATGGTGAGCATTATTCAACTTATTCAGTTATTGCTAAATACATGCACATAAGTATGCAAAATATAATTTATGACTTTATTTAGGTTAGAATGATCATGCTGTCAGTTATAGAAATTAGAAACACTGTATTATAATAATAACTGTTTTGTTTGACCTATTTTTCTCTTCAACAAGTGAGCATTAATTGCGATTGTATTGCAAAAAGCTATATTTTTCATATGTTATATTTATTATTTCTAAATCTATTAAACAAGATTGTCTAAAACTTCACCCTGGAAATGTCTATACTCCAAAGAGCAAGTATACCAAATCTGGATGATGTACATGAAGTAGTTTTTGTTTTACAAGACTCCAAAAGAGACATTCTGTTTTTGACCACTTGCCGTTTGAAATTTTGAACAAAATGCTATTTTGAGAGGACTGTATTTCATTTTCTATGCATCTGTGATCCTTAAAAAAAAATCAGCAGTATAATTGTGTTACAGAGAGTTGACATAGCAAAGATGAACTGTGTATGTTTCATAGTTTTTGTTTTGTGGTCATTTCAAAAGGGGGTTTTGTGAAATCTGAGTTTTTCTGCAATTTACATCAAACTTTGAACCGTCATAACTTTTTTTCTATTAAAGCTAGAGCTCCAAAATTTTGTATGCAAACTTACTTTGAGGTACATAACATAACCTGCAAATATCAGCTTATTTGACCAGACTTCAAAATTTGAGTGGTCTTACCTAATATAAGAATAATTACAACGGATTCTAGAAAAATGATTATTTGAACCTCAATGCGGTTTCAAACATAGGCCTACCGTTATTGAAAACGCCAATCTTTTTCCTAGCATTGCAATATAATTCGTCAAAGTAGCTCGTTTTGGACGGATAATTTCTGAAGAAAATTGCATAGACTGTCTTACATGTAAGTTGAATGTTATTTATTAAAGTAAATATTTCGTAATTGTCACGCATATACTATCGCTACGTGGCCGCCATTTTGAAAAAGCGAACTTCGTCTATCGGTCGAACGGGCAGTAAAAACGTTATGAACCGAATTTGCTTATCCCGCTAAGCTCTGACTTCTCAACATAAAAAATATTTAAAGAAAATGTTTATTTCACGAGCGAAATTCTGTTTTGTCAACTAAAATTAATAACGGCCGACGAATAAGATTCCGGAAGTGTTAGAAAAGGACTCGTATGCTGAAGAGCTCATAGCAGACGACAGAGAAGCAGTTAGAGTTACGCCGCCGTTAGCTCTATTGAACGCACGGTAAGTTTTTCGTCCTGTCATAATCGATCGTGAAAAAAAAAATTGAAAATGAAAATGAAAGCGGAAGAGCGGGAGATTCGAGGTAAAAGCGGGAGATTCTTCCGCTAAAAGCGGGAGATTCTTCCGCTAAAAGCGGAAGGTAGGCAGGTATGCAAATGTTGGCACTTAAATTTGGAAAATTTCAGAGAAAGAGAAATTCCATCATATATAACTAAATTCAAAATGAATTTTTACTAGGCACTGAAAGCAGTCGAGAAATTTGAGCAAATTTCTGAAATGAGTGCTAAAAATCCAATATCCTGGTTACCCTGAGATTATTCAAGATGCTGCTTTGACTGCCTAGGCTCTGAGGTATATTTGTTTTTGCCTTCAGAATCTTCAAGTCTGATTTAAGAACAGTAATGAAACTGGACCCATTAGAAGTGATCTTTTTAAGGAACCAATTCAAGTTTAAATAAACATTATATTTTGAGTTTTTTTCGATTATTGTACGATTGAAAACATTTTAAAATGAAATCTATGAACGCCACTTCTTCATTTATTTACACCTATATCATAATCATTCTCATACATATATGTTTTTAATTTTATGCCGTATGATATTAGTAATAAAATACAGATGAAGTCATGAGTTGGACTTCTAAAATATCAGGAGTTGGAAATCTTTTGACTGACTCCACAACCTTGTTCAGAATTTTTGATTTCGTCAAGTACCTGTATTTCACATATTGAGTTCTAAGCAAGTCATTATTTTTGATTTCGTCAAATACCTGTATTTCACATATTAAATTCTAAGCAAGTCATTATATTAATCAATTTGGTTAATTTTTATGAAGTTTTCTTCTGTGAGGCATTGTTATGCCTGTTATCTTCTGTTATCTTTTCCAGTAATTTTTTAAAATTTCGTTGTTTAGCAAAGAAAATTACTGTGTGCCGCTCATTTGATTGTTTAGATTTATAATGATTTGATTTCTTTTTCAGGTTGTTCTTCATTGGAGCTAGAAATAATCATATGCCATTATTCATGTCAATGATTCAGCAGACATATCTAACACCTGCTACCTCCCTTCTTGTCATAGTGAGTATTCTGTCCTTATATATTAGCCCTCTTAAATTATTAAGTGATCTTGTTACAATGCATACTCCCTCATCATTATTTAGCAGCCCTCTTAGATTAGGATAATATTCTGTCATAATGAATACTCCTTCCTTGTCATTGTTTATCAGCCCTCACAGATTAGGATATGATTCTGTCATAAAGAGTACTCCCTTGCCATTATTTATCAGCTCGCAGATTAGGATCTGATCCTTTGTTATAATGAATACTCCCTTGTCATTATTTATCTGTCCTCTCAGATTAGGATACTCCCTTGTCATTATTTATCAGTCCCCTCAGATTAAGATATGATCATGTCATAATGAGTATTTCCTTATTATTTATCAATCTGCAGATTAGGATATGATCCTGTTATAATGACTCTCTCGTCATTATTTATCAACCCACAGGATAAGATATGGTCCTATTAATAACGAGTACTCCTTCCCTGTCATTGGTTATCACCCCTTATTGATCCTTCCTTAGTGCATATTTCATCTTTGCTTTTATAGAATATTCTGTCTCCCATGTAACAGGTTATTACATATTACATTTCTGTCTATCATTACTTTATGTGCAAACCTATAATAATTATTATTGTTGATTTTCAATCTTATCTATATTTTATTTATAGTATTTTGAATGATTTATGCTCATTTTTTAAAGTCTTTGATTATTTATACCTTAATTTTTTAAAATGAATATTCATTTGAGCTGTCTTGATATACAGAAGGACAGCAATATAATATTATTAGAAGTCATCATAACAAATATAGTAGTGAGTATTCTTTTTGTAGTGGGTTCCCAGTTTAAAAAAGTGTTTTCTGAGTGTTAAAAGTGTATTTTTTCTTTGTTAAATTGTGTTCCCCAACCCTAAGTATCTAAAGTGTTAATTTTCATGTATCAAAAGTATTTTTTCCCCATTGTCAAAAGTTGTTTTCCCCCAGTATTAAAAGTTTGTTTTTCCCCATTAGTATCATACGTGTTATGGATGCTATCTTGGAAATTAAAGATTTGTAATTATGTTTGAAAATTTCCCTTACATTTTGCATTAAAGATTCTTTTTATATATAAAGCATTACATATTTGCATGCTTATTTTCTTGTCTTTCTGTTAGAAAATTTCTCTTACATTTTGCTATCTTGGAAAATAAAGATATAAGATGTAATGAAAATTTTCTCTTACATTTTGCTGTCTTGGAAAATAAAGATATAATTAAGATGTAATGAAAATTTCTTATATTTTGCTTTAAAGATTTTTTAAATATTAAACATTAATTATTTCCATGCTTCTTTTCTTATCTTTCTCTGCTACAGTTGTGTTTGGTGATATGTTTCCAATTGTCTGGAGATATCTGGTATTTGATAGAAATGGAAGGTTTTGGTTTTGCTTCTGTACTTACAATGGTATTAGCTGGACAGGTGTATCTGCGATACAAAGAGCCCAAACTCTCCAGACCTATAAAGGTGAGTTATGTGTTGTTTTGTATAGATTAAATTAAAGATAACTTATAACAGGAAAATAGATATGTCGTTCCCTTAGTATTTGACACTTGCATTTAAAAAAAAAGATAAGAATTGGCTTTAGCCTTTGATTTTTTCCTTCCAGAGTGGCAGTATATTGTCACTGTTCACTTTGAGATGTCCAAATGGCAGTATATCATTAGAATTAGGGTACATTGTGTTGTCATTTAAAATACAGTGTTTTGATACGTTATGATAGGGCACAGTATATTTTCTCTTAAAGGTATGGCACAAAACACAAATCAAAACAAGATGTCTGACAATCTAGCCCAGTTTTTTGAAATAGTAAGCTGGAATATTACAGACATTTCAGTCTTTAATTGTAACTAACAGTTTTCAAATAAATGATGTAGGAAATATATCTACAAATATTACCAATAGTTTTTAAAAAAACATTTAATTATAGTTTGAGGAATGAGAAATCCAAATTCCTTACTATTTTTCATTACATTTAACTTAGAGAATATTAATGAAGTCATTTGTATTCAACTTGTTGACAAATACAGGAATTATTCAACTCTTTTAAATTCCATTTTTTACAGTCATATGAAAATGGTAACTGTAACAGGAAAAAAAATGCATACTCTCAGTCTCACTAATGATTAGATCAGTAAAGACAATAAGATGGCTCACCTATAGCCAGTCACAGTGATGGCTAGATCAGTATAGACAGGTGATAGAGTGAACAAATAATCTGATAAATAAACTAAGGACTTTATAAATTTTCCTAGGTTGTCCTTTGAATATGAAAATATTTTCTGTATGAGTTGAAATCGTCAGCCATTATTTACAAGTGAGTATGCAAAAAACAACAAAATTGATCTGTGCAAAAATTTCTTTTGGAACTTCTCAAACAATTGAATTCCAAATGGTTATATGAAAAAGAAAGCAACATTCTGGAAGCAGAATATGATGTTTGTGTTTCAGGTACCAGTTGCTCTTCCTGCTGTACTGAGTGTGTTCAGCTTAGCTATCCTGGTACTGACATTTTACCAGAAGCCCAAAGAGTCCTTAACAGCTTTATTTATAATTGCTTTAGGAACTCTGCTGTACTTGTTTGGCAATAGATGGAGCTATAAACCCCGGGCCATCCAATCCATCATTGGTATGTGTTATAATATTAGACTTTTCGTGAATTGAATTTTTTTTTGTTGGTATTAATACCTGTTGAAAAGACAATAGATGTTATTCAAAAACTTGATTTAAAAAAAAAAATTGCGAAAAGAGAGAAAAAGAAGTATTGAGCAGGAGTGCTTGACATTAAATCCATTTGGTCTTGTATTGCAGTCCTATTTACAATGCAGTCCCAGTCAAAACCTTGCCATAATAATTGTTGGAATTATTTACCTACTGCACGATTTTACTTTTGACATTGCTTTTGTGAATCACATGTACCTACATTTGATTGAATATAACTGGGTTTTTTTAAGGAGTGTTTTAATTGTAGACCAGTAAAGATTAATCTTTAGTTTAAAAATAAATTATATTACTATACTATTAGAGTTTACATTATATTGTTCTTAGAAATGTGAAAAAATGTGTTGTGATATATTACTTTCAAAAGCCTGAGCATTTTCAATAATGGGTCATTTGTTGTGCATAATAATGGGGAAAAATTAACATAGTGATACTAAAAACATTTTGACTGTTACCTCCTGCTTTTGACAAGTGAGAGATTAAAGCCCTCTGGCTGTATTATTTTTTTTAAGCTCAACTGGTTATATTATGGTGAACAGTCTTTTTCAAAGTCCTTTTTGGTCACAGATGTGAAGTTTTCATGGTGACAAAAGTATTTTTCTTTTCAATTTGAAGGCATGAACAAATGCATTGCATCTTAAATAGAGTTAATTTTATTGCTTATGAAAAATAAAATCTATGCATTTATTTTTTTTCTTAAACTTATATCCAGATTAAATTTCATAATAACAATCATAATAATAATATAGAAAAACTTTTTTATTTATTACTTCGAATAGGTGGTCTCAATCAGTTTTTCAGATTTGATTCAGAGTAAACAAATGTGTTTACATTATAGTATTAGAAGGCTGTTTGCAAAATTTTAAGAGAAAACCTCAAGCAGTTTATGAAATAACATCATTTGAATGTACAAGTTAGTTGTCATCCGTTTATGGGATGAATAAATGTTCATTTTTGATGCATTGAAAAAATAAAGATATTCAGTTAATAAATGGCAAAGTTAAAATTATAACAGAAGGGTATATTCTAAATGATAAAAATGCAGAAGTTCTTTTCAGAGAATGTATTATATTTTATAAACTGTGTGCAAACATAGCTCTTCATAATGTAAAGACACTTGTAATATATTAAAAAGTGCATATTCAAGACATTTTAATATTCAAATAAGTGGCTTAAAATTATTTTTTCTTATACACTTATCATACCCCTCTTGTACTTTTTTCTCACATAATTATTATATCTCTTTTCAGTCCCATATACTTATCACATCTAATTCAGATAATTAAAACTTCAGAATTCTGGACTCATGAAAGACCTATCCCTTATCAGTGGCAAATTGAATTTATTCATGAAATCTAATCTTTGATTATGAAGAAAATACTTGCGACAGTTTCACTCTTTTGAACAATAATTAACAATTATAAGCTCTACACGTATTTTCTTTCCTCTCTTACTTTCCTTTATCACCTTGTGTATATATTCCAGGTCACACTAAGCGTACATTTCACATATTCATTGTTCTGTTATTTTCAGTGTTTCTGATAATAATATATATACATATATGTATTTTTGTTTACATTTGCAGATCGGGTGAATTTGTTTCTGCAGAAATTGTTCCTTGTTGTGCCTCAAGATAATCCAGATGATTTAGACTGGGAATAATACTTAATATTACCTGACATTTAATCATTGCATGCACAGCATTAGCTGCCTCAAGATAATCCAGATGATTTAGACTAGGAATAATACTTAATATTACCTGACATTTAATCATTGCAAGCACAGCATTAACTGCATATTAGTGTGTGTAGGTGCAGTGGGTGATTTGGGCTTATGAAGCCTATTTGATATTTAGGATTGTTCAAATTTATATCCCCACAAATACTGCTTTCAGCCTTCTAGTGATGTGATCTACACTTAGTCCTACCCGAGAAGGCTTACATTGTAACATATTTGTTTTGCTAACTTGTAAAGGAATAGAAGTCATTTTATATATTACAAAAATGTCATTTTTGTGCAGTTTTTATGACTAAAAATGATAAGAAATTGAAGATAAGAATAAATCCAAATGTTGATTAAATTTGCAGTAGTGCAGTTACCTCATTTTACTGGTATCTTTTCACCTTGACTTTGATATTTAATCTCAATTTCTAAAGTAAATGATAAGAAAGAATTACATTGTAAACTTTTGCTCATTTAAATTATAAATAAATAAATGTTTTTATTCAAATGTTAAATGCTTTTTCAAAGTGATCTTTGTTTATGATTTTGAGAAGTAATTCTTATATCACATATGCCTTGAATAGGGAATTATTATTATTGCATTAACATTAATGTTTGAAAGTACTGTTCATTACTGAAAAATGTTTGGGAGTTGTAAAATTATATAGAGAAAGAAATAAAACATAGGAATACAATACACATACATGTATTGATCCATATACTAGGAAGAAAAGAGATTGGTACATGTGATAGAATGCAGAATTGACTTTAATTGTGTGCATATATATCAGTGATAGAATGCAGAATTGACTTTATTTTTGTATATATCAGTGATAGAATGCAGAATTGACTTTAATTGTATGTGTATATATCATTGATAGAATGCAGAATTGACTTTATTTTTGTATATATCAGTGATAGAATGCAGAATTGACTTTAATTGTGTGCATATATATCAGTGATAGAATGCAGAATTGACTAATTATGCACATATATATATCACTGATAGAATGCAGAATTGACTTTGGGTGTGTGTATATAATAGTGATAAAGTATATCGCTTATAGAATGCAAAATTGACTTTGTTTTTGTATATATCAGTTTAGAATGCAGATTTGACTTTAATTGTGTGTATATATCAGTGATAGATTGCAGAATTGACTTTAATTGTGTGTATATATCAGTGATAGATTGCAGAATTGACTTTAATTGTGTGTATATATCAGTGATAGAATGCAGATTTGACTTTAATTGTGTGTGGTGTGCACCACTTTTGCATTTATATATATTTCTTATCCAGAACATTTGTGCAAATTTATTAAATTTTTTTTTTTACTCTTAAGAGTTTTTATGTTATAAATATTGTTGAGTTATTGATTCAACTTAGAGAATGAGGTTTTTTTCATGCAAAACCACACATCCTCAAACTTATTTTACTGAGTAGAATTGGAGAAGTTTTTTACACAAACCTATTCAAAGCAAACTTGGTAATTTGTACTAAGTAATGTCAAGAATGTTCATGTTATTGTATTTTAAAGTAATAGCTTATTTTGGTACAGTGTGGAGGTGTTCAAAGTAATGAATTTTATAGTAAAAGCTTTATTTTGGTGTGATGTAAGGGGTGTTCAGATTAGTGGATTTTAGGATACAAACTTCATTGTGGTATCATTTTAAGACACTCCATTATATCTAGTAGTGTTTTGTCCAGGATCAGAGGTGTAAGCCTGAACCTAGTGAGAATTTTATTATCAAGCTTGTGTGTAAATAAAATATGTTAAAATGATGAGCATTAATAAACATCATTGTTCCAGAGTTAGCATTTAGTAGCTAGCACTTGTGCTGCATCTTTTGCATGTTGTATGTAATATCTATTTTAATAAAAGAAAGATTTTTTTTTTAAAAGGACATTGCTGTAAATTTTTATTATTTTTAAAAATGCATACAATCAACATTTTATACTTTATTGGGGGAAAAAAGTGAATAAATATATTCTGTAAAAGGACAAACAGGTAGCCTCGTGTTACAAGCAGAATACTACAGAGTTCAAGTAGTTATATTTTTCCTTATCTTTATTTTGACATTAAGGCGAAGATATAAATTCAGTTTTACTTTGGTATGTATGAAATGTAAATGGTTTATAAATTAACCTTGGACAAAAATGCACTTTTCTATAAATTTTTACAAACACAATAATATCCTTAGTATTTACAAGAAAAAAAACAGTTTTTAAAATAGATTTGCTGGTTTAAATGAGTATATACATTATACTATTTTTGTTTGATTTGTTGTTTTTTCTTCAACAAATATATATGAATGATGCACCTAGTGTATTCAGTTATACACTTGTTCAAAATAATATTTGTTCACCCCACCCCCACCCACCCGCCTTAAAAAAAATAGCATTTATCACAGAAACATGACATTATTAGATGTGTATGATGGAACTATCATATTTTTTCAGATTTATGCTTTAAAAAAATACAATAAAAGTACTTTTAAAATATAATTATTTACATTTTTATGTATTTTTAGCATTCACACACTTAAGTATTTATTTGGAATTATTATTACTTTCATGGCTGATGGATAAGTGAAGGAAATATGTGTTAATACTGGGAGTGGGTGAAAAAATGTGTGTGTACTGGGAATATTTTTCAATTTTAATCATGACATCTAATATAACTTTGCTATTGCCTTTTTGTATTAAATACTCTTTGCACTGATGACCAGGATTAGATCTGTGACCTCTGTACATAGATCTGTAACACTGTACATTGATTTGTGACACTCTACAGTTACAGGTTTTAGTGACCTTTTTAATACTTTATTTCACCTAAATTATCAATTTCATATCAATTAACTGTTTTTGCATAAATTAATTGTCCTATTATAAACACATCCTTTATTTTCTTGACTTTTAAAAATTTATTTTATGAAAAGTTTGGTAGGGGTTGGTGCTAGTCCTCATTTTCTGAACCATATGTTTGACTTATTCCCTCCTAACACGCAATCCCTGCAGAACTGAAATCATATCAGATTAATTATTTATTTTTTGAAACTGCTCACACAACCCAAATAAGTCCCTTATTTTATTAATGATTAGAAGATTACAAGATATACATAATTTTTTAAAATTGAAGTATACTTTGGATTGTTTTATGTTTCTAATCTGTAAAAAAAACAATCAATTAACCAAAGTGATATTCTGTTTCTGCCTGCCTGGCAGCTGTGTGCTGAGCCTTAGTCATGGATCCTTTCAAGTCTGCAAAGTTTTAATAGTGTTAGAAGCTTAACCCATATAAGCCCTGTGTCCCTATAGTAGGCTTCAGTTACACTAACTTTGCTTTTAGGAATGCAAAGTTTTAATAGTGCTAGCGATTTAATGTGAAAATACAATAATAGGTTTTAATCACAGTAACTGTTGTTTTGTATGCAAAATTGTAATAGTATTAGTGATTTAATGTGAAAATACAATAATAGGTTTTAGGCACATAAGTCTGCTAAAATGCATAGTGTTAGCAGTTTAGTTTGATAATATGTAATAGGCTTTAGTTATACTAACTGAGGCAGTGAGTTTATGTAATATATCTAAGGTATTGAGTTTATATCATATATCTTATATAAGTATGCTCAATATATTTAAAAAAAAGGTTTTAGTGAATTGTAAGAGATAGCTTTCATGACATTACAGTGATTTCTCCTGCCATTCAGTTATTTTCCCCTACAGGTAAATTATGCATAATTTCTCTGTGTCATATTTAAGATTTTAATTTTGTATTACAAAGGTCATATAGCCATTCACATTTTAAAAACATTGATAGTAGTTAAGTTTCTATATGCATCATGTTTGCTGTTGCAATCCTGTTGTTACAGCTGTTGGAAGATGCCTTATGGTAGTTTGCTAACAAAATTAAAATCTATTTAGTTTTCTTAGCAAATTATTTAAATTTCTCAACTCAATTTGACTAACTCCACAAATCCAAAAAAAATTGTAATACTGTCCCCTTTCTTCTTATTAGGATTAGATTTTCTATTGATAACACTGCAGTATATCTCTTTTTATTTCTTTGTGGGACAATTTGTATACCTGTTGCTAACCTTTTGCTTTATGTGAACATTTTGCTGTTAAAAATGATTTTTGTGAACTTGCTGCTTTGTAAAACCTGTTGCTTTATATGAATATATTGCTGTTTAAAACTGGTTTGTGAACCTGCTGCTCATTAAACATGATGCATTGTAAACCTTTTGCTAACACATACAGATGCAAATGAAGGGAAATATAAAATTTTTAATAAAAACAATTTTATTTAAATAAATTTTATAAAATTTTATGTAAAAGTTCATCAGTTATCTGGTACAAAAAATTATTTACAACAATAAAAATTATTTGAACAGACTAATAATTTGTTTGTATTTCACCCACTTTCATACATGATCAAAATGTAATTGTTTGCTTTAGTAATATATGCATTTAATAACTGTATGTTTGCATATTTTTCTGCTTTGTGTTCATTTTCCATTCCACTCAAACATTGTGTCACATAAAATCATATTTTTGTGTACATTATATCTTAGCTCACATTTTATAAATGAGTTTGATGCATTGTGCCTTTCAGTACAGGGGAAAAAAAATTAAATGCTTATTGTATCATGCATTTACTAGTACCAAGTATTTGAAATGTCTCTTCCAAATTGTATGTAAATTATTATCTTTAATATGTTTTTTTTCTGTCACAAATTGCATGTAAATTATTATCTTTAATGTGTTTTTTGTCTGCTGGGTTAGTGAATAATTAATAGCATATCATTAAACAATTTAAAAGCTTGTTAAATTAATTACTTTTTTAATGTTACATCTATTATTATTTGCATTTCTTGTCAAAAGAAAATAATAATTATACTGTTTAATGCTTTTAAGGCTGCTAGTTAGTCATGATATGTTCATTTAGAAATGTACAATGTGTTTGTAGTGTTAAATGATAACTGTACACAAAGATGCATAATAGTGTGCTTAAAATTCCAAAGTGTAAATTTTGTTTAACATATTGCCATACTGAACTGAAATAAACTTTATGTTCAATAAAGACACGTAAGATAATTTATAAAGAAAGGCTACAGGATTAAGCACATCAAAAAGAGTTAAATACTGGCAAAGATTGGTTTTGTTCCTGATTGTCTATTAGTAAATACTAATATAATTTCACTTAACAAAGTCATAACTGTTTAATACTCAAAAACATAAAGCAAAAGTTTCAGTTTTTAATGTTTCTCCTTTTTCAAAAGTTCCTTCTGCCTTTGACTTTAGTGTAACTGTAGATTTATTGTTCTTTATATTTATGTACTTGTACAATACAAAAATAATTTGAAATATTCACTTTTAAGTTGGTGATAGTATTACTAGTGTTCTTTTATAGATATGTATAAATTTTTTCCCAATTTCATTTTCAGTCACTTAGGAAGTACTCATGATTGTTGGAAGTAATCTATGAAAGTAATTGCAGGTGTCCCTCATGTTAACGATTACAATTTACTTTTAAAAGAAAACAACATATCATTCTCTAAAGCAAAATTTATTTTGCAGTCTGATCAAAGATTTAATTTTATTACTTCTTAACAGAATTTTTATCTCATTTAATTCACACGGAGCTATTTTTTATTTACTGCTCCAGGTATTTCTTATAAAAAAATAAATGTTTTCATTTTCAGACACTGAATTGAATGGTTTTCATTTATTTTGACAACTGACACTAATTTTTGGGATGCTAATGACAATTTGTAAACTAGTTTACACTAATGACAACTATGACACATTTTACTTCATTACCCTGACACTAATGCCACCTTATTTACCTTGATACATTTTACAACTTATTTGACATTAATGTTACCTTGTTTACTATGATACAGTTTATCACTTGTTTGCTCTGACACTAAGATCACCTTATTTACTAGGAAATTAATAACAACTCATTAACAATTGTACACTGATGACAACTTGTTTATTTTGCTTTGGTGACAGAAGCTAATTGATGATTTGTTTCATTATAAATATAATATGGTTGATACATATACTATTTGTTTTTAGAATTAAAGTTTTGAAACACAAATATATATTCTACAAAATGTACAATTTTAAAACTTAAATATGTACTGCAAAAGATTTAATTCTCACTCTCTCACAAAGGCATTGCAAGCTGCCAAAGATAGTTTTAAAATATACAAAATGTATGCTGAAAAGATAATATTTTAAAACGTACAGAGACACACATATATATGCTGAAAAATTTATAATATAAAAAACAATTATATGTTGCTAAAAACACAATTTTACAAGAAAATATGTGCAGCTAAAGATAAAATTTTAAAACGCAGATACAAATGCTGCAAAAATCACAATTTTAAAGCACAAATATGTGCTACAAAAGATGCAATCTCTATCTAAACCGATGTAAGCTGGAAAATACAATTTAAAAACAGAAATATTTGCTGCAAATAATACAGAAAGATTACTGCTATAAAAGGTTAAGTTTTATAACACTAATATGTGCTGCACCATAAAAATGTTTAAGTTACTTGCTGAGTCTTTCTTGTACTAATCTTTAATGACAAACATTTGATACTAGCGAACTGTATTGACAAATGTTTACCATTCATGCTTGTTCATTGGTAAAATGTATTCTTAAATTTTTGTTGTTCAACAGCAAACTGTTAGTGTTATCATATGTTTGTTATTAACCAGTGAACTTTATTGTAAATATTTGCTGTTCACCATTGAACTGAACATCAGAAATGTTTGCTTTTTTCTCTTTTGTGCCCACTCTCCATACTACTTGTTTGTAAGCAGACTAAAATTTCATATTTTGTCAGTTTGAACAAAGAAATTGTCTACACAGATTTAACAACTTGAGTATTTTCCAATGTTTTAACTGTGCAGTGTCCTCCACCAGTTAATAATGTGTAAATAAGTAATTTTTTTCAGACAGTACATTAAAGTGATTTTAGTTCACATGTACTGATTTGTAAAACTGAAAGATTTTCTTCCTTGGATGCAAAGGTGACTCAAGTCATTATTTCTAAATACAGTGCAAAATGTGTATTTTGTGAGTGCTGTCATTTAGCAGTCCAAACTGTTCATTTGGCTTTACA
Organism: Sinotaia quadrata; assembly: GCA_028829895.1. Lineage (NCBI taxonomy): Eukaryota > Metazoa > Mollusca > Gastropoda > Architaenioglossa > Viviparidae > Sinotaia > Sinotaia quadrata. Next base: position 49,406,192 of record CM054183.1, read on the forward strand.
AATTGACTGAACATTTATTGTAAATCAGACAGTATGACTGTAAAACTTGTCAGTTGACTATATAAAAAAAAAAAGACTTTACAACAGACTGGTTGAGTATGTACAAACTATAATAATTTTGGTGAGCACTCTGTATTGCAGTAATGTGTACATTTGAATGATATTAGAATGTTTTGAAAAAGAATTTTATACACATAATAAATGTACTAATGCCTCAACATCAAACTATGGTGCACCCTAGGACCAGTGCAAATAATAAAAAAAAAAAAGAGTTAAAATATTCAGTTCCTTGCTACATGTTGATCTCTGAATGAATTTTTTTGGGATCAGGTTTCTGTGCTGTATTGCATACATTTATATTTGTCTCTGCTTTTTTATTATTCTGATTTTCAAACATGTAGATTATATATGTCATATTTTGAAGTGATAGGATGACTGAGGTGGAAGTTAGAAAGACATTAATAATATTTTTGTGTAACTTGGCTTTGTTATTCTTTAATTAATATTGTTTGCAAATTTTCTAATATTTACTTGTTAAAAATTTATTTTATGAATATAACTTGTTTCCATCTGATCATGGGATTGAGTAAAATAGACTTACTCTTTATAAAATCCATATTTCTTTGGGTTTTTTTTTTTTGGTTTGCACTTTCTTTCTTGTTAGTTCCAGTTTCTGTTTTGGGAATAATATTTTTATAAATATTTCTTAAACAATGTGATATCTTTTACAAAATTAGTGCCATAGCTGTATGAACTGTTGGAAGCAACATAAAATAATATAAGTAAAAAATATTTGATTTTTATTTATAATGCTAAAAGTATATTGTTTTCAAAAAGTGCTGTTTCATTTATTTTAGCCTTCAAAGTGCATTTTATTGTTTTTCTGTAAAAAAACAAAACAAAAAGCCCCCTTTGCTATACAAGTCTAAAAAATCTCACTAATAAAAATTTTAAAAAATTCATCTTCCTAAATTAATCAGTCAAATAATAATGGGGAAAAAGATAAATGAATAATTAAACTAATGTACACACAAACAAACTGAATTTTAAAAAAAAAAAACTAAACAAAGAAGAGAAATACAAATGGATTACATATTTTGTACTGAGATGTAAAGGTGTGCTTGCATGAATACATAATTGTGTGATATCGGACAAAATATATATGAAAGTTATGGAAGTAAAAATGTTTGATTTTATTTACATAATAATTGTTTATGCTGAATAAACTGATGTAAATATATGTACTATAATGAATACACTTAGATTAATTTAAATAATTTAAAGACAATTGCACTTATTTTTCTCTTTTGTTTGACTTGAAATTATTTTGAGACACTTTTCTTAATATATGAGGAACAAATATTATCATATACATTCAACTGGCTACTGAGCCTAAAGGCACAGGCATTAAAAGTAAATAAATATACAGAATAACTTTGGAATGACAGTGTTGTTTTAGTCAGTTTTATAGACATAAGCACATTAACTTGTGCTAGGTAATTTGATTGTTGGTCACAAAGACAAGATCGGAAGCCCACATATGGTTCAAAGCTGCATGTTATATTCCAGACCTGTACTACTATACTAGCAATCATTCTTTCCAGCGGAGAAACAGTGCAAGTCAGTGTCATTTATATCTGGGGAGTACAGATATTACTAGACTAACCTTGTCAATCTCTGCTCATTTGAAAGCAAGAACTCTGAAGTCACCAGTTTTCGCCAGACTATTCAAGCAAAAAGTCATTAGTCCTTTTACCAGCCTATCCAAGTGTGAACTGTGAAGTCACTAGCTGTCATAAGACTATTCAAGCATGAATTGTGAAGTCACTTGTTCTGTCACTAGACTGTTCAAGCATGAAATCTTAAGTCATTAATTCTTTCATCAGACTTTAAGTGTTAACTCTGAAATCACTAGTTCTTTAACTGGACTGTTCAAGTAAGAGCTTTCAAGTCATTAGTTTTTTTTACCAGTCTGTTTATTCTATCTAGGTGTGAATGAGTATGACCTGGGTTAACTGTATGTCTTTTCTTCCAATGTGCAGTCGGCCACACTGATATGTGGCGGTATTTGTCTGTGGGTTGAGAGGAGCACATTTACTCAATGTGCCACAAATGAACTTATTTATGCTTGTTTTAATTTAAACACTGTTATACATCACTGTAACTGTTGCAAAATCTTAAATAAAAATAATCTGATTTTGTAAAGAAAACTGAATTTCATCGTTCACAAATACAGTTCCTTTCTATACGTTTTTTAATAGGGAAGACAATTTATAATATGCATATTTGAATGCCATTTTTTGTTGTTGAATGCATATAATATTACCTATATATATTAAAGTCAAAGTTTCTTCATCATTCATTTTTTTCTCTAGTGTATGTCTTTCATAAATGTAACATTATCAATGGTATGATACCCTCTATTTGGTGTATTTATTCAGAAGAAAGTCTCAGATCCGACTATGAGGTACTGGTGGTTGAATGTAACTTTTTGCGTGACACTTTTCATTTTGCAGCATTAGACTGCAATCAAAGCACAAATTGCCAATGAACCACTATTTGCTGCTTTTGGATTAGGTGCCTGAAGTAAAACTGTAATCACCTTACAGTTAAATAAGTATAAATGCCATAAGAACTTTACGAGTGCTTTCCCTTTACTCACGTATTACTCATTGCATGTGCACATTATTTGTGCCGTCTGGTTCAGTGCCATAATTTAAAATAATCCTAGCCCCGAGAAGCAGTTTATGTAGTAGTAAAACCAAACCAGCCAAGCCTTCTTGCATACATGATGAGTCAGTTAGCAATATGTATTATACTCTCTTTAGTCGAAACTACAGAGGGAAAAAATAAATTTATCATGACATAATTTATTTTTTTTAAAGTTATTGCGCAAACGCTGACACGGAAACGAGATAGCGCAGTGACAAAGTTCAAAAGAAATAATGAATATCTCTTTACATAACACTAACCTAGTTTTGTGATATATATTCATATCCTTCCTTTTCTCTTCCCCCCCACCCCCTTACATGAGAAAATAGGCAATTTCAAGTGCACAAACTATTCTTGCTCTAATGTCTGATGCAATTAGTTCGGTTTGATAGATTATGTGTGCAATCATTCGTTCCCCAGGATTGTAAAGTCTTAACTTTAAAACACGGATACAGTTAGTTTCTAAGTTCATATAAACTACTTCCGTCTCTAATAATCTAGATTAATCAGTTAATAAAAATGGACTATGAATGTAAAGAGAAAAAAAACAACCAAACAATAACACTGATGGGCATGAAAGTCAAGAGAATAATTAATTACTACATCAACCAATAAAAATGCAATATTATATGGAATGCGTTTTCCTTCACAGGCTCGCAGCAACACGGAAGCTGTAGGTTACTGATTCGATATGGTGTGGTTTTTGTAAACTTTACAACAGCATAAATTTCGGTCGAAAGGTAAGGACTAAAAAGAAAGCAGTTAATTTTATAGATGCTTGGAAATATTTTTCTATGATGTTAAGTTTTTAAAAAAAAAAATGTCAGATAATAATGTGAATTCAGATTTGCTATCTGAACTCTCACTTTCGTTCTCTTTAGTCCTCACTGAAACCTAGAATAAGATTCTGATTCTGATAGTAACAACGTTCATCGCTCTCACTATTTTGCACGAACAGTGGGATAATAAAACCTGGTTAATAACATCAGTAAGCATCCGTATTTTTACACTAAGTGTGACTTGAACTCACCTGTAGTGTAAATGTAAACTAAGATTAACTTGAAAACAAATTATTATTTCAATGTATAATAAAAACATGAATGTTTATTCATTTTAAATAAGTCATTCTTTCATAACTGTACCACACACACACTGAAGTAATATTTGCCTCAAAGAAATTTGTACAGAAATCCAGTGCTGCACACTGAAAATAAGTGCTTATGAGCAACAACATTTTGTGTTTAAATTGAACTGCTTTATATTTCAATGAGGAAACAACTGAACTCATGGATATATTCTCCATCATTACTTTGGATGCATTTGTCAGTCCCAAAACTTAGTATTTATGGACAAGTATAGAACTTTCTACGACATTCTGACTTTTATGTCACCTTCGATCAAACATTTTCTCTTATTAAGCAGCATGTCAGTTAACATCTACAAATCATCTTATATAGAACTAAGAAAAATCAGCTGTTTGCATTATTATCTTTCAGCCGAAACTACCATAATAGTACTGCTACAGAAACTCCCTGTCGTGTTAGTAGGCATTTCTAAAAGTCTTGTCACTAAGCTTAGTAAGGTTCAGTGCTCTTAAAGGTCTTCTCACCCAGTAAGGTTCAGAATTGAACATTCCATACCACTCTCCAAAAGCTATGCTGACTTCCAGTATCTTTATGCATCATTTACAAACTAATTATAATCTGCATTTCATCTCTCAATGAAATGGGTCCAAATGTCTTATTCTGAAATCATCAGTGTTTGAACTCCATGCCTGCAACTCCACTCATCCTCAGACACCTATCTCTTTAAAACATCTTCAGAACAAAAGCACTTAGATTTTCAGCTTATCAGTAGCATTGAACTTGAAGTATTAATAATTCTCCAGAAGACACCACTCATCTCTCTCACTTGGCAGATATTTGGGCACTGTAAACGTTTTCTCTTCCATAACATTAAAGACAAACATTTACCATCACACAATATTTCCATAGGTGGAAAGCGTCCTACTATAGGAGAAGATAAATATGTCTTTTAATCTATAGTGAGCCCCCATCCACCCACTTTCTTCTCCAACATAAGGTTATCAATATGTGTAAGAAGGTCAATAAATTTAACAAATTTAATATTTATTAAATCAACAATCAAATATACCGCATATGAATATAATCAAAAGAGCGTTGACATTTACATCACTTCGCAACAATGTTCGATTAACACTGGACAATTGTTCAGTTTATCATAGCATAGACATAAGGCAGTCAGTTGATCATAAATACATAATAAAGTTCATAGATTTCAGGAAATGATTAAAGTAAATGCACATTACCTGTTCAGAGATGGTGGCTGTTTCTGCCATTGTTTCACAATCAAGCGGTTTGCAACACACACCACTGCCTTTCATATTTAGGCAAGTTCCCACGGAGTCCCTTCTAGAGGTAATGGAATCTTCAATGTGCTCTCCAAGCAAGCCTAGAGAATCATTCTGAATTTCACGTGTGCTATATCAGGAGGAATGTTCTTGATTTTTTTTTCCATTTGTATTTGATAATCTTCGTGAATTCTTGAGACCAAACTCAAGCCACCTTTTCTGCTGTATTGGCTCTTGAATGGAATTCACAGGAATCACAGCAACATGTTTTACTGATAAGTTGATAACAATGCTGGATTCACACACCAATGTGACCAAGAAGGTACAGTTGTCACTGCTGCCTGAAGCGAAATGGAAAATGTGCTTTCTTTTAAGTTAATGATCACCTTTATGACCGGACTTGAGTTATGTTCAAATTCAGAGTGATTAGAATAGAGTACTTCTTCAGCAAAGAAACTTCCTGTCCATCCCCATTGGATAAAATTGTCATGAACGAGTGTGAGGCACTTAGTCAAGAAAAAATGCTCATCCATTTGGAACTGGTTTGGACTGTATCAGCAATTTTGTAGCATATTTTCAACCCAAGTTTACTCTGACACAAATAATACCATCATAAGGAGTGCCCAAGATAGGGTAATTTTGACAGTTTAACAATTTATATAACAATTAAGTTTAGAAATAGGGATAGGTAGATTTACTGTGCCACAAAATAAAACTTTTTTTTGTCTTCCAGTGACTTTCTTGTAACGATTGTTTCTTTTTTAACTGAGCACAAATTGCAAAGTAACCTTATTTCTTACCTAAGTAAGCAAACTTTTTTCCTTTTTAGAATGTTGTAATTTTTTTTTATTATTAAAAAAAATAATTGGTGACAACAGCCAAAGGTCTTGTGACTAAATAAAGAGCAGAAAAGGAAATTTCTAACAAGTATGAAACTGTATTAATCTAGGTCTTATAACATAAAAATGAAAAATAATCAGTTCCTACAGTTGTAATGCTAAATTTTGACTAAGATATCACCTCCTCTATCAGGATCCTTTGTGCATATCTTGTCAGCTTAAAACTATATTTCTACCTACTAACATTTACCCATATATATATCTACTGCCTACCTCTCTGTTTATCTATCTGTCTGATTGTCCATCCATCTCTCTCTATGTCTACCTTTTGTCCATCCATCCATCCATCCATCCATCTCTGTGTCTACCTTCTGACCATCTAACTGTATCTTTGTGCAGCTGTAAATGTTATTTCTCTAGTAGTATCTACTTACTGAATTATTTTGCCACAGTAAAAAGCAAATATTCATTTATGAATCATACTCATGAGCACATTCAATAAAATCTAATGTTCAACTTCAAGGCATAAAATACAAAGTCTTTTGACATATGATACCTCCCTTCCTTTTATAATCACAAATCATTAAATGCTACACAAGATAAATCATTTTATTTTTCTAATGACAGTGCATGTCATAAGCAGGAAGTATTACTCAGGGTTGACACTGACCTGAATTTGATAATATTACTGATTCATTGCCTATCATTATTTAATACCATACTTTATAATATCATAGTAATAATTCTAGTTTTGCTGGCTTACTTTATAAAATCTTAGACTTAACATACTTTCAGATGCAGACAATTTATTTTATTTACTTTTATATTTTTCTTGCTTTTGAATTTAGGCATTGAAACATCCTCTGAAGTGTATTTATTAGGCATTTGTATTCTTTGGTATAATATTTAGTGAGATGGCATTAAATTCCTTTACTGAAATATCTTACAAACATCATGAAAATTATGCCTGATATATTTTTAACTTTTTTTTTTTTTTTTAACAATATGCATTCTTGGTTTTGATTAAATTATGCTATTTAAAGCAATTTCATGCAGAAAAAGAAATAAATTAAAATTTGATAAAACACACCCATTTCTATTAACTCCCCTGCCCTAATTTATTAAAACTATTTAAATAGTTTTTAAGAGAATTATTTTGGCATCATCTTCTGATTACAGTCTTATAACTATAACTAGTATAAGCAAACAAATGATAGTCACTTTATTATCATTTTCCTCTGCTTAACATATATTTCATTTAAGCTAATAATTTTGTTCATTATTGAAGCCAATAAAATCCTTTTACTTTTAGTTTACGCATTTCACATGTTTCAGTGAAAGAATAATATTTCCATTGGTCTCTCAAAATAGAAAATTTATTTTATACAGAAATATTTGCAGCATAACATCAAATTATTTATACTATTATAGAGTGCCAGTGCTTGTAGATGAAAATATATGACTATAGAGAAAGTTACTTTATTGGTATTTGTTGAGTATGATTTTAGTTTTGTGTATGTTTGCAAAAAGGAATTAGATTTTGAAAAAAATAAGTTTAGTATGCCTTATACTTTTTCTTTTTAAATTTAACAATATGTAAAACATGTAGCATAATGAAACAACAAGTATATATATGAATTTTAAAAAAAAAATATAAATAACTTCTGAAATAAAGAAAACAAAATATATTTTCAGATGTATTAATTACCTGTAGGCTTTCGGTCAATGGTGGGCATTGACATAAAAGTCTACCATGGATGAGGAATATGCTGTCCCTCCCTCACGCATATCTTTTATTACTAATAGTGAGGATTTGGAATATGATGTTCCTCCAACACACCATCGAACTATTGCAAGTATCTTTCCTGGAGACACCCCACCCTCCCTTCCTCCTAAAAAGTCTCATCGATCATCATCATTCTATGATGTTGAGGGGTTGTCTAAGAAATCTGAAGATTCTCGTCCAAAGCCCTTGCCTAGAAAGAATGTGGGTACAAAGTCAACCAGTCCTGGATTAACACATTCATCAACCACATCTAATCTTGATGTCCAGTCATCAGCCACATCTTCAACTGATGTTTTGAAAGGAATACCAACACCCCGCCCACGGACTCGTTTAACTAAAACTAAAAGCATGTCATTTGATGCTACAGCTGAATTTTGTGATGAAAGCCTTACACCTACAGCAGATTTTCTCAAGGAGGTGCTTTCAAGAGAAACTGAAGAAAAAGATAAAAAGTTGGAACAAGATTTTCATCAGTTTGGTCTGCAAGATATGTCTTTGGACAGCAAATTGGTGGTACCCCCCACTATCCGGTTTGAAACATTGGATACTGATTTTAGTGCAGGAAAATTGTTAGTGGACAAAGATATTTTAGATTTAAATAAATCGCAGTATGAGGGAAAAAATCACCACACAGAAACGGATTCCCTGACAAAGACAGATTTCAGCTCTGAGCCAGGTAAAATGGATAATGCTGGAAAGAACAATGGTTTCCAAAATGCTGACAGTATTGAGGAATATGCTACTGTAGTACATAAAGCTACACACAATGCCACAACAGGATTTGAAACTAGCATTGACCCATTTAAAGTTAGACATTATCCAAAATCTGCGGTGGCTTCATCTGTAGGTGTTCTGCAGCCTATTCAGGTATGGGATAATTCTGTTGTCATAAATAAGAACAGTGGTGGTTCCAGATCCCTGGAGGAGAAAACCATTGCAGCAAAGGAACCAGAATCAGATGAAGCATACGATGCAGTATGGCTTGCAAAAGCTAGGGCTGCTGACAAAGTGCGGCCCAACTCGAACCTAATGGCATTTTCACCCAAGAGATTGGACAAACCCAAGACTGAGCCATTTGGATCAAACTTCAATTCCAGCAATGATGCAGATATAGATCAAGAAATGACTTACAACATTCCTCCACCATCATTCTGCCCCCCTCCACTACCAGCACAGGCATCTGTTCCCACAAGCCCCCCTAGCATTCCACCCCGCCCAACACCACCTTCCAAGTTTACTCACCAGCAACTGGTGCTTGACAGTCTATCTCACACAACTGAGTCTTGCACAGATCAGACTGTAGATGTTCCTTCTCCTGTAATATTTGCAGGGGTGGGAACTCCCAGATTCAATCCATTTCCAGATGATCCCTTTAAGTATTCAGGCTTTCTTACAGAATGCCAAAATTTCAACATGCCACTGGCTGGTAGCTTACCTTCCAAGGAAGCTTCTGACATTTATGAGGTGGATAATAGTGGAAGGTTTAAAGCATCATGGCCAGATACTGAAGTTTATGCAAAATGCGAAGAGGATGGTAACTTGTACCAACAGATTGAATCTGAAGGACTTGTTGAGACAGAGTTTGAACCTCAAATTCATCTGAGTCATGTGCCACCCCCACCTCCAAGAAGTCGTCAAGAAAAGAGTCCTGAGTTTGCAGAGAAGAATCTAACTCGGAGATCTCAGCTTTATTCACTTGCCAAATATGATGAGGGTAAGTATGAAAACTTGTTTCGACTTGTAGAATTAAATATAGCTACTATTTTCCAAGGTATTTAAACCCTAGATCAACTGTAGAAAGGTTAAATTGCTAGAGGTAAGTTCTGATTAAATACACATGTAGCAAATATCAGATCAGTATTGAAATCTATGTATATATATATAGCAAATATCAAAGACAATCCAATGAATATTGAAATCCATGTATAAGTAAATATTCAATATAATTCCAACATTTAAAATAAAATCATGTATATAGCATGTATCAAAGACAGTTCCATTGAATATTTGAATACATGCAAAAGCAAATGTTACATTTAATGATTTATTGTTCCAGTGGAATTTTAATCTTTAGTTTTTGTGAGATTTTTTAAATATTATTAATATACAGTTCCACAAGTCTTGCCTTTGGCAAAGCTTAGTGACTTTAGAGAGTCATACTTGACCTAAGATTTATTATCAAGTGACATTTTTTACCTAAATAAAATGTTCAAGAAATATGTATTGGTGTATTGGTGTTGAGAACAAATGTATACAGATTGATACACCAGATACTAAGTGAATAATACAACAAAAAAGAAAAGTGAACAAAAAATAGAAAAATACCGAAATCTCAAATTAGAAATCCAGATTGAAATTTAAAAGCAGAAGTGATACCTGTAGTGATAGGAGCATTGGGGATCATAACATCTGAGGTATTCTTTATATTCAGAATTATGTGAGAGATACATAAGATAGTTGCATGAATATATATTTATTTATTTTGTAATTCTTTGTAATACAAAGTTGTTTTGAACTGCAAATGGCACCTCTTTTTGTGATATGGATACATTTAGCCATTTTCTTTAATTTTCATTGATATAAATAATTAATCCAACAAACTTACCTTATCAAGGTTTTCTTAATAATAATAATACATTAATAATAGCAATAATACATTTAGCAACATTCAATATTCCTTTTATCTGCAAATGGTCAATTTTGTGAAGAAATAATATTTTAAAAGGCAGATTCTTTGTAACCCTTAGTTTCTACATAAATCGGATCCAAAACTTTTATTCTTTTACCAAAAGCAGTTATCATGAATATATCTATTATATCAGACAAAAGCAACTTTTTTTCTTTTTTTTTTAAACAGAAGTATTCATATGCTAACGTTTTTCGAATTTACTCTTATATTCAGCTTTAAATTTGACTTTGTTTCCTCTCTAACAAAATACATGTAACATGTTGCAATGGAATTAATAAATTAGTAAATATAAAATAATGATGATATTAATTATTATTGCAAACTACTTTTTACATTTTTCAAAGGTGTCATTCCAGAAATATATATGGCAGGCAGTTTTATTTTTAATTATGATTTCATCTGAAATTCATGTATGATATCACTAATTTCATAGTAATTTGTCATAAAGTCATGAATTAAAAACATAAAACAGTCACTTGTATTGTTAATACACATAATTTGCCTTATTTAAATAAGCCTTAGCGAATGTAGCTACAAATATATTTATATTCATTATTTTTTCAGTACATGAGCATTACTATATCAGTTTATGTGAACATGTAGAATAGCTATGTAACCAGCAATTACATGTAATTCCAGCTATTTTCTTAGATGAAATATTTTAATGATACTTTGTTATATTTTTGACAGATAATTGGGTATTTGATGTTTGCATAGAGAGCCATGGATATGAGACTATTATTTACTTTCTGGCTGATTTGGGTATTTGCTCTTCAAACTAAATATAAACCATGGGCAGTTTAGGGTGGTCTTGTCAGATTGCTGGCTGAACTAAATATAGATCATGAATAGTTTGAGATAATTTTGTCAAATTGTCTGCCAAATGAAATACAATTGTGAACATTTGAATTACTTGTAAAAATGGCCTGCAAAAGTAAATACTGAGCAATAATGAATAAAGTTGGAGGTAATTGTAAACTGAACATTATTGCTAGGAAAGTATCATCCGTGTAGTGTTAAGAATTAGTCTCCCTTTGCCAAAGTACCAAATATAGAGTCATTTATTGTTGATAAGCGAATTAATCTACTAAGTACACAGATTAAGGGGTCTTATTTCTAAATAGTGCACAAGGAATACATTCTCACTATCATTATCCATCCATTGATGCTGAAAGTGTCCTGTGACAGTAAATTTGCATCTCCCTGTTTTTAATTTTAATTGTTATATAAACCACTAAATTGTCAGATTGACCTGACCTTGGGCACTCTTTATGGTGTTATTTTAAAAGTTTGAAGTAAACAGCATGAAGTAATAATATTCTCGATTTGCTGACCTAATGGAAACTGAGTGAGCAGTTTCCTATTATCCAGTGATTATGATTTATGAGAATGAGACTAGCCAATGGGCTCAGTTTAAGGAGTTCACATGCTGTAGAGAATTTTACACCTTAATCACTTTTGAATTTGAAATAGAAGGAAGAAGTCCAGCTTGAAGGCACTCATTAGCTTGAGTGATGAGTTTAAATTTAATTGATTGATTGAGAGAGAATAAATGAAGTAGAATGAAGAAGTCCAGCTTGAAGGCAGTCTTTAGCTTGAGTGGTGAGTTTAATTGACTGATTGACATTTCATGCATTTTACTATGATATGTTGTACTTGTGTTTATGTAAAGATGTTCTTTGTGAGGTGATTTTTTTTAACTACAAATGTTTGAACTAAGCTGCACCCATGTACTGTATTAATATGTGACATTGCTTGATACACTGTGTTTATTTTACCATGTGCATGCATGGGGATAATGAATTCTGTTGCAGGAATTTTAAGTTTGAGAATGGACTTTATGAAGTGTCAGATAGAATGGAGTTATATTGGGATAAACGAGAAACTTAGGTTTGCTCCTTAATTATATGTTGCAGTGATCAAGTGCCTTTTTGTTGGTTTGAGTCTCACTCACTGTGAGTTCAATCTTGAGCTGTGAGTCTCAAGTGGAACCTCAAGTTCAACTTTCAAGTTCTCAGCTTAATTTGTTCACTGTTGTGACTTGAATGACTGGGAAAGTGTGGGAAACTTCAGTGTGTTGCAGTTTGTAAGCATAAGGGGGTATGCTGTGCACTATTGTTGTATCAGAGCAAATAAGCAGGTACATTCTGGTGCAGTGAAGTTAACAGAATTGCTGAAATTTTGTCCTACATGAAGAAGCGACACAGGAGGAGACATTTGAGAATATAGCACTGTGTCAGAGTTTCCAGTGGCAGGAGCAGTGCTGAGCATGGAAATTTTGACATTGTGACATTGTTGCAAAGGAAATGAAAGACTGTGGGAGCTGACACTATGATATTGTTGCAAAAGCAAGTTCATGTAAAAGACTGTCAAGCAGTCCTTAATCCAGGTCACATAAATTTACACATTTAACTCCATTTCTGTTCTCTGATAGGATTAACCTGCAATTTGTATTGACTCTATTGTTGAACAGTAATTATATTTTTATTATTATGAATATGTAGAGAGAGACTGTAAACAATAATTATCTCTGAACGTGGGTTCGTGGAATATTGGTATCAAGTTATCTATTTCATTGTAATTGTCTTATGTATATTTGATTTTTCTTCTATTGTTCTAATAAATTTATTGCTAAATTTATTGACCTTCTTATGCATATTGATATTTATAATCTTATGTTGGGTAGAAAGGGGTAGATGGGGGCTTGCTAAATATAGTAAAGTTGGATTTGTCTTCTCCTTTAGTAAGAAGTTTTTGACTTCATGGAAACCTTACATGGCTGTAAATGTTGGTTGATGTTGTGGAATAGCGAAAACGTTTACCATGTCAAAATATCTGCCAAGTGAGAGACGAGTGATGTCTGTTGGAGGATCATAATAAAATAAGATTAATATTATCATCACTTGAAATTAGTTATGAAAGATTAATAATAATAATCTTTTCATTAACTAAGTGGTATGCCCTTGTGACATGTCCATAGGCTGTTACAGTACTACATTACTTTCTGTTGGTTGCTACAGCACTTTGCCTGCAGTAGTGCTAAAATATCGACCAAAGCACTTTACAATAATGCAGAAATACTGTCCATTACACTTTGCTTGCAATAGTGCTAAAATACTGTCCATTGCACTTTGCCTGTAATAGTGCTAAAATACTGTCTATTGCACTTTGTCTGCAATAGTGATAAAGTACTGTCCATTGTATTTTGCCTTCACTAGTGATAAAGTACTGTCCATTGTATTTTGCCTTCAATAGTGCTAAAGAACTGTCTATTGTATTTTGCCTTCAATAGTGATAAAGTACTGTCCATTGTATTTTGCCTTAATTAGTGCTAAAGAACTGTCCATTGTACTTTGCCTTCAATAATGCTAAAGAACTGTCTATTGTATTTTGCCTTCAATAGTGCTAAATAACTGTCCATTGTACTTTGCCTTCAATAGTGCTAAAGAACTGTCCATTGTACTTTGCCTTCAATAGTGCTAAAGAACTGTCTATTGTATTTTGCCTTCAATAGTGCTAAAGAACTGTCCATTGTACTTTGCCTTCAATAGTGCTAAAGAACTGTCCATTGTATTTTGCCTTCAATAGTGCTAAAGAACTGTCCATTGGAGTATTGCACTTTGCTTGCTATAGTAATGAAGTATTTTTCTGTTGCTTGCTTAAATAAATGGAAATATGCTTACTAGTTTATAAATTAAAATGACAAATCATTAATTATTTTATTATTATTACTACTATTATTTAAGAATGGGCATGTGCAGGCTCTGTAAGCCTATCTTTTAAATTGCAATGTAATCTATCTCAATTAAACATGTCTGCATTTGACTTGTTAACTGTGACAATCTGAAATCATCCTTTCCAATATTCCTTCTCTATTTCTTTAATCTATGTGATATGTCTTACATCAATTTAATACCAAACTTAAGATTTGTCATTTTGTTTAGTGAAATGACAACATAAAAGTTCTGACAGTTAAATTAAGTTGCAAGTGAATATCTTTGCTAATTATTGTTTTGTGCATTAATATTGGAGAGAGTACTTTACAGAAAATTGTAGCACTAGATGTAGATCACTGTTATTAGGCATGAGTAAACTCCCCCACCTCCCCAAGTAATTAAATTTTTATCTTTGCAGTGAATATGGTTGAAGGGGTGGGTTGAATGAGTATTATTCCATGACACTTAAGTCATTTCACATTTCTTTTCTCTTAACATTTTTGCCTTAAAGAGTGAATGTTATTCCACGACACTTGAATCATTTCACATTTCTTCTCTTACATTTTAAATAAATAGTGAGTGTTATTCCATGACAATTGAGCCATTTAAGTTCTTTCTCCCCTTAAAGTTTTTACTTTATTTTTACTTTCTTCCAAGATACTTCCTTCATTTTCTCTACACACACATATACATACACAGTTTTAACTTTACAAGTTATTTAAAAATGAGTATTACTATTAGATGTTGTGAATGAATGTTGTTAGACGCTCAGTCAGTTTACATCTCTTATTTCATGAAACTTATTTCATTTCATATCTCTTGTCTTGTACAGTTTTAGCTTAAATAATGAGTTAAAGGATTGTTGCAAATAAGTATTTTCCATGACACTTGAGTGATTTCAGATCTCTTCTCTTACATTTTCAACTGAAATAATAAGTGTTGTAACTGAGTGTTTTTCCTTGGCACTTGAGTTATTTCATAGCTCTACAGTTTTAGCTGAAATAAAGTGTTGTAACTGTTTTTCCATGGCACTTGAGTCTCTATCTTGTACAGCTATAGCTCAAATAACAATGTTGTAACTGTTTTTCCTTGACACTTGAGGTATTTCTAGCTCTGTTTTGTACACTTTAGCAGAAATAACAATGTTGTAACTGTTTTTCCTTGACACTTGAGGTATTTCTAGCTCTGTTTTGTACACTTTAGCAGAAATAACAATGTTGTAAGTGTTTTTCCTTGACACCTGAGTTGTTTCTTAGCTCTATCTTGTACACCTTTACCTGAAATAACAAGTGTTGTACTTGTAATTGAGTGTTGGTATCAGAAAACTATCAAAGTAGTTTTTTTATTATTGACTTGACTTGCAATTCTACACACTGTTGTTTGTTTTCCTTGACTTGCAGTTCCACACACTGTTGTTTGTTTTCCTTGACTTGCAGTTCCACACACTGTTGTTTGTTTTCCTTGACTTGCAGTTCCACACACTGTTGTTTGTTTTCCTTGACTTGCAGTTCCACACACTGTTGTTTGTTTTCCTTGACTTGCAGTTCCACACACTGTTGTTTGTTTTCCTTGACTTGCAATTCCACACACTGTTGTTTGTTTTCCTTGACTTGCAATTCCAATTTCCACACACTGTTGTTTGTTTTCCTTGACTTGCAATTCCACACACTGTTCTTTGTTTGTTTCCCGCTATATGTGTGAAAAAAATGAGTAGCCAAACTCATTGTTCTTTATTTCTGCCTGCAACTATTAATGTTTGTTTCTTAGGAAACCAGTTTGCTATGCTGCGAATTAAAAATGCAGTTAGGTTTCTTTATCTACTACTTTACCATCAACAACAACAAAATTAAAGCAACCAACCAATAAAATTAGAATTCCTCTCGACACTCTGGGGTAAGCGGTGAAATGAAAGACGCTAGTTTGAGCGGTGATTGAGATGAAACACTAGCGACGGTGAGATGAAAGACGTGAGTCTGCTGTTTCCCTGTCAATCGGTGTCTGTCATAGTACGAGTCTTGCGCGCTGTGTGTACTTCTCGTACTGAAACTGAAAGATAAAAGATATTCACGAATCTTTTGAAATACTAAATTTGTGTTCTCTAAACGGAATGCCACTTACACATTAAAAACCCACACACAACATAAAAGTCCATGTTCTCATGAATCTCATCGTAATTTTGACTATACCCGAATTTCGCTGTACGCGTAGATCTCAGAACAAAGATTTACGCGCGGACCTTGAACAAAAATGTACACTCTGACTTCAACAAAGATTTACGCGCTGACCTTGAACAAAAATGTACACTCTGACTTCAACAAAGATTTACGCGCTGACCTTGAACAAAAATGTACACTTTGACTTCAACAAAGAATTACACGCTGACCTTGAACAAAAATGTACACTCTGACTTCAACAAAGAATTACGCACTGACCTTGAACAAAAATTTACCCTGACCTCATAATATGTACGCGCTGACCTCGGACTTAAGATGCGAGCGACTTCAAGACTTCAAGAATCTCGGGAAATGGTTATAGTGGTAATGTGAACACAAATGTGTGCTGTATGCTCTTGTAAGATAGTTGGCTAGAATTAGTCTGATTGTACTTAAAGTCATGCTATAGGAAGTAAATTGGTTGGATAGAGTCCGAGACTGTCAAATCTAGTATTGCCACTGAAGGTGTGGACAAGAGAGCGAAAGAGTGCCCCGCTGGCAGGATTAATTCTTAGAGAAGCTTACTGATCGAACAGTTAAACATCACTTCACTCCCCTCTTTTTCCTTTATTTGCAGGTTCAATTAGATCAGCTAGAAAAATCGTGGCTCTGCAATATGCGCTGTTTTAATTTCTATAAGTACTCTTTATTGACGACAGTTCTCCACTAATGTGTGCATCACTAACGAAGTCTGATCTCGGAATCCAGAACGAGGCTAGTAAAAAAAATAAAAAATAACTTCATCTACTTGGGCTGCCAAGAAGTCGAGCGTGCAGTTCCTGTCATCACACACCTTTTGGGCGTTACTTTCCAGAAGGGTTTTCACTTGTTTCAGGTTTTCGTTTCAGTCTTCGACGGACTACCGAAATGGAAAAACACGCGAGCTGCTGCCAATGCCACTCCCAAACCCTTTTTTTTCAGGGCTGGGAAAACAAGCTGATCCTCCAACCGCAGCATCAGCCATTGTCACTCCCAAGACCGTTTCAAAGCAAGGAGACCAGCTCGACATTCCCAGTCGTCACTTCGCCAGAGAACCAACTATCGGCTTTTTTTTGATAATGACGATAGGCACAACATTGGATGTTTCCAAAAAGTCATCTCAATAAATTTCAGGGACAATCAAGAACCAAATGACACATTTTCTGAACTGCTGGCAGCAGTCTTCTGCAAGAATGTTTACAGTGAGTTTTGCCGTATCCTAGCACAACAAAACATACAGTTTGTAAGGGTCGACAAGCTATAACATCAACCGACAGACAGACACAAAGACAACCACCAGAACCTGCGAAGAAGAAATCAAAATGCAGATTAAATGGAAAATTCCACTTCGAAAAAAAGCACTAAGTGCCCAGACTTCACCAACTCCTACTGAGGAAAAATAAATACAAGCCCCCAACCCAAACCAAGACAACTAGTAGCCAACACTCAGACGAATAAAGTGAAGACAAAGGAAAAAATTATCCAGACTAAGCCAGACAACAAAAAGTAAATAAATCCGGACACAACAACAGAAATCGAGGGCGCCCTCGAAGAGTACTCAAGGGTGCTTGAGGTTCCCTCTCTCTCACCCTTGTCAGATCCACCAAGGACAACAACTGAGACACTCATAACTGAACAACCATCCGCAACTAAGACAACACAACACAATGAGGAAAAGACGAAGAGAAAAACAGACCGCCTCCACACATCAGGCGAGAAACGATTCAACAGATCCAGAGAGACAAAGAAAACACACGGAAAAGCAACACCTTCCACCACCACCATCATCGACAATGACAATTAACAATGACACATCAACATCAGTAAGGATGACAAGGGATTAACATTCCGGGTCGTGTGTACGCACTAGGCACAGACTTAGTGTGCTGCTAGCCTAGGCTCTTTAAGATCCCCCCCAACCTCCTCACTCCAACATCGGGGACTACGACCACGACTACTACAACATCAACACCAACCACTACGGCATTAGTCCACGGACTATCGGGCTAATGCATGCCTCTACCGGCCAGATATAAACATCACGGACAACAGGCCACTATTCATCATCACCACGCTACAACTTTCCTGTCTACAATCTTCCATTCTGTTTTTATCATCTTCAACTCAACTAACAGCGGCACCACGTGCCAAGAAGCGAAATCGACCCAGGTCGGAAACTGCTGTCACTCCCAAATTCAGTCAGCCTGTTATCACACTAAGTTATCCCCCTTTAATTATAAAATAACAAGGACACCACATTAGAACAACTATTCTACAGTTTTATATTGATATTGAAACTTACCCTGAAAAAATATAGCTGAAAATTTATAGTTTAAAAATTCATATTAATTAATGAATAAGTACAGGGTAAAACTGACGCATACATCGTTACCCACGATTTTCGGACAATAAAGCAGAGATATATCTCTGATCGAGGAATTTGCTTGAAAAACAGTTTAAAGAACTGGCATCATTCAGGGTAAACTGACGTTTGAAACGTCTACTTAAACTGCTATATGCGTAAAATTAAGGAAGAAAAGACATTTGAAAAGTTCGTCTTTGATGTGGACCTACATGCGGAATAAAATAAATCCATAAAAGAAAGAGTTTCCTCTTGGGAAGACAAGGCAAAATTAAAACTTAAAATGAAAACTTAAAAAAAAATCCTATTGACTGCTCAGTAGCTTGTTTGTGCAGTGACCTTGCAGGTCTTTATTGGATCAAATACGAGCGGCGGAACACACACACACACACACATACACACACACGCGCACGCACACACACACACACACACACACACACACACACACACACACACACACACACACACACACAAAGGCATGTATTGTTTCTGCATGTCTGTGTGCATGCAACTAGTGGCAGACCTTGAAAAACGATCAAATATTGAAGGATAATCATATTATTTGCAGAGTTAATTTGATAATCAGTTTTGAATAGTTTCACTTGATTTACACCGGGTTTTATTGTGTGCAATATATATTCTTCATTTGATTTGCACAGATATATATGTATAAAAAAATTATACGGGCAAGTGTTGATTTTATTCTGAAAACACTTAGGATATTCACAAAACATTAACTGGGTATGAAGTTTTGAAATTCTAAACGTAAAGTTCTTGTACAGTCATAATCATTAGAACGACATTAGTTACTCAAAACTTTAACATTCCAGTTTTGGCTGAGTGAGAAATGTGGGTGAAAAGAAATAATGTTGAGTTTGGCATGTCTCTTATAGTGGCACCTACTTTGTATTGTTGAGACACATGACTTTTACACTGGCACTGACTTTGTCCTTTACATGACTTTAACAATGACACCTATTTTGTCCTGTACAGGCACGTGACTTTTACAAAGACACCTATTTTGTTCTGTACAGGAACCTGACTTTTACAAAGACACCTATTTTGTCCCGTACAGGCACATGACTTTTAAAAGACACCTTTTTTTGTCCTATACATGCGCACGACTTTTACGAAGACACCTATTTTGTCCTATACATGCGCATAGTTTTCTAAAGTTACAGTCACTGAGACAGATCCTTGCACGCAAACTCTGACTAACTTTGCCAACCAATAGGTGTATTGGTACAAGTCCTGTTGAAAATAGCAACAATTTAGCTACTTGTTTATCTGTTAAATGGATAAAAGTATCAAACAGTCTCTCTCTCTCTCTCTCGCTCTCTCTCTGATAAATTATCTGGACGAAAATATCAAGGTATATGTTTGTCTCTTAACATTGAAATGGATGAAAGTATCAACAAGCTCCCCTCTCTCCTGTTAAGTGTTATGGATGAAAGTATCAGCAAGGTAAATAAATATCTGTTTCTTACATTGATAAGTATAAAAGTATTCACACACTGTATGTCTGTCTGTCAAATGATATGTTGATGGCTGCAAGCATCTGTCTGTCAGGTGATTCGATCGACAGTATCTCTAGGCTGTCTGTCGCAGTTATCCAGAAGAGTTATCAGCAAACTATATATCTGCCACAATGGTGGAATGGAATTATCAATAAGTTATATATTATCTGTGAATATTATACAATATATAATCCGGATAGAGTATCAGCAAGTTATATATCTGTCTGTAACATTGTTCCAGATGGATTTATCAAAAATCTGTATGTTACAAAGATCTAAATGAAGTATCAACAGCTGTATTTTTGTCACAGTGAAATGGTTAAAATTATCAGCAAGCTATATATCTTTGAAAATGATCTAGATATAATATATGTATATATATTCATCAAGATATGTCCGCGTGTGTGTTTTTAAAATGACCCCGATAAAGTATTAACAAGCTATATGTCTGTTAAATGATAAGTAAGTTATGTGAAAATGATCTATAAGTTATATGCATGTCTGTTTATTGATCTAGTGTCGACTATTTGCCTATTTGCATATTGAACTTTAAGACTTTATCTTGCAAAATTATCTGACTTGGGCCGCCATGATGTAACACTTTCCTACTTCGACATTTAGTGCTAGATCATGAAGCTATCCTACTTCATGCCTGCTTCCCATATCTAGTCAAGTCTCTTGATTACAAGAACGAACTTCTCCGCTGTCTTGCAGTCTCATGCATCACAAGCTGTAATAATACTTCATGATTCCTGAAGCTGATTTCTTAATTAATTATTCTCACTTTTAGAGCATATCCGGATCATAATAATAATCTTGTTGATATTTCTTACGGATCAGTCTAACAGACAGGCAGGAAACTGGTTGACACCTCTTCTCAGTCATCTAACACAGACATGAAACTGGTTGATATCTCATCTCTATCATTTAACACAGACATAGTTTGTTCCCCCCCCCCCCTCCAAACCTCCGCTGGTCAGCCAGACACTAATTGGAAAGCGGGGTCGGACCTGGTAGGATTGTCTTCACACACAAAACAAATAAACTTAACAAATGTTTATTAATACTATTTGTCGCCGCTATACTCTGGGGTGACTTTGTAATAATGACTTATACCAAATCTGTATAATTAGCTACGATACAAGACATCTACAAGTGCCGGTGCAGAGTATGGGTCACTGGTTAAATATGTATATCTGCAACTGTTACGCTGATATACTGGTACGTCGCCAATTTGGCTCCGCCCCCAACTCAGATTCAGCTGAGATTTAATGTTTATGAATAATATATATATAATGATTACAATTAACGAACAGAGGACAAGACGTACTCATTACATTATCACTTGAACTACGAAAATAACGATAGAACTAACAAACACGCGTTTTAAAAATAATAACAAGAAATTTAATAAAAGAAAAAGTTAACAAGATTTAGAAAATTCAGTTCATCCTAAGCCAGTTCATTGGACTGGAGTCACTGTCTGAATAGGCACTTAGCTTAAGCACAGAAATGACGTCAGTCTTGTAGACTTGAATTTTCCAGTCAATAGATCGACACGTCCCAATTCAGCCGGGACAAGTAGAACGGCCACACAGGCACAGCCACACAGGCAAACAACAGGCAGCTATAATCGAGCAGCCGAGAATACACAATAGCAAGAAAAAAAAACCCTGCAACACAAACAATTGCAAAGCCTAAGTGTCCAGTCCAGTGCTCGATTAATAATTACTAAGTTTGGCATAGGCCTCTGAAAGGAAGAATATTAATATATTCATAAATAAAACATAGTATATAACATCCTAATAAAACTTAACCATTCACACAAATACAAAGACGCTTTTACCTATATAGCCAGGGTTTTCTTCTCTCATATACGACCCAGTGTTGTTTTGGGCGGACTACCCTTTCAGTCGTCACCCTCAGACGATTTTTTCAGGAAGTAGTGAAGATAACATTTTCACTGTGGTTTTTATTACCCTGCTTAGACCAGCTTCTGACCTGTTCAATTCATTAGCTCTAAGATGATTATGTCCCTCTAACAACTCTAACCACCCGCTAAGCGTACACACTGACCACATGCTGACCGCCTCGCTCGCAGACTTCAAACACCGCGGACATCAAACGCCAGTCCCTAAATCTTCCACACATGTCTCTCATTCGTTCCAGGGCTTCCCTTCTCTGTAAACAGGACGCAATACGCACTCATTCCACAAATGAAAATTTATATAAAATATATATGTGGGAATATTTTCCCATCATACAACACTATTTACGTTTATTCAGTACAAACATGCATGCATACACATAACTGTTCTCAAATGTGTCTCAAGTCAATTCGCTACACACCAGTCACTCTATTAACTTAATTATCAATCAGTGCCTAGATCTGTAATACAACCTCACTCTTACCACCCACAATAGCACCAACAAGCTATATATTTGATACAATGCAGGAACGAGCACCAACTGACGCTAATGGATCTTCACATGGAGTTGTCAGGCGTTAAATGTTCCCCATAAGTGCTACGTTATAATTTTGTTTGGAGTGGGATGATCTATGCTTATTATCGTATTCACTCAGTTTAATTTATAGAAATCAAATATGAATGAATATTTAATACTCTTAACAGCAGCTCACGGCCCGGTCTGTCTATTTTCAAGTTCCTGCTATTTTACTTGTAAGGGGTGATAACCTTGTTAATAATAATAAACAGCCGTGTAACTTGCCTCTTCAAGTAGGAAAAGTAATTTACTTTAATTGTGTCTTTTGTTAGTAGAACAGGCAAGAACTCTGCCGTGTTGGTGTATTAAAACTGGACCCTTTATCCGGGTTTGTTTGGGGGGGGACCAAGCATTGTGACTGCATACATTCGAGTCCGTTCTTCAATGTCCGAAATGTTTCTGTGGACATAAACAGGGGAAGTAACCCTTTCAAGACTATATACACACGGCGCGCACTGCCCATAAATATTTAGTGTACCCGGTACTGGTAACTGACTAACAATATCATATATATATTATAGTTTTATTATTATTCTATACGGGGAAAGATATCGCGATCGTATGTACTAAATTTCCATAATATTTGACCATGTCTTAAATGAATTCTTTGGAATGACCGTAGACAGGATGGAGGAGAGCTTCATGATTAACAAGTCTTTGTTGACGGAATTGACTGACAGCAGTCAACGTAAGAATCTAAAGACGTCACAAGCCAGCTAAAATAAAATACATTGAATCTTACTGTGGTGAGGACACTCACCGACGAGGGCGGTTGGGAGTGTGCGCCAAACTGGTGCCACCTTTTCCACCCCCTTCCACCAGCCCTCCCGCTCTCCACCTCGAACACTTGTGTGAGGCCGTAGGGTCCCACTGGGGCACTCCAGATCAGAGAACAACTGATGACAAAATGATCAACGCAAGCTCCAGTAGTGACATAAAACTGCTCTCGACTCCCCCCCCCCCAACGCTAGTCCTATAAATAAAACTAATTTGTGAGTATATGAAGATGAGTCTCTTGATTTATCATTAAATTTATACTACTAAAATATAGAAACACGTTTCAATTATAGAATTGTATGATAAGAACATAAAAAAATCTTTTGTAAAATATATACTCTCTCAACAGAGTTTCAAAGCAAACAATTGCTAAAATTTATCTTGCACTTATATTCAAATAGGTAATATATATTTCAAACATCTTGATAAATTTTACTGTAGTGGATTCCATTGTTTCATATGGCACCAAAAATTCAGTGAATTTCTCATCTCACCAAAGTCATAAATACCCAGTTGTATCAAAATAATATCAACAAACACCCCTATCTATCTATCTATCTATCTATCTAGTACTTCCAAACTTACTGGTTTCTTATACATATTAATAGGCTGCCTTCATTTTCTCCACCACTTGTATGGTTGTAGTACTTCCCTCATGGAGGACTCTTAGCAAGTGATTTATTAGTGGGTTTATTTTTCTGTTCTTTGCACCATCATGTGACCAGCAACTACTTTTCTGGGATACTGTTAATTTTAACTATATATTTTATATGTTGCTATGATGTGTTGCTTACTACATCATTAAATCTTTGTTTTCATCAGCTAAATGATCTTCCCTGTGGTCAGTGGCAAGATTGTGAAATCATTATCCATTCAGTCCAATTCCTGCCTGGTACTCATACTAATATGTGCTGACTTGTCAACATTTCTACTGCACATAATATATAAATATATAGAATTAGTTCATTTTAGTGGAATGCAACTTGTTAATAAATTAATAAAGTACATTTTACAACATGTATATAAATTATTTTATTTTTAAGTGTGTGCCAAATGGTGGCTACACCATCATAGATGTCTTAAGTGCATGGAGGGGGAAAAAAGGAGAGAGGGGTGATGAGATACTTTAAAGGAGTAGTGGTGACCTATGTACTTAGCCCATATGTTCAAGTAGTTCTGAACCCTCAACATAAACTTTGCTCTGATCTGACATATTTGTATCCAACTGTCGCACTGAGGTAGTTCTGAATCCTGAACATACATTTCATTCTTATCTAATGTACTTGTTCCAGCTGTCATATTGAGGTAGTTCTGAACCCCCAACATAAATTTCACTTTGATCTGATGTATTTGAATCCAACTAGCACATTGAAGTAGTTATGAACCCCCACATAAATTTCACTTTGAACTGATGTACTTGTATCCAACTGGCACAATAAAGTAGTACTGAACCTTCAACATAAATTGTGCTTTGATCTGACAACGTTTTGACCAGACTGTCACATTCAGGTAGTTCTGAACCCTCAATGTAAACTTTGATCTGATGACTTCTGACCAGCGTGTCACATCGACTTAGTTCCAAACCCTCATCACAAATTTTGCTCTGACCTCACATACTTTTAAGCTGGACTGTCACATTGACTGATTGAGGCAATTATGAACCCTCAACAAAAAGTTTGCTTGCAAAAATAATTAGTAATTTGCTTCTCTCCCTCAAAATAAAGTTAAATAAAATTTAAGGGTAGGGTGTATGTGTGTATGCCTGTAGTATGTATGTAGGGTGGGTGGGTGTAACCGAAAAACAGTGTTGAATGGACATCAAGATGTACTAGGATTTTACTGATCATAAAAGAATAGATAATTTTATATTTAAATGATATTTCCTTGTTATGTGGTGCTTAAAGACAGTTGATAATTTACTTCCAGTTTGATTTCTGAAAATACTCTTAATGTTTGTGTAGTTTTTTAATTTTAAGTTTTGTTTTAGGGAAAAAATAATTATTAAAAAAAAATCAGCTTCGTTGTTATCTCTCGGCTTTATCATCTTGTGTACATTTGATGTCCCAGTACATTTAAGAATTTCAGTTTTGTTAGGTTAGTACATTGGCTTTAAAAATGTAGTAATCATATTGTGGCTGAACAAGAAACTGTTGTGACAGTGTTTGCCTGTTCATTTTTTCCTCCTGATCTGTATATCCTTATCCCTTTCATCGCACTGGCTTTTGTATGTTTATTTAGGGCTTCTTTTTAAATAACTAGTAGTGTATGTGTGTGCAATTACTTCTTTTTTAGTTGTTCAGTGTATTTTTTTTTTAATTCATAAACTTTATTAGTGTTGTGCTTTATAATTTGTCAGTTTGAAATGAGTGCATAACAGTTGTTGTGTTTTTCATTCACTTCAAGAAAAAATATAATTCCTGTATTTCTCCAGCCCTTATCTAGTTACAATTATCTGTTTTATTTAACTATAGCTAAAGAAGGGATTGGCTTATTGAGATTCACATCATCTCTAAATGTTAATACATGTAAGTACTATCAGTGATCTAACCTTTATTTCTGTGTAGCCACTCGAATGGGGAGATGATTCTGCAAGGCATTTGCTTACATTCGAAGATAGTCTCCCATGTATTGTCGTATTTGTTTCATTGTCTAGAATCGGGTATGTATGGGAATGTATCGGAATCGGGAATGTATAGGGTATAGAATCGGCCTAATGACTTTGTCATATTTTCTCCCATTCTGAAGTTATCCACTTTCTTTAAACACGAGTACAGATTTGCACAGTGGAATAACATCACAAACGTTTGACACTATACTAAACACGTGTAACATTTCATCTAGCTCCCAAACCCCATAAGTCACGTTTTTGAATGAAGTCACGACGACACATTTAAATGTAGACGGGATAAGTCAATAATCAAAATTAATAGGTAATCAATGGATTAAAATAGAAATATAAATTTTAGATTTATAATATATATCTGGTGTTTGTTAATCTTCACAGAGAGTTTATAATATACACGAATAGGCAGCGTCTTTCTGAGCGTCAAGGCTTTCACTCTCGTGGCCGAGATTCGGGTCCGCGGCTGCTAGAAGCGACGGTGTTAGTTGTTATCTGGTCCAGGCAAAAGGGGTTTGGCAAGACATCCTCCCGCTGGCCAGATAGAATTGGCGGTTGAATCAAGGGTCAAGGTAGGTCTATTCTTAGCGGAGGTCCACACTGAACAAGACGTCACGCTGGAGATAATTGTAGAATTTCTCTTTTTAGAATTTAGACGTTGCCTACTATTGTAAGTGACGTCACGTTCATCCATTCCGGGGAGTTCATAGACGAGAGGAAAAGTTAGACAAAACTTTCGCACTACCTTTCAAAAACTAACTAAACATTATACATGTAAAGTGTTTATAAGATAGGTGCATAAACAAGCTGCAAAATTAAGAAAGGATTAGTTTTCTAATAAATAACTATGGAAACCACGTGACTGACCTTTTGTGTTTAGTAACTGAATTGTAAAATTCAGGTTTCTTACAGTCCACAAACTCATACCAATAAGCATTTAACAAAGACTAGTATATACACACAATCAACCATAAACAAAAACTAACACAATAAACTGTAAACAAAACCCAGCATATATACATATACATCAACTGTAAACTAGAGTAGCGAATACGCACAAAAGACCAGGAAACCATAAATACAATTTAGTAATTGCATACTAATCACCAATAAATCATAAAGCCTAGCAAATACATCTAGCGAACAATAAACTAAGACAAGTGCACACTCACAGACCAGTAAACAAATTAAACAGAAAACACAGACATGCTCATTGTGGCGCTTTGCGTTCTTCTCGCCATTTTATTAAACTTACTAATAGATATATCTTCACTCATAATATTTTAAACTTTAAGGATAAATTTAGTATTAATATCCTAAACCTTAATAATAATTTAATAATATTTTGAACTTTATTACTCTGAATCATTATAAAGTTAGCGATTTCAAACTTATCTTAATTAACTCAGCCTTGGGTTTTCCCACTCTGCGTTATACAATCTCCGGTCTGACTTTACGGCTTTGGCTGGTACAAGAGGACATAATACATTAGTGTCTGTAAGATGTATTGTTTGTTGCATTGTCTGTGTTGTATTCTGGTTTCTTGGTGATTGATCAAGGTAATTTATGGAGTGAATGTGTGGTACACAGAGGGTGTGAATGTATGGTATAGAGAGTTATGGTAGGGAGGGGTTGATTGAAATTTGTGAACATATACGTGCTAATGGTTATGTACAGTGTACTCAACACTTGATCGGTATCTCCACCCGACCCTGCTGAGTGCTATGTCAGTCTTGATTTATCCATTTCGCTGCCTTATTTCTTACTAAATTCATTCAGCATTCCTTCCTTGTTCTTTGCGTCACATCTCGCCATGAAGTCTTTTCCATGACACCGACCCCTTCTTTCTTCTTCCCCTGTTGTAGACAGGAGTATCTAGTTTAGCCAGGAATTAGAATTTAAAAAAATGGTACGAACAACACAGTAGCATTAAAATAACCTAACAGTTAATTTCAGCCTCATTGGAGTCCTGATAACTCTCTATAATGCTCGTGACACCTGTATAACACACTCTTTCTAGTGCACTCTCTATAATGCTCGTGACACCTGTATAGCACACTCTTTCTAATGCACTCTATAATGCTCGTGACATCTGTATAGCACACTCTTTCTAGTGCACTCTCTATAATGCTCGTGACACCTGTATAGCACACTCTTTCTAATGCACTCTATAATGCTCGTGACATCTGTATAGCACACTCTTTCTAATGCACTCTATAATGCTCGTGACATCTGTATAGCACACTCTTTCTAATGCACTCACTATCTCGCTACCAAAGACGCACGCACATACATATTTCCTTTTGCTACTATTTGCTACTTACCACATATACTTTATTTGAGCGGGTCTTAGGTCACCGCACTGGATTGAAAACAGACTGTACAGTGATGTACATTCTTTTGTAATACTGCTTCACCCGGATCTTCGCTGTGCATACAGTACGACGTATTTGCTAGAGCGTTGTGTTGCATCTTAATTGGGTTATCGGCATGCTTGTCTTCATTCCCTTTATCAACGTGTATGCGCGTATGTGTAGAGATACTGAATTGATAGTTTATATATACTTACCAAGCAAATCTCAAGAAGTGCCTTTTTAAATCTCAGTAGTACTTTTCTGCCGGACTACTTGGTGTGGCGGCGTTAGACCATTTTTTAGCCGCTCACTTCTCCGCTCACTCCGACCGTTAAGTGACCGATTATAATTATAAAACACGTCTTTGACTTGCACGATTGATAGTTGCCCAAGTACGGAGATTTTGTACGTGAGCCTTATGTATGCATTGCTTTATTGCTAACATTATTTGCGCGCTGACTGTATTGTCAGGTGTGTAATATTTGTTTATGCGAATACTGTATTGTCAGGTGTGTAATATTTGTTTATGCGAATACTGTATTGTCAGGTGTGTAATATTTGTTTATGCGAATACTGTATTGTCAGGTGTGTAATATTTGTTTATGCGAATACTGTATTGTCAGGTGTGTAATATTTGTTTATGCGAATACTGTATTGTCAGGTGTGTAATATTTGTTTATGCGAATACTGTATTGTCAGGTGTGTAATATTTCTAAGACTAGATTCCTCGACGCGCAAAAGGGAGACAACGAACGGAGAAAATGTACAAAATAGGCGTAACTTAAAAAAAAAAAATTGGCGTAAGTTTAAAAATAAATAAATGAGGAAATGAATTAATTTGTCCTCCAACTGTTATGAATGCTTTTCTGTTAATTGTTTTTCGTGAGAAAGATTGTGAAGTGCAGTCAATGTAGTGAGAAAAGTTTATACAAGATTGTAAGTGCAGTCATTGTAATGAGAAAAGATTATACAAGATTGTGAAGTGCAGTCAGTGTAATGAGAAAAGTTTATACAAGATTTTAAGTAAGTGTATACAAGATTGTAAGTGTAGTCAGTGTAATGAGAAACATTTATACAAGATTGTAAGTACGGTCAGTGTAATGAAAAACATTTATACAATATTTTGGAGTGAAGTCAGCGTAATTAGAAAAGATTATACAATATTTTGGAGTGTAGTCAGTGTAATGAAAAAAGATTATACAATATTTTGGAGTGTAGTCAGCGTATTGAGAAAAGATTATACAATATTTTGGAGTGTAGTCAGTGTATTGAGAAAAGATTATATAATATTTTGGAGTGTAGTCAGCGTAATGAGAAAAGATTATATAATATTTTGGAGTGTAGTCAGCGTATTAGATTGATATTCATTTCTAGGTATCTATCGACACTATTACATTACTTACGTCTGTGCACTCCTGAGAGGAGTTATAATTTAATTCCTTCCAGTTATTTTGGATAAAATATTGCGCTTTTTGTTCTGATCAACGCAAGTCTGCAACGGGTGACTTTTGTAAAATTTTTATTCAGTGGTTGGATTGCGTTTCTTTTTCTGGACATTGCGGAAGTCTGATAGAAGTCTTTTTATCCGGAGGCAGTCCACTTTGACTGCGTTTCCTGTTAAATGTGGAAGTCTGCTAGAAGTCTGTTCATCCGCAGGCACTATACTTTGACTGCGTTTTTATCCATTATAACTGGGGAAGTCTGCTAGAAGTCTTTTCATCAGTAGGCACTCCACTTTGACTGCGTTTTTATCCATCATAACTGGGGAAGCCTGCTAGAAGTCTTTTCATCAGTAGGCACTCCACTTTGACTGCATTTTTATCTTTCTTAACTGTGGAAGCCTGCTATAAGTTTTTTCATCCAATACTAGTCCATTTTGCGTTTCTTTTCCTGTTAACTGTGGAAGTCTGCTTGAAGTGTGTTATCTATTCTTGGAGCAAGGGGCCTTCCCTCGCCAATGTGTATACTTACATTTCAGTAATTCAGTATGCATACTTACAATTCAGCAAATCTGTATGCTTACTTTACACTTCGGTAAGTCAGTGTGCATGCTTACGATTCAGTAAGCTACTGTGTATACTTACACTTCATTAAGTCATTGTGCATACTTATTACAGTTCACTAAGTCAGTGTGAATATTTTCACTTTAGTAAATCACTGTGCATAATTACAGTTCACTAAGTCAGCGTGCATATTTACGCTTCAGTAAGTCGTGCATATTTTCACTTCAGTAAATTAGTGTGAATACTTTCAATTTGGTTAAGTCAGTGTGCATACCTACATTTCAGGTAGTCACTTTTGCGTACCTACATTTCAGTAAGTCACTTTTGCGTACCTACAGTTCAGTAAGTCACTATTGTGTACCTACAGTTCAGTAAGTCACTATTGTGTACCTACAGTTCAGTAAGTCTCTATTGCGTACCTACAGTTCAGTAAGTCACTATTGCGTACCTACAGTTCAGTAAGTCACTATTGTGTACCTACAGTTCAGTAAGTCACTATTGTGTACCTACAGTTCAGTAAGTCACTATTGCGTACCTACAGTTCAGTAAGTCACTATTGTGTACCTACAGTTCAGTAAGTCACTATTGTGTACCTACAGTTCAGTAAGTCACTATTGCGTACCTACAGTTCAGTAAGTCACTATTGTGTACCTACAGTTCAGTAAGTCACTATTGTGTACCTACAGTTCAGTAACTGTCCTTTGCTTAAGAATTATTTTCGTGATGTACATCATTAAAAGAATATCGTTGGGGATATTGATTGTGGGTTGTTTTGTTTTTTTTAAAAATTGTTTTGTTACACAAATAATGCAGTCAACAACAGTTCTGCTTGTCAAGGGCGGTCATGGTTCTTAGTAACGTGTGTTTCGGGATTAACTGATTGTTGGGTCTTGTACCTAGGGTGTGTGGTTTTTTAAAATTTTATTTCATATCTCAGTGGTTCCTTGCAACTGTATTGATTTTACAAAATGCTATTGCTATTAAGGAAACCATACTGAGCAGAATAGGGAAATATCAGTTGTACGACTGTTAATTTTATGTGTTATTTCCAGGATTTTCGCTTAAGTATTATTTGTGCGCTTCACTTTCTGAAGCATTGCTTTTTAGCTATCGTTCTTATGCTTTTAAAAAATACCAGAATGTTCGACGGAAATATTAAGTTTAATAATTAGATACTATGTAGCATGCTTTCTTAATTTTTACAAGTTATCATCGCCATCATTATCTTCAAATAATAATAATAATAAAGAGCTTAATCTAATAAAAGCGCTAAACTGTTTGAAATATTTTCTCATGACAGAAATATTCATACGACTCGAAACAGCATAATCATACAAAATACAGCACATGAACAATTGATTAACCTTCATGTATTTGGACATAATGATACAAATACAGTACATGCATTATAAAACTGATCAATCCTCATGTATTTAGACATAATGATACACTACACTACATACACCAAGCAACATGTAGCTTATAAGAAAGACAAGCAACACAATATATGTACTATAAAAGAGACTAAGCCATTGTACGCATGAACTACATTCTTGTTTACTGAAAGAAACACAAACATGAACAAAACCACCCACCCACCCACCCAACCCTTCTTTAGAAAGTCAATGCTATTTGGAACACCTACCTCCACATTTCTGTGTGCAGACTCTAGTGAGAAAAAAAACCACAACAACTATCGAGTTGCAGACGGTGTTTGACCGCTCTTGATACTTATTCGCGTTGTGAGGTTGCACGAAACAGGAAGTAATTGTCTGCAGACATGTTTTCTACTTGTAGATTGTTTATGGATCACTCCGTCTACCCATTGATCGACTTATCACGTCACTGATATCTACTTCGTATCTACTGGTTTACGTTTTTTTTTGACGGATCGCGATTTCACTTGGCCGTCAGCCAGATTTGGCTGACAAAGCGACTGATTCAGACTTTTCATAATACGCATAGAAATAGTAGAGTCTGTACAGTGTGTCTGTCACTGGTCGTTAGAAACCTTAGACTTGGAGGACATGAACGGCGTCTTCTACTACAGGCTGTGTTATGATTCTTACTTCCGTGCACTCGAATTCTGTAAACAAAACATGTAATCTATTCCGGCTCGTAGGGTCTCGTTTCTTGAATATTATTTCCCTATCGTATTGGTCGTGGCCAAGTTGCAAAGTTTGCCCAGAGCTCGGCGTTTGGAGGCTGTTCCCGTTATGATTATGTGAATTGATCTGCGAAAGGAATCATCTCCACCAAACTGATGACTGATGTAAGGAAAATCTTGTCAACCTTGTTACATATATGTGTTTCATATACTGTGTGCTGTCAGCCTTGTTATATATACAGTGAGGGAATCAGTTTGCACGCCAGATTCAGTCAGATACATCATATGCTACAAAAGTCTGTGACCAGTCGAAAATACCCGGAAGTTAAATATGGCGTTTAATAAATCGCTTGAGAGAGTTTCGGAAGCTCTAGATGAGTATTTTGGAAGAGGACGATATCGTTTAAAAAGCACCGCATCTAGCACTTCCATTACCTCCCTTGAATCAGGTAATGTGTTGAGTAGACAAATATTGTGCGTGCGTTTTATATGAAGTGTTTATATAAGACACTGTTGCAATTAGATAAGAATATTGTTGCATTTAGGTAAGGCATTGCTGCACTTAAATATGGCGGACATTGTTGCACCTAGGCATGCATTATTGTATTTAGTTAAGACACTGCATTTTAATAAGGCATTATTGCATTTAAATAAAGCTTTATTGCAAATTATATAGTTAATTCATTCAGAT
The DNA here is from genome assembly GCA_028829895.1 of Sinotaia quadrata. Lineage (NCBI taxonomy): Eukaryota > Metazoa > Mollusca > Gastropoda > Architaenioglossa > Viviparidae > Sinotaia > Sinotaia quadrata. The sequence continues at coordinate 49,439,433 of CM054183.1, forward strand.
TATTCAAGTAAACATTCTGTGGCGGAGTAAATTTGCATGACCCTATTTCTAAACTTTGTTATATAATTTGTTAAATGTCAACATCCTCCGGGTACTGATGTGATGATATTTTGTAAGTTCCAGAGTTAAAATAACAAACACAGGTACAGAATATGCTAGAACTTGCTGATGTCATCCAAACCAATTCTAACTGGATGAGTAGTTTTTCTGACTAATAGTCTCACACTTGTTCATAAAAACTTCAACCAGTGGGGATAGACTGAAAGTTATTTTGTTGACGAAAGTTCTATATTCTAATCACTTTGATTTTGACGTAACATAAGTCCGGTCATAAAGGCAAGTTTAGCTTATGAGGGGAGCATGCATTTTAATGCTTTTGATGTTTTGTAACCTTGTATCCACTTCTGACTGCAGTGACTACTGTACTCTACCGAACTACGTTGGTGTGTGTATCCAATGTTGTCATTGCACTTGTCAGTAAACGTGATGCTGTAAGTTGATTCCTGTGAATTCAATTCGACAGCCAATACGATGGAAATTGAAGTTTGAGTTTGGTCTTAAGAATTCACGAAGATTTTTTTTTGAACATTTCTCATGGTGTGCTTGAATAGCGCACACGAAGTTCTGGACAATTCTCCACGAGGTGCTTTGTGAGTGCATCGAAGATTCTGGAACAGTTGTGTAATGTGCCAAGAAGGGGTACATTGGACCATTACCTAAATAAGAAAGACTGTGACTTGTTGCAAACCTCAAGATTGTGAACAGTCGCTAGCGATAGTTGCCATCATTGAAAAGGTTATATACATTGACTATACTTATCTCTCTAAGACTCCAATGTCATTTCTTTGAAACTATTACTATGAACTTGATTATATATATATGTTACTTTGACTGCTGATGTCTATGCTAGGATAAACTGAATAAGAGTCAAACATTTAATCAGACATTGTTGTGAAGTGATGTAAATGTCAGTGCTCTTTAGATTATATTCATAGGTTGTATATTTGATTGTTAATTTAATAAATTTATTGTTAAATTTATTAACCCTTCTTGCACATATATTAAAACCTTATGTTGGACTAATAGTGGGTAGTTAAATATAACTAAAAGACGGATTTTTATTTCTGCTTTAGTAAAAAGTTTCCACCTGCAGAAACATTATGCGACAGTAAAACGTCTATCTTATTATTGTGTAAAGAGTAGAGTTTTATGACACACTTATAATCCGCCATATGAGGGACATGTTGGTCTTGTAGGATAATTATTAATAGCTATAAATTAAGATTCTTGATCAGTTGTAATTAGTTGTGTGTTATTAATTAATAAATAATAATCAAACTAGTCAAGGGTGCCTAGAGGTGTCACACGTTCTCAAGTACAAAATTTATACTTCAGACTATGGAAGTAAACATTGTTTCAGTGAAAAAATAGACTATCAGTTGTTTAAGTAAGCATGGTTTAGGTAAAAATATGCTTTATCAGTCTGTTTAAATAAAAATTATAGAGTATCAGTGGTTTAAATAAAAAGTATAGAGTATCAGTGGTTTAAATAAAAAGTATAGAGTATCAGTCGTTTAAATAAAAAGTATAGAGCATCAGTCGTTTAAATAAAAACGTACTCTATCAGTCTGTTTAAGTGTACATTGTTTAAGATTATTTAAATGATGTAGTAATTTCAGACACGCAACGCATTGTTTGAAATTGTTCCAGCGGCACGTTTTACTCTCGTTGTTAAGGTAACTTACTAGCTCAGGCAGCTTATATAGGTACATGTATTTCTTCATTATAACAACAACCACTTTATTCAAAATGTTCAATAACTCATTGACTCTAAAGGTAATTTGTTCGAACTATTCAGCAGCTATTTTAAAGCCTATTAAGGTAACTCTTTTATTCAGATTGTTAATACTATTTTTATCGACTTCAAGGTAATTCATGTATTCAGACTGTTCTAGCATTCTTTATGACTGTCAAGGTAATTCATATATTCAGACTGTTCATTAGCTCACTTATTAATTTGGTAGGCAATTGATGTATTCACTTAATAAGATCTGGTCATGCATGATTTGAAATTGCTTTAAGGCGTCTTAGTACATGGATAATTTTAAACGTGTTGTCGCGATGTAATTTGAATGAGTGGGTTGTGAGCATGTCAGTCTCGTAATTCGATTATTTCCTTTCTTTATAAAAAGCTGATAGTTTATATTGTACATTTATTTTCTTTAATTCAGGGCACTAGAGATTTGCTATCCTAAGAGAAATATATGAATTATTTCTGTTTATGTGTACGTGAGAGCTGCGTGTTTATTTGTGAGTGTACGGTAAATCTACTAAGTGCACTTGAATATCTTGTATTTTACCTTTAGATAGCTTTAATAGCTACTCCCACTACACCCCTCCACACACATCCCATACCCCACACCTAACACGCAACAAGGTTTTTAAATATACTACATATAGAACATTATGAGTTGATCTCTTTGACGGTTAAAGAAAGGAAAGCTGTCTTGGCAGACTAGAGTATAGAATGAAAGATCTGAGATGTCAGTTATAGAGTGACACACATTTGAGAGTAAACACGTTCTTACATGGAGATATGTCGCAGTTGCATTTATAGTGTCACGAATATTGCCTTGCAGCATTTATGGCTTCAATAGATTATAAATTATGAGAATTAAAAATACGCCTTGGCAGTGGTAGCAAGAAATATTTAAACAGTACATGTATACTTCCACTGCATGAATTTACGTCGAAGTCATCATCATCATGCTGTTGAAGAAATATAAAATTAATCAGCAAACATTCGGAAAAACAGAAACACGGTTTCTAATTTGAAACAGAAGTACCGTCACTAATGTACAAGGCAGGCACTTAATAGTAGATTCATAAAAATAAAATAATAACATATTTAAAAATAAAATTAAAACAGATTCTAGAGATCCCACATGAGACGGAAGCATGCATGCTCATGCAGTCTGAAAATACAACAAAGTGGCGAAGATTCTACTACAAAATTTCGTAAGACCAACCAAACACAACAAAAAACGCAACACTGGACAGCAAAAGCAGTTACTGATAAAATGAAAAGCAAAAGCAGTTACTGATAAGATAAAAAAAAAACCAGCTTTGGAACTGATATAAGATTAGATTGTATAATCCAGTTATCGCAATTCTCAACAGCAACAAACACAATTCAAAATGGCGAAACGTCGAAACCAAAGAGTATTCTGAAAGCACAGTTGAAACAAATACCAGAATCTAAGATACGAGTCCATGAAGGAACACGAAGGAAAAGGTGGCATCAGAAACAAGAGCTGCTCTGAAAAGTAGTGGGTGTCTGAAATGGAGGCTTACCCAAATAAAATCTCAAGACAACCCACACCTATCCCATTTCTAAAAATCGTTCACATAATTATCTGCTCCATTTTGTTTTTAAATCGTTCTTGGTTAAATCCCTAAAACCTTGCATCCCTGAAAATCCGGATATATTTCAGAGACCAATACTTATACCAACTATCAGACAGATAACAAGAAAGAAAGTGTTGATGATGATATTTCTTCAACAGTAAAAGTACTTTTAATTTTATGATATTACTTGAATAGCATATATATTAATCCTGGACGCTTCTGCATCCATCTAGTTTGCATTTGTGAACTTACTTCCCTTCGTGAGTAGATGGTATGTGTGATCTATTCCCTCTTCTTGCCGCATTGACTGCCTACTGCACGTGCTTAGTAGTAACACGGCACAGGGGAGGGGACGGCCCGTGTTGATAAGAGAGATCGTGGTTGAAACAGGTTTAATTTTCTCACTTCTGTTTTGACGTGCATTCCGTAAGGTATATAAATGAAACAGTTTAATGAACTGCACACTTCTTTAGCCCTAGCGTGATTTTATAATTAACACTTTCTCACATTGAAGGATCATAGAAATGACGGTGCAGCTGCAATCATCAGAAACGCCGATTAATGGCGAAATTAGAAATGGATAAGAAAAATATATTACTCGTGGCCTATGTAGACTGAAAGTCGAGATGACGTAAGCTAGTTCAGAATCAAGTTTCGAGTGAAAATAAACATAATATGCACTATGTATGAAGATGACCTAGACTCAATGGATTTTAAATCACACACATTTCCAAGGTCGGCGTATATGGTACCCACGTCTGAATGTATTCTCAAACATGGAAGTGGACTGGAACTTAAATCTGAATCTTTAAATTCTGAATCCTGAATTTGGTCATGCCATACTTTCGAGATAGGGTTCTTTGTACGAACAGTTTTACGTCTCAACTTTTATATTTGCATCTTTCAGGTTTAGTATGGGACGAGTGGTTTTAACACATACTGTGAATTTTCATAATTGATCATTGATCAAGCTCAAGTTCTATTGATAATGACATTTACATTAAACTCCTCGTTTCTTCTGGACCATTGTTTTAGTAAATTACTGCTCATGACACCTTTCCAGGGAACTGACTTATCGGCCATGACCTAATAAGGTGAGTCGTCCTACTGATTATCTACCTTGTGTAAATAGTAATCCCCGTCAATACTTCCCCTGCCTGCCAAGCGCTACTGTCGTGTGTTTCAATGATTGCCTACGTCATAGCTACAGGCATGGGTGACAGGATCACACTGACTGGCCTCCCTTTAGGAATCTTGCGTTCACACAGAGCGCGTAGCTGAACTTAACATTTTTATTTTTAATGTTTTTAACAGCTTTGACTCGTTTGAAAGCCTAGTGTCTTATTCTTTGAACACAAGGACAAACAAGAACGAATGGCGTTCAGAAGAACAAGTGAATTGTTACACAACATTATTAATTTCACAAGTTATAACAGATAGATCAATAAATAAAAATGGAAGTATTAGTAAGGTGATTTATTTCAGCTCGCATTTATTGATTATTACTACTTTTGTCAGTAGTAGGGTGATTTATTTCAGCACACATTTATTGATTATTACTACTTTTATCAGTAGCTGGTACTGCGGGTCATTGTATTATGTTAGACCTGTGATTTCTTCTTTCGTAGCGTCAGCATAGATAAAGTATCTGTTAAGTGTGTTTTTATCAGCAGCTCGTCTTGTTGGTTATTATATTATAGTAGAGCTGTGATCTCTTCTTTGCAGTAAAGGTGAAGTATCTATGTTTTTTGTTTGGTTTGTTTTTTTTTTTGTTTTGTTTTTTTGTTTTTTTTTTGTCAGTAGCTCGTCTTGCTGGTTACTGTATTATGGCAGAGCTGTGATTTCCCCTTTAGTAGCACCAGTATTAGTAAAGTGTCTCTACATGTGTTTTTGTCGGTCGTTGTATTATGTTAGATCTGTGATTTCTGTTTTAGTAGTGTCAGTATTAGTAACATATCTCAACATGTGTTTTTGTCGGTCGTTGTATTATGTTAGACCTGTGATTTCTGTTTTAGTAGTGTCAGTATTAGTAACATATCTCTACATGTGTTTTTATCGGTCGTTGTATTATGTTAGACCTGTGATTTCTGTTTTAGTAGTGTCAGTATTAGTAACATATCTCTACGTGTGCTTTTGTCGGTGGCTCCACTGACTGTTAATTGTATTATGCTAGGCCTATGATTTCTCTTTTAGTAACACCCTTCAATTCCTAAGTCCCATAGCCGTCCATATCCTGGATAGGTAAAAGTACAGTAAAACCCCACTTCACTTTGATAATTTGGGCTCTATGGCGGAGTAAATTTGCCTATCCAGATTCTAAATTTAACTTTCTAAATGTATGAATTGTATACTTGTTAAATGTCAACGTGACCCGACCTTGGGCACTCCTTATGATAGTATTTTTTGTAAGTGTCAAAGTTGGAAGTGGAGAATATGCGAGGAATTGCTGATGCAATCCAAACCAGTTCGAACTTGATGAGTAGTTCTTCTGACCAATAGTCACATGAAAAATTTCATCAAATGGTGATGGACCGAAAGATAATTTGTTGATTTTTAAAAAAAAGAAATATGAGCTCTTGTTATATCAGTTTTACGAAAATTTACTATTTCAAGCCGGTCAGTTTAAGTATTTCGTTGGTATGTTATTATTTCGCTGTCCCAAAAGTAGAAATTTTACTCAGTTAATCATCTAAAATAAAATGAACACAAAAATCTGAGGCAAAAATTTCATTCGCAATTGTTTATTATGGAAGCATATGTTTCAGTATGCATGTAGTTTTCACTTTTGATTTTGTGATGTAGAAAGAATAATATGTGCATGACTTCAGTTTTAGTTTCATCTCTTCATACAGAAAGTTGTCTAGTATACATTGGCCTCTAGTAAAATCTTACTTGGACGATTTTTGACACCGACCACGTCTTGAGTTTCCAGTGACCACAAACTGGTTTTTGGGTGCATCATTCTTCGAACACTTTGGGCCCACTGTCGCGTGAAGTGACCACGCATCGCAGAATTGATAGCTTTGATCGTCTTCAAACATTTTTGTTTCTAGCATACTATGCAAATAGAAGGGAGTCAGCTTATGATTATGCTTTATCCGAATTCAGCCTATGACCACGTTTGAAGTCTTCGCGGTCGCGTAATTGCAGGTTAGACTAAGGACTTTTTGTTAGTAGTTCGCCCTGCTGTTGCAGTGGCTTTCAATTTGTTTCAGGCGACAGACCGTAAGACGACGACTCAAGAGAATTTCGTGGCCTCCCCTGACTCCCTTTTTACTTGTTTGTGTATTGACCTGATTAAAAAGAGCAGACACATTTTAGATGTTTGGATTCTCTTTCCACCCAAGCTTTTCAATGTTTTGAGTACTACTTGATAATGCATAACGACTTTCGCTCGCAGCGAACTGGTTCCTCTGTTTAATGTGCAACAAACACGAAAATCCTTTCTTACTCACATCAGTTGGTTCCAATGTTAGCAATCTGACTTCGTGTGCTGACAGATTTTGATTTGTCAAACTTGTATGATTGTGGACAGTATTCATGTGGTCGAAAACCACCGTGCTGTTAGTTGTGTGGGTAGGCTGATAGTTGCTTGGGTCAGCTAAGCTGTTATTGCGTGGGCTAGCTAGGCTGATAGTTGCTTGGGTCAGCTAAGCTGCTTTTGCGTGGGCTAGTTAGGCTGTAGTTGCTTGAGCGAGCTAAGCTGTTAGTTGTGTGGGTTAGCTAGCAGTACAGATCAATAGTGATTGTGTAGTGAGCAGTGACAAAGATATACATTTTATTTCTTTTTCCAGCATTTTACTTTTCGCTTGCACGTGAAGGTGTTTTTCCACTTTGATTTTGCTAGACTCTGTACTGTTAATATTTTACTGTCTACTTTTATTGTCTTCTGTATTTGCTAATGTCGAACTGAATCATATGACTTTGCTAGTTAGATCGGGCCCTTCTGGATTTGTTCTTTATATTTGTACCATTAGCAATTGCTTTATTGATTGCAAGTTTGCTTTAATGAGACTGGAAATAAATACAGGCTCATCTAGTCTTTTCTCTGACTGTGGCATTTGTTTTTTATTTTAAGTTTTTTGTCAGTAGTACTGGCTCTACTGATTGATCTTTAGTTTAAATGAGACAGTCACTTTAGACCAGGCGTTGTCCCACTCTTTGGACTTAGTTTAACTGAGACAGTCACTTTAGACCAGGGTTGTCCCACTCTTTGGACTTAGTTTAAGTGAGACAGCCACTTTAGACCAGGGTTGTCCCACTCTTTGGACTAGTTCTCAGGCCGCGTGTAAAAGTCACACGTGGTACACCTAACGATTCTAACATAATTGCCTGAATTGTAAAGTGTGCAATTGCTATTAAAAATACCATTTTCACTACTTTAATGAATGAAAATAATATTATCACGATAAGTCCTGTATCTCAGACATGCATTTTATTTTATTGCAACTGCAAAATGTTACTCTGAGACTTGGCGCTACTTCTCACAAACAAGACTTCAAATGCCAGACAACAGCAACATAATTACAGTACGAAACAAACTATCTAGATGTCATCACGCACTTCATCCAGGAGAACACTAGCTCACATGACTATGTGGTGCCAAATAGTGTCGTCATGAAAATTGCGTGTCGGCAAATGCTGGGATACTTTTCCTGCGAAACAACATTTTTGTAAATATCCAACAAATTAAAATTGTTGAACTTTCTTTCAAGTCGGACGCACACTGAAAATCAACATATTCCATTTGCTGATATTCTGGAGCCTCATTTATACTAATGGCATACCTGCCTACCTTCCGCTTTTAGCGGAAGAATCTCCCGCTTTTACCTCGAATCTCCCGCTCTTCCGCTTCCAAAAGAAATCTTCCGCTTTCATTTTCATTTTCAATTTTTTTTTTCACGATCGATTATGACAGGACGAAAAACTTACCGTGCGTTCAATAGAGCTAACGGCGGCGTAACTCTAACTGCTTCTCTGTCGTCTGCTATGAGCTCTTCAGCATACGAGTCCTTTTCTAACACTTCCGGAATCTTATTCGTCGGCCGTTATTAATTTTAGTTGACAAAACAGAATTTCGCTCGTGAAATAAACATTTTCTTTAAATATTTTTTATGTTGAGAAGTCAGAGCTTAGCGGGATAAGCAAATTCGGTTCATAACGTTTTTACTGCCCGTTCGACCGATAGACGAAGTTCGCTTTTTCAAAATGGCGGCCACGTAGCGATAGTATCTGCGTGACAATTACGAAATATTTACTTTAATAAATAACATTCAACTTACATGTAAGACAGTCTATGCAATTTTCTTCCGAAATTATCCGTCCAAAACGAGCTACTTTGACGAATTATATTGCAATGCTAGGAAAAAGATTGGCGTTTTCAATAACGGTAGGCCTGCTTGAAACCGCATTGAGGTTCAAATAATCATTTTTCTAGAATCCGTTGTAATTATTCTTATATAATATGTAAGACTTCAAAATTTATTTTTTTTAAAAAAGTGACACAAGTTTTAAAACAAAAGATCATCGGCGATAAAGAAATGATCCTGAGTCAAATTTGTTTGAAAGTAATTTACGGAATTGTGAACATTTTGATTTAGTCGAATTTTTTATTTTAATCATTTCTGCTAAAAAAATAATAAAAAATTAGAAATATATATAGGCCTATATATATACATGTATTTGTAAATTAGCCGTTGATATTTTGTAATTACGCAGTACACACATTATTATAATAGAATTTTAGAAGGCATGATAATAAATACACATACATTGAACTTGAAGACAAAAGAAATGCATAAAACATTAAAAATAATAATATTAATCATATCCAATTCTTAATTAACAAAGCATGCTTATTGAAGAATAATGTCTTTTTAATAACATTTTAAATGTTACAGGAAGACTTTCACTGTTTTTTCTCTAGTCTAATGGACATGTAAATTTAGAAAAATACAGGTGTTTTATATATTTAAATCATTTATAAATTAAAATCTGAACCAGATATTCTAAAACTAATAACAAAGACAACATATATTCCAAATTTTATTAATGTGGATTGATAAATATATTTTTTTAAAAATTTCTTTGCAATATTCTGGTTCTATGTACTGTACACTGAGGATGTAAAGGATAGTAATATATAGTATTAGTATATTTAATTCTGAGAGAGCTAAATGACTAAGAGCAGTCCAATGTTGTATGGATAGGGTATATTTATTTTAAAAAAATAAACCACTTGAACACTTTTAAAGTTCTGTAGTCTTTATTTTACTTTAAATGTGTTTTTCTCAAAATGACTTTTTTCCTCTGTTGAACTAAATGCTAAGACCCCTTGTGAATAGTTGTAATTATTCCATGTCCCTGAAATTTGGTATACTAGTTTCTCATACATAAAATTAAAAGGTTGTGCATGGATGAAAGCCTATATGCTTTAGGTTTAAGTAAATTTTATTTTTTTAAATTCTACATGTTCTCCCAAAATATATATTTTAGATGGGTACAATAAAAAAAAAATCATAACTTTTTTCTTAAAATTTTTCAATAGGCACATGTTCCTTTTTGTGGCTGGTACATTAGATAATAAAAAGTTAAATATATATTTAAAAAAAAATCCATTTATGAAATATTTAATGAATTTCTGTAAAAGTGAAAATCATGATGCGGTACTTCAATGGCCCATTATTCTGAAATGTGAAGATCCTTCTTCAAATGAAGTCTAAAGAATTATCTAAATAAAACTGCCTAACACTTGGTGTGCTTGACAAAAATTCATCTAAAATAAACAGTGGAATGGAGACTAGACAAAATGTAGACAAATTGTTGTGCTTTGCATTAATCATTACATTATTGGTAAGTTTATTTACAAATATTAACATTATTTTTTTTATTTTGCATTTATTTTATATTATTGGTATTTCTATTAAAAAGCCAGACTCCGCATAAAATCTTCTGGTTTCCACTCAAAATCTTCTGGTTTTGGACCAGTGATCTTCTGGTTTCCTAAGGTGGGGGGTAGGCAGGTCTGTAATGGAGACTGGAGATGAAAAGAGATTGAAACTCATGTTATTCTTCTTAAAGTCTCGAAACCTTGTATCAAATTCTTCCATTAGTTGTGATAAAACTCTTCAGGTACGTTTGAGAATCTCACACATCACACTTCATCAGAGTTGGAAAATGCACATAGTTCTAACTTGTGTTTCCCAAAGACAATTGAAATTTTATTTCAAAAGTCTTGACCTTGACCTCTAGCATTAATTATTTAACTTGTCCTTAGAGACGTGAATTTAATTCGCTCCTATGGACAGTTACATATATAATACCAGAAAGGCGAATTCACACATCAGCAACGTATTAAAAACATTCTTTAAAAACTCATCCTCTGTATAAGGTTTTGATTTGGGACGATGATTTCAGTTATTACTTAGATTGCTTTGACCAATGATTCCGACTGGGAATTATATTCTTGAAGAACTGTTGTCCCAGCAGTTTACTTTTAAGTTCAGACACCTTGTCTTCACGATACTGGCATTTCAATTTGTCAGCTGTAGACGCATTCTTAGGTCGTGCCACTTCACGTTCATCTCCTTCAGAACTGAAACTTATACTTTACATATTGATATATTCATCATTTCATCATTTTTATCTTCCGTAATTTCTCTTCTTTAAAAAGTAATGGGTATTTTACATTTATCGACAGTTTTTCTTTCTTGATTCTGAAGCCTCGGCCACTTATTAACGGTAAACTAAAATAAACACATCTTTGTGAACAGTCCCGAACTAAGTCAATAAAATTGGGAAAACCATTCAAACTAAGCTGTTGCCACTAAAAATGAATAACATTTAACGGGTGATTCAGAGGGTAAAACGGCTTCTGGCTGATAGATGGGTAGTTTTAACCATTTTAACTCCATCCACTCCCCCCACCCCCCCACCCCCGGAAGGCATGGCCTGAAAAAAAAACAACCGGACAGTACTAACAAGAAATTCTGAGCAGTCCATTACAGAAGCCGCCCGCCTCCTCCACCCTCTACCCTACCCCAAAAGGAGGCCAGTGGTTCTCATCCTATTTTTTTGTCGCATATATATATATTTCACCATATAATGTCATTACCCCCTTTCCAAGATTGTCTGACTCAAAAGGTGCATTCTAAATGATAATTCAGTTTGAGACTGTGGTCCCACTCACCCCCCACCTCTCCGAAACCCTAAAATTCCCCCCAGGTTGAGAACCCCTGTATTATGCACAAAGCTCCGCTCAAGTTGGTACCAGGCTGGCTGATTGGTTGGGGTTTTATGTTTCTCCTCCCTTCCGTCCCCCCCCCCCCTTTCATTCTTTGATGCGGCATCCAAACATTTCGCAATCTCACAGTAGCTTCACATTATATTTTGAACTAAAGAAAGCCTCCCTCCCTCAAACATACCTCCCTCCACCTCCACTCATGGCCGCTGTTTTTCTTCCTTTCTTTTCTTTCGTGACCTAAGCACAGTGGTTGCTTGGAGCTATTCTAACTAAAAACAATTCTACTATTGTGTAATGTGGTTCTGGAGGGCCGCAGAACAAGATCTGCTCTAGACTAATCGCATTTGTTCTTTATTTTTTTGTTGTTGTCAGTAGTACTGCAGTTGTCTTTGGCAGTCATTGCAGGCTACAGATGTATTTGTTGTTTACTGTTTGTCAGTAGTAATGACTTTACTGATTGTAAGTAAGTTAGTCATTGCAGGCAACAGAAGTGTTTGTTGTTTATTGTTTGTCAATAACAATGACTTTACTGATTGTAAGTTGGTCTTCAGTCTGACTTTGGAAGTCATTGCAGGCTTTAGAGATATCTGTTGTTTATTGTTTGTCACAAGTACTAATTTACTCATTGATAATCTGATTTCTGTTCTTGCTCGTGTTTTGATAATTTGACCAGATGTTTTGCTACTGATTGTCTTACCTAGCAGCAACTCATGAAATTGCATTCAAGTAACTTTATAGGCAGTGACATTGTGACTGGGAAGTAGTTTTAGGTGTCTTGCTTTTTTTTTTTTTTAAAACAGATAAGGTAATGTTTTGATCAGACGTTTTAACCTGGATATGTGACCAGAATATCTACACCTAGTCAGGTTTGGGTTTTTCCCCATTTTTATCTTCCGTAATTTCTCTTCTTTAATATTTGAATGTTACTATGCTCATTGTTTGATTTTTAACAGCGGAGTCCACATAACTCAGCAGGAGTTTAAAAAGAAAAAGGGGTTCTCAGTTTGTCTTTTGAAAATTCAGTGGTTTTGTTTGTGTGCGTTCGAAGTTTACAAAGTAATAAAATATATAAAAGAACTGCGGTAAATAAAACACACGTTACTTTTTACTTGCATTTAGGATTTTGAAATCTTTGGTTAAAAGAATTACAAACATCTACTAAACCTTCACTGCTCACGGATCACACCATTTAATATAAATAATTTTTGTCATATTTGATAGCTAGATTCATACAAATAGCATCAGTTACAATTTGTCTTGGATGCTAAGATTAAAAGTATTTAAAAAAACAACAACAAATCTATTCAGCATCTCTCATTAGATTAGTTAATCTATACACACCAGTACGCTTAGGAAACAAATACTTATCAGAGTTCCACTGACATGAATATTTCTTTACTTCGTAATGATCTTGTAATATTACAATTTGAATGATGGAACAAGACTTAGATAATTAGTAAGCTTTGCTTGGGTGTCTTTAAAGCTAGCTATACTGTATATTTTAGAGTGTTAACCTTGTAATATAACTGTATGAACCACTTATCTCTCGTGGCAGTAAAAGGAAAGAGTTTCAAAAAATTGTTGGTTGCATGTTTTCCGAAGTATGTGACTAGACATATAGACTAAACACGATTTGGGTGTTAATGACGAGTACAATTGGTCTCACTATCTTTTAGATGCTGTTGAAACAAGCCGCGTTTAAGCTCGTAATAAGGATTTATATTCCGGGTGAAATCACTCTAGGTACGCTTACCAGGAAGTCATAAAAATCGTGTCGTACGTAAAGATTGTTCATTGTATGCACATATTTAAAAGGAACAATAGAATATTTATATCACCCAGCTACTTCATTTGCATTTAAAAATAAACGTGATAAGGTGACCCGTCAAATGCGCGAACGACAAATGCGCGCACCGATAAATGCGCGATAGGGTTAGGTTAGGGTTAGGTTAAAGTTAGGTTAGGGTTAGGGTTAGGATTGGGGTTATGATTAGGGGTTAGAGTTAGAGCTAGGGTTAAGGTTAGGGTTAGAGTTAGGGACAGAACGCGTCGTCGCGCTTTTGTCCATCGCGATTTTGTCGGCGCGCATTTGTCGGTGAACCCTTTGATAACACTTCTAATGTCGAGTAGTAGGAGGTAGTTTGTTCTATTGACAATTTGTTTACAGCCAAAAGTGCCTTTTAAAAAAAAGTAACTCCGTTTTCTTCATTTCAAAACTTATACACTATACAGTATACATAATCTAATATTTAATCGTACATACTCTCATTTTCATTTCATGCAAACCTTTTCCAAATTCTCATTACTCCTGAACTGAGTAAGATGACAAAACTGAAGTAATATGGCTTTACTCATTACTCCTGAACTGAGTAAGATGACAAAAACTAAAGTAATATGGCTTTACTCATTACTCCTGAACTGAGAAGATGACAAAGGTATTATGACTATAATGTTCTCATCATTTATTTTTATGAAAGTTATTTAAGTTTGATTAAATTTAAAATTTACTTCTATAATTTTAATTTCAAAATGCTGCTACCTAATTTTAAAACATATTCTTGAATTAATGTCATCAGTTTGAAAATTTTCTAGTCAGAGATATAAAAGTAGCAATATCCGATTTGTGGATTGGGGACGACGATTCCTGACAATACATTTCCACTTCTACACAAAGCACTTCCTGTGCACTGGCTCTGTATGGAAATGAAACAGCCATCAAGCACGCATAGTTTAAAAATACACGTGAAGCCCTGCAACTCATGACCATATGAGGAGTTATGTATCCTGGATTGATCACAAGGCATCTAATGCTGTGTAATCCTTGGTGATTAGATTATGTCGATACAGGAAAGTTACTCTGGGTGACGAACGAAAAGTGACAGTATTTGTTCTGAGTATTACAGTTTGATTAAATATAATTTTAAGTCAAGAGTTGCTTACATCATTAGTTAAAGATTGGGGACAGTAAAACAAAACTGAAACCAAAACAACAAACAGAAAATAAAATATCAGAACTACGCAACAAGTACAAGAAAGAACACTTTCTTTTTACAGAAACGTATGTTATACACAGTGTATACTCAAGCAAAATTGGATTGGATTTGTTTCGCACAGGTGTTTGCTTTGTTACCTACAAATCCTAATTTAGGGACAAGTCCTGATTTGTTAAGGACAAGTTCAGATTCGTTAGAGACAATCCTAAATTGCAAGGGACAAGTTTTGATTTCTTAGTGACAAGTCCTAATTTGTTCAGGACAAGTTTTAATGTCTTTGGGACAAGTCCTTTAGGGACAATCGTAATTTGTTTGGGACAAGTTTTGATATCTTTGGGACATTTCCTTTAGAGAAAATCCTAATTTGTTAGAGACAAATTATGATTTCTTAGGGACACGTTCTAATTTCTTAGATAGAAGTAGAAGTATACATCGATTGATCATAGTGTGGTGGAGTAAATTGCCTATCCCTGTTTCTAAACTTAATAATTATATGTTGCCAATGTTAACGTGACATGACTTTGGGCACTGCTTATGATGATATTTTTTAATTGGAGTAAACAACTCAGGTGGGGAATATGCTGTAACTTGCTGATGCAATCCAAACCAGTTCCAAGCAGATGAGTAGTTTTTCTGATGAAATATGCCTAAAATTTAGTGATGCCTTAATTTGACTTTTGCAGAAAGGAGCGCACTCTCTCTCTCTTTTTTTTTTTTTACTGAAGCAGTAACTACTGAACTCTTCTGGATCATGTTGGTGTGCATATCCAGCATTTTCCTCAAACTTATCAGTAAACTGTTGCTGTACATTGATTCCTGTGAATTCCGTTCGAGAGCCTTTGTGGCGGAAAATTGTGGCTTGAGATTGGTCTCAAATTCATGAAGATTATTTTGAACATTTCTCAAGTTGTGCTTGAGTGGTACACACGAAAGATCTGGAACACACTCTGCTTGATGTGCTTTCATAGTGCATGTGAAGTTCTGGACGATTCTCCACGGTTTGCTTTGTGAGTGCATCGAAGATTCTGGAACAGTTGTGTAACCTTCCTAGAAGGGGTACATCGAACCATCACCTAAATAAAAAAGACAGTGACTTGTTGCAAACTGTATGATTGTAAACATGTGCCTGCAACAGTTGCCATCATTGAAAAGGTTATATACATTGACTTTAATTATCTCTCTGAAACTCCGCTCTCATTTCCATGATGAAATTGTATGTATGAACTTGTTTATATATATATATATATCGTTAATTTGACTGCTGATGTCTTTGCTAGGATAAACTGAATGAGTGTCTAACGTAATCAGACATTGTTGTGAAGTGATGTAAGTGTCAAATCTCGTTTGATTATATTCATATGTTGTATATTTGATTGTTGAGTCAATAAATTTATTAAATTAATTAATCTTAAAACTTTATGCTGGAATAATAGCGGTGGGTGGGTGCTCATTAAATATAAATGAATGATGGATTTTGAAGTTGCAGAGCATTATGCAACAGTAAAACATCTATCTTATTATTGTGTAAGAGTAGAGTTTTACGACACCCACACAATCCACCTTGTTGGTCTCGTGATCGAATTATTGTATTGAGTGTAAATTAAGATTCTTGTTCACTTGTAATTAGTTATGTGTTATTAAGTAATAAATAATAATCATAGCGATAGAAGGGTGTCCATTGATGTCACGCGTAGCATACGAGCAATTTAAAAAATTTTACACAACACTTCTTTGGCTGTAAGTAGCATTTTAAGGTCACAGGCCTAAATCAAGGGGTAAGAACATGGACTGAGTGATAGCTTCATATAAATGACAGATCACGGGCTAAATCAAAGGACAGTAATTGGCTAAAACATCGACCGAGTCATAGCAGTAAAAAAAGCCGGATCATAGGGTTATATCGAGGAATAAGAAAAAATCGACTGAGCCATAACATTTTAAAAGCAGGATCACAGGGCTAAATCAAGGGATAAGAAAACATTGCCTGAGTTAGTATGACAGATGTCAAGGTCAGAATAGACCAACACGAAATAGTTAAGCGAAACTTTTGTTCCGAATTGTAGAGGAAATGCGACATTCTGGCAATCTCTTTTATTGTACCAGTATAAAATTAGTATCCTGTTTCATAGTACGAACAATAGTCTAGAATATTATATTATGGTACCAGTTATAAAACTAGTCTACTATATTATCGCACCTTTAAAATCTAGTATACTGTTTTAGAGTATGTGTGTAAAACTAGTCTATTATCGTATTTGTATTAAACTAATAAACTATATTATAGTATCTGTACAAGGTTTATGAAGGTAACCAGAGGTTGCGTGCAGTTCGATCTGTTTAACAGTTTTATTTACTTAAATTACATTTCATTCATTCTGAATTATTCTATTATAAGGCCGTGCTTAACCGGGAAAAAAAATGATAGCACAAACGTGTGATGTTGTACGTATATATATTTTTGAGCGACGTATTTTGACGTAAAAAAATACATTGGCAGCAGTAATTTATAATTTCGTTTTCAAATAAACAGAACTATAGAGTATAGACCTTTTTCTTGATAGTATCGAGATGCCGTAAATTTGGGCCCAAACTAAATGCACTATGGGTCGTGTTAATACATTGTCTCGAGAGTTGTAGACTGAGGCAAACATTTAATTAATTCCAGCTTGTATTAGTACAGATACTGAGAGTTGTAGCCTGGGGATAAATCTGAATGCATACTAGATCGTATTAGTACCGAGTACCGAGAGAGATAAACTGGAGCCCAAACTGAATGCTTGTGTTATCATATATAAACTGGAGCCCAAACTGAATGCTTGTGTTATCATATATAAACTGGAGCCCAAACTGAATGCATGTGTTATCATATATAAACTGGAGCCCAAACTGCCCTCCATCTCACCGCGAGGCTGTGGGGATCCCTCCAGAAGCAGACCAAGACTGAGAACATCGAGAAGATGAAAAGTCTCTTGCGGCTTCTGGGGTGAATGTAAGCGGAACCACCAACCTACTGAGTGCTTTCCAACTTGTCTAAACTGGAGCCCAAACTGAATGCATTCCAACTTGTTAGTACAATGTACAGTGTACATAGAGGGAGAGAGAGAGGAACTGGGGCCAAGCTGAATGCTTTCCCGCTTGTGTTATTAATACATTAGAGAGAGAGAGCGTCGTAGACTGGATCCGTAAGTGAATACACCCTAGCTCGTGTTAGCATAGTGTACCGAGAGGCGTAGCCTTTGACCCCCTCCCCCCCAAAAAAAAATGAACGCATTGTAGCTCATGTTATTACAGTGTCCATGAGGTTAAAAAAATGAAGCCTAAGGAAGGAAACCCACCCTTTTAGATTTTAGTTTGAAGACAAAATTATAATAGTATAAGAATCATTGACGGGAAATCAAAGAACTTTAAACTTTTAATCAGAAGGAACGTATAGCAATAGGTGGCCCACATTCCTGTGTACTGTATAGGCATGCAGCCCAAACTGAATTGATACTAAATATCTTTTTGTTATATTTCTTTATGTAAACCATTCCTTTAAATAGTTTATATATTTAAGTGGTTATTCTTTATAATCTCATCTTAATTAATTCAGGAATGTTTGTAATGTTATGTGTCTATGAATACGACCATCTTACTGTTAATTCATTCAGTAATGTTTATAGTGTCATTGTCTTATTATTGACCTATATATATATATTTAAGAATAAAGGAAGATACATTTTTTTTAGTAATCGATGTTGAAGCAATCGCGCGTGAAGTCACACTTGTCCAATCTGTTGTAGCTGTGTCATGTTGTTTGTGTCGATATTGACACAATTGTGAGTGAAATCACACTTGTCCCATCTGTTGTAGCTGTGCCAGGTTGCTAGTGTTCATATTGACACAATCATGAGTGAAGTCACGCTTGTGCCATCTGTCGTAGCTGAGTCAGGTTGCTAGTGTTCGATATTGACACTATCATACTTTTCAGATTTGTCGTAACTGAGTCGTGTTGTAATTTTGTATGGCTGTAGAAAGACAGATTGAGGTATACCAATATGTTGACAAACTGATGAGAAATCTTTGTAACATTTTGACGCTTATTTTATTCTTTCGTTTGCTAGGTATTTACCCATCAAGTATGACAGGAAGGAAATGAAAAACAATGAGTAGAGTACAATGAAGGCATTTATTTGCTTAACATTTCTTCAATAACTCCATTCTTTGTGAATGTACATTCAACCACGAGAATCTTTCCTTAGCACGCAGTATGGAAAACACGAAGATTTTGTCGATCCTTTCTCTACTGTTTTTCCTTTGAATTGAGGTTCCTTGTGCTGCCAATCATATCAGTTTAGTTTTTTAAATTATCACATATGTTGTGTTCACGAACCTCCGCAACACGTCATTTAAAAGTCCAGTAATGCGTCGTTTGACCTTGAAACCCCAGTATCGCACCAATTCAAAGAATAAAAACTGTGTAAATCATTTAAACAGATGTGTCCTTTATTCATACATTTTAAATTAAATTCGTTCTGCTCTCTTTAATTTTTATTAAAGAAGAGGAAAAAATGAAGAAGAAAATATCGGTACCTTTCGTGAGTTGTTGTTGATATACTGTTTAGTTCATTCGACCTATAGCATTGTATTATTTATGTCGCAGTATCGGGTTAACGGGGGCCGCAACAAATCAAGTAACAATCACGTCTAATGCCTCACCGTCGCTATAATATTAATCAGAGTCGATTACTGTAATCGGCATCTATATATAGGTTGACTCGTTTGTTAAGTCTCACTAAAATGTAGACCCCCGAACCGGGTACATGCGATGTGTGTGTGTGTGTGTGATGGGTAATATATATTATAGTGTTTTCATTAGTGTGTGATCTGGTAACAGGTTTCATTTAAACCTATGCACATTTCGAATTAGAACACAACCCATTTTCACAATGCTTTCCTATTTTGTAAAGGTAAATAATGTATTCTGTAGTCTTTACCTCGTCCATCTTCAGAACACTTTCTTTTATGTTTAAACGCCATACTATTTATTTTTTTTAAAAAAGCTAGCTAAATTGTAATAAATAAAATCCGTCCATCTATCCATCCATCTCACAGCGAATGAAGCGAAATAATCGAACACAAGTAGCAAAGCCATAACAGGTCGGTGTTATTGTATACCAATTCCGCATCAGCACTAGGACTTTAGCGCACCTAAGAGGGAACATTGCTTGCAGGTACATGTATTTAGGCTGGGCATACTTGTAGGTATTAAAGGCTGGTGTTTATACTTGCAGGTGTTTAGGTAGGGCATACTTGCAGGTATTATAGGCTGGTGTTTAGGTAGGGCATACTTGTAGGTGTTTAGGCTTGGCATACCTGCAGGTGTTTAGGTAGGGCATACTTGCAGGTATTATAGGCTGGTGTTTATACTTGCAGGTGTTTAGGTAGGGTATACTTGGAGGTGTTTAAGCTTGGCATACCTGCAGGTGTTTAGGTAGGGCATACTTGTAGGTGTTTAGGCTGGGCATACTTGCAGGTACATGTATTTAGGCTGGACAATCTTGAAGGTACGTTTATTTAGGCTGGACATACTTGCAGATGCTTAGGCCGGGCATACTTGCAGGTGTTTAGGCTGGGCATACTTGCAGGTGTTTAGGCTGGACATACTTACAAATGTTTAGGCTGGGCATACTTGCAGGTGTTTAGGCTGGGCATCTTGCAAATGTTTAGGCTGGCATACTTGCAAATGTTTAGGCTGGGCATACTTGCAAATGTTTAGGCTGGACAAACTTGCAAATGTTTAGGCTGGCAAACTTGCAGATGTTTAGGCTGGTATGCAGGTATTTAGTCTGGGTGTACTTGCTGTTGAGTCTGCGCTATTTTGCAGGTGTGTTTTAACTGAGTATATTAGACTGTGAAGACTTATATTTATAGATGTTGGGGCAATACCTCCAAGTGTTTAGGATGAACATATTTGCAGGTGTTTAGGTAGAAAATACTTGTTTTATTAGATTTGTGTTTAGGTTGGGCACACAGCAAGTGTTTTAAACGAAATATGCTTATTTAGGTTGAACATATTTGCTTCACTGAGACTGTGTCTAAGACGTGCACAATCACTTCATTGAGAACGTGTTGATGCTGGGCACAACTTGCAAGGCTTTTATTCTTGGTATAGTTACAAATGTTGAGGCTGTGTATACTTGCTGGTGTTAAGGCTGGGCATACTTGCATTACATTGAGGCTGCATATACCTGTAGGTCTTGAGGCTGTATATACTTGCTGATGTTAAGGCTGGGAATACTTGCATGTGTTGAGGCTGTGTATATAATTGCAGGTGTTAGGGCTGGACCTACTTGGTTCATTGGTTTTGTGTTTAGGCTGGATATACTTGCATCTTTAGTTTTATGTTTGGGCTGGACATAGTTGTTTTTTTGTTTGCTAAAGTCGGAATATGTAAGAAAATTAATTGTTTTGCTGGATTAAAAGTTTATTTTTGTTTGCTGAAGTCCTAATTGTATTATAAATGAATTGTATTAATAGATCGGTATTTAACTGTGTTTCCAGAGGTTGCAGAATAAATTGTATTAATGATCCAGTGTTTTTCTGTTTACAGAAACCAGTAATAGTGTAAACAGTGTGGACAGCAGCGACTGCTCTGATGACAATGAATTTAGCATATACAAATCTGGGACACCTGGGGATACCACTTGTGTACCTGTTTCCATTATACCAGGAGCAACCTCTGTAAGTATATGAACTTTTTGTCTTTGAAAATAACTACATTTAGTGTTAATATGTGTGTTCTTCATTGAAAATCAGCTTCTTCTTATTTAAACCACTTTTTCCTTTATTCATTTATTGGTGTGCCGTTAACCTTTCTGAATGCATCTGCGTGCACACACACACACACACACACACACACACACACACACACACACACACACACACACACACACACACACACACACACAACACACACACATATTCTAGACTGAATCTAATCATTGGAAATCTTTTTATTATTTAAAAATATACTTTACGAAATTGCTACTGCATGTAAATCACTGTTTATCTCTGAGAGATGTTTGATACTTAGGTAATAAGGACTACAGATTGAACAAGGTATAGCATCATGTGCAGATATGTCTGTATATTAGATAGACAGTGTGACGCGATGCCACCCTAGTTATTGGTTATGATTATTATTATTATTAATCATCCATAACTAATTAAAAGTGATGAGATTCTTAATTTATGTTATTATTAATAATTCTTGTAATGACACAGTGTCCCAGGTGTGTAACATATAATATACAAACATCATAATTCACAATTGTAGAAGTAATAGTCTACTCATGTGATTCACCTCGAAATATATCATTAGCAAAATGCATGAAATATTTCTAAATCCATTCTCAATCAATCAGTTAATTCAAAATTAAGCTAAAGGCCACCTTTCATGACTGGACTTCTGCAACACCAAATTCAAAGTGATTAGAAAATAAAAATTATTTCAGCAAATAAATTTTCATCTTAGCCCATTGGCTGGTCTCGTTCCTTAAAATCTTAACCATTGGATAATAAAAACTACTCTTCACATTCAGCATGTTCTAACACATTCTTCATTAGTTGTTTATTCCAAAAAAAATGCCATCATAAGCAGTGCCTAAGGTCGGGTCACTTTGACATTGGCAACAAAGATATAATTATTAAGTATAAAAATATAGATAGCCAAATTTACTCCGCCACAGACAAATAGACAGATAGATAGACAGACAGATAGAACTTAAGCCTGTAGCATTATGTTACTTGAATATCTTGTAGAACTTAAGCCTATAGCATTATGTTACTTGAATATCTTGTAAAGTCGTATGCAACTCAAACAAAATATAATGATATTTTTCGTGTAATTATGTATGCAACTTTAATTACACATAATATATCATTATATTTTGTTTGAGTAAAACATCTAGCAATGTTTATAATTTCAATATTCAACAATTCAATTTGAATAATAAATATGTGCAACTTGAATAAGACGCTAGTGTTATGTACAAAATGAAATAGTCTTTTAATTATTGTGTGAAACATAAGCAGGATGCTTAGATACCATTTGCAAACTAAAAAAGACCTAATGAATGTTGACATTCATTGTATAGGCTTATAGGACGTGCCACTTAGAACGTTGCCAGTCATTGTGTACCGTGCCTACCGCTTGAACGTTGCCAGTCATTGTGTAGGCTTACAGTGCTTACCGCTTGAACGTTGCCAGTCATTGTGTAGGCTTACAGTGCTTACCGCTTGAACGTTGCCAGTCATTGCATACGCTTACCGTGCCTACCGCTTGAACGTTGCCAATCATTGTGTACGCTTACCTTGCCTACCGCTTGTATGTACGGCGCCTACCGCTTGAACGTTGCCAGTCATTGTATAGGCTTACAGTGCGTGCCACTAAGAACGTTGCCAGTCATTGTATAGGCAGGCTTACACTGCGTGCCACTTGGAATGTGCCAGTCATTGTATAGGCTTACAGTGCGTGCCACTTAGAGCGTTGCCAGTTATTGTATAGGCTTACAGTGCGTGCCACTTAGAACGTTGCCAGTCATTGTATAGGCTTACAGTGCGTGCCACTTAGAACGTTGCCAGTCATTGTATAGGCTTACAGTGCGTGCCACTTAGAACGTTGCCAGTCATTGTATAGGCTTACAGTGCGTGCCACTTGGATGTGATTTTTACTGTAGAGCAGATGTACACTACACCTAAGTGCATACTGCATTTAATTTGAATGATTCGTTGCTCATGACAGGTTTCATCCTCAAGTCTGATCTTCTCATCTCACGTAAGATTTATTCGTGCCTCAGATTGAGACTCATTAGACCGTATTAAACATCGACTTATACACAGCATGCAGCCTTTCTACATACGCAGTTATATATATGTGTGTGCTTGTAGCTTCTCACTTAGCTTGAAGAGCATTAAGCGTATTATACAACATGCACATTTTCTCCATACACAACATTTCTGTGTCAGCATGGTTTTTGTGCGTTAACCTCAGCTGATGTCAAACATCCTTGTCACATACTGTATATATCCACTTGCATTTAGTTCGTCTATGTATGTTTGTATTTTCATTTCAGCTAACTGCGAGCAAACGGGTTCACATTTACAGCACGCAACTATTTGCAGTATATGCGTGTTTCTATCTTATTTATCAGTTAATTGTGCACATTAGACTATAGTCATGCAACATTTCTTCACACGTGTGTCTTCGTATGTTTGTCTCATAACTCACTTAATTGAGCACATTAGACTGTGTCATGCAACATTTCTCCCCATATGTGCCTTTTTTATTTTTGTGTCTTAACTCAGTTAATTTAGCACAGTAGACCACGTTAAGAAACATCTTCACATGCATGTCTTTGTATGTTAATGTCAACTTAGCTATTTGAGCGCACTAGACATCTCAATCATAGCACGCAGTCCTTCACGCGCAAATGTTTGTGTCTGTGTTGTATGTTTGTGCCCGTGTTGTATGTTTGTGTCTATGATGTATGTTTATATCCGTGTTGTATGTTTGTGCCTGTGATGTATGTTTATATCCGTGTTTTATGTTTGTGTCCGTGTTGTATGTTTGTGCCTGTGATATATGTTTATATCCATGTTGTATGTTTGTGTCCGTGTCGTATGTCTGTGTCTGTGTTGTATGTATGTGTCTGTGATGTATGTTTATATTAGTGCTGTATTTTTGTGTCCGTGTTGTCTGTATGTTTGTGTATGTGATGTATGTTTATGTCCGTGTTGTATGTTTGTGTCCGTGTTGTATGCTTGTGTCTCTGATCACATTAGTCACTCGATACTAGAAAATATTATGTAACTGCAGAAGAAAGAATTGCTTGCTTGTATATGCACATACGTTAGCCGCATACAAATTGAACTACATACGGGTTAAGCTATAATTAGAATGGGTGTATGCATATTAGATTGAACTAAGCACATATACATTGATATGACCGATCTGTGTAAAATTTTGTTCGAAAATTGAGGCATTTATTGAGAATGCTGGACATAGGTAGCTTATATGTATAAAATGCACAAAAGTACCCAATTCACCACAGTAAATAGTAATTATAAGGCACTAAAGACTACATGAAACACACTACACTATACACAGTTAACACATCCCACAGTAACTAACGCACTACACTATACACAGTTAACACATCCCACAGTAACTAACACACTACACTATACACAGTTAACACATCCCACAGCAACTAACACACTACACTATACACAGTTAACACATCCCAGAGGAACTAACACACTACACTATACACAGTTAACACATCCCACAGTAACTAACACACTACACTATACACAGTTAACACATCCCACAGTAACTAACACACTACACTATACACAGTTAACACATCCCACAGTAACTAACGCACTACACTATACAGAGTTAACACATCCCACAGCAACTAACACACTACACTATACACAGTTAACACATCCCACAGTAACTAACACACTACACTATACACAGTTAACACATCCCACAGCAACTAACACACTACACTATACACAGTTAACACATCCCACAGTAACTAACGCACTACAATTTTTGCAGTACGCCACCGCTGTCCAGTATAATACACAACACAGGACATGTAACACACCACAGCACACATAAAAGACTACACAGGCATGTTACGGACCACACAGTACTTGTCCGTGGAATGTCTCCTGTAATCAGTAACCACTTCCTTTCAGTAAGATAAACCATGATTTATTTGGTCTCTTCTTGACACATACTTAATTGCTAAGATACGGTTAACACCACACTTTGTATATAGAATTACACTTCGTACTGTGTGAAAAAAAAATTGCAAACTCAGCACAGATTGTTTGATAACGCAGAAGACGCATAGTATTCTGTCTTCTCTTGTAACTACGGGTCAGATTTTTCTCGACCTTTTTACTTAAATACCTCTACTAATGAAAACCTTTTAGCCTACAAATCTCTCACCTGACATATTCATCATTTGACACTTTGAAAGCGTTTTGCCCAAATCCCTCACAACGTTTTGCCCAAATCCCTCACGTAACACTTCGACAATGTTTTGCTCTTTATATTTTAAAAATATTTAAATGAAACGGAATGATCTCCCCTTAAAAAAAGGGCAAAGCATAAGTTTGTACGTAACTGAGTGAATCTCTGCATATTTAATATCTAACATAGAATATTGCATTCCACAGTAAAATGGCAAGAAGTTTTACAGATTTCCTTCCCCAGCTTTAGAATTAGAACTTGGTGTCAGTCGAGAGGATAGTAAGATTCTGATCTCTCCACAAGAAAAACTCCTGTATTGTTACTAAGAACTGTTTCGAGCTGTGAACACTCGCGTCAGAGAGCTATACTTCTCCAGAAAACCAGGGTTAGCTTAGTCAGGCGTCATCTAATTATTGTTATAAAGGTATACACCACCGCTGTACACAACAACTGCATTCCAGCGACGCAGAACTCTAAACACGTCTAAAACACGTGTGCAGTCTAAATAAGATTGCACAAAGCAATCCGCTAAATCCTTAGCTAACACTTTGTTAACCTTTAACTAAATACCACGTTAACATTTGTAGTAGAGTGGGCCTATACTCTACCTTTCAGCAAAAACTTTGACAGCCTTTGCCGATATTCCTTTATCGAATATTCTAAGAGTCTTTGGCCCAAGATTTCCATCAGTCTCTTTCACAGCTTTCTGTCGAAATACGTCATCGAACACTTTCTTCAACAAATTTAACCGGTCCTTCATCTAATTGGGGGAGGTGGAGCGCACAAATGCACAAAGTGAAAACAATATAAGTGTTTGTCTGTCAGTTTATTCATTTATTATCATTAAATATGTGGACTATATTTGTTTTTAAATTTTATTATTATCAAGCCGATCGTGCATTGTTTATTTATTAAGCGATTAGGGGATGGCACGCAAACTTGTAACCAATCGTACGTCGGAATTCTTCATCAAACATGGCATTCTTCATCAGATACTTTTGCCACAAACTTTTAACCGATACTACATTAATACGTCGGAATTCTTCATCACACACTTTTGCCACAAAACTTTAACATGCTCTGCATCTAGCATGTCGGATTCTTCACCAAACACTCTTGCCCCAAACTTTTAACCAGTCCTTCCGCAAATATAGTTGTTTTCAAACTGTATCGAGTTGGACCAATTTCTCTCCACCTCCTCTCCTTTCCCCACTAAAATCAAGTAATGGAAGTCTGTTAATTCATTCTCTTGAGGAAAAAAGAAAACGTTCATAATAGAATTTTCTCAATTTTAATTTTGTTCTTCCTATACTTGTTTTCTTAAATTTTTGCTGTTGGTTCGTTGCTGGCACAATACAAATTCATTAAAAAACAAAACAGGAACAAGTTTAATACTCAGACAACTCAGGAATAGCCAATCTTCACTAGTTTGACATTTTGGGTTTTTCTTGGACACGTTGTTTGAAGTTGTATATATATCATAGTTTTCTGCAAAGAGCACATATCTTCCAGATGTAAAACTACCTGAAAAAGTTAGATATTTATCACAAAGACAATCTTTTGCATGTGTCCTTCATCTAACACACTTATCAGCATTTGGTGCGGTCTTGATAACCTTGCATAAATTTTTCATGCAACGCATTGACAACATTGTAACTAAATTCTTCACAGCATTATAATTAAATCCTACATACAGAATTTTGACAACGCTAATTAAATCTTTCATACAATACAGTGACAACACTGTAACTAAATCCTTCATACAATACACTGACAACATTGTAACTAAATTCTTCATACAATACATTGACAACACTGTAACTAAATTCTTCATACAATACATTGACAACATTGTAACTAAATTCTTCATACAATACATTGACAACACTGTAACTAAATTCTTCATACAATACATTGACAACATTGTA
This sequence comes from Sinotaia quadrata, assembly GCA_028829895.1. Classification (NCBI taxonomy): domain Eukaryota; kingdom Metazoa; phylum Mollusca; class Gastropoda; order Architaenioglossa; family Viviparidae; genus Sinotaia; species Sinotaia quadrata. The sequence goes on from CM054183.1 coordinate 49,467,039, forward strand.
ACTAAATTCTTCATACAATACATTAACAACATTGTAACTAAATCCTTCACAGCATTGTAATTAAATCTTTCACAACATTTTGACAACACTGTAAATAAATCTTTCATACAATACATTGACAACACTGTAATTAAATCCTTCATACAAAACAATGACAACATTATAACCAGGTCATTCATCTTACTTTCGAGTCCCCTCTCATTTCCATTTTAGTGACTATCGTTTATCTAAATCCTCCTCACTCATATATTTCCATTTTAGTGACTCTATCGTTTATCTAAATCCTCCTCACTCATATATTTCCATTTTAGTGACTATCATTAATCCTCCTCACTCATTTATTTCTATTTTAGTGCCTTTGATCGTTTATCTAAATCCTCACCACTCATATATTTCATTTTTAGTGCCTTTCATCGTTTATCTAAATCCTTCTTTCTTATCTCCATTTTTAACATCTCTCTACATGTATATTAATCCCCCTCTTTGCCTCCATTTTTAGCACATCTGCTTTTATCTAAATTAATTCTAAATCATCTCCATTTTAGCTCCTCTAAATGCTCCCCTCTTCTCTATTTAACAGCTCTCTACATTTATCTAAACCCCCCTCTCTCGTTTCCATTTAAAAAAAATTTTTTTAGCACCTCTACATTTAAATAAATCCTCCCCTCTTATTCCATTTATAGCATCTCTATATTTATTTAAATTCTCCCCTCTCAAGCCCATGTTAGCATTTCTATACATTTACCTAAATCTTTCACTCTGTCCATTTTAGCATTTCTATACATTTACTAAATCTTTCCCTCTTTGTTCATTTTAGCATTTCTATACATTTACCAAAATTTTTCCCTCTCTGTCCATATTAGCATTTCTATACATTTACCAAATCTTTCACTCTCTGTCCATATTAACATTTCTATACATTTACTAAATCTTTCACTCTCTGTCCATATTAACATTTCTATACATTTACTAAATCTTTCACTCTCTGTCCATATTAACATTTCTATACATTTACTAAATCTTTCACTCTCTGACCATATTAACATTTCTATGCATTTGCTAAATCTTTCACTCTCTGTCCATATTAGCATTTCTTTACATTTATCTAAATCCTTCCCTCTCATCTCCATTTGTAGCGCCTTTCTGCTCAGTGTTTATCTATATCCGTCGCCTAGCCCTTTGACAACCGTTTTTTTTTATTAAAAGACACCCCATCTAGTACATTATAAGTGAAATTTCATCTAACTCTCTTTTGACAAATAGATTTGGCGTCTTTGTATAAATCTTTTATCGAAAGCCTAACTTTCCTACACATACAGTATTCATCACTAATAGTAGTACACACCCGCACATACAGTATTCATCACTAATAGTAGTACACACCCGCACATACAGTATTCATCACTAATAGTAGTACACACCCGCACATTTCAGTCTAGAACTAAACCATTCTTCTCAGACGAAAATCATTGTAATTTATCTCAACAACAACAAATAAAAGAGTAACCTATTTATTGAAGAATGAGGAAGGTTACAGTCATTGTTGATAAAGTTCAGCGAGCGGTGCGAGGGGTGTCGATCTAAATATAGTTATTTGTACTGGCGTGCATGCCATTCTCGACTTAGCGACTCTAAGGTCTCACACGGACAACTTTTGTTGTACTACAGTCAGGTGGCTTTCAGAAATGTGTACATCTCTCAGTCTTACCATTGAACACTTTGCACACCTAACAGTATTAGTCCTTTGAAAATTGTGTACAATTGTGTAGAAGTATTAATCCTTTGTTTCTTTGAAAACTGTGTACACCTGCAGTATTAGTCCTTTGAAAACTATTTACTCCTAACAGTGTTAGTCCTTTTTTGAAAACTGTGTACACCTAGCAGTATTAGTCCTTTGAAAACTGTGTACACCTAGCAGTATTAGTCCTTTGAAAACACCTAACAGTATTAGTCCTTTGAAAACCGTGCGAATCTTACCGCCATTAGTCTATCTCGGGACTTCTGCTTTGTTGGGGTTGAGAGAGAGAGAGAGAGAGAGAGAGAGAGAGAGAGAGAGAGAGAGAGAGAGAGAGAGAGAGAGAGAGAGAGAGAATAAATTTAATAAATCTTTGTTGCTGAATATAATGTGCTCTTTTCGATTGTGAGCTGTTCTTCATGGGATTTCGCAGTGTGTGTGTGTGTGTGTGTGTGTGTGTGTGTGTGTGTGTGTGTGTGCGCGCGCGCGCGTGCGCACAGTTAACTGTTTGTCTACTGTTATTTATTTTTTAAATAAGACAGAATTTCCTTTTCATCAGCCAGATAGAATTAGGATGTCCGATGTTCATATATGTCCATTTGTTTGAGCGTTTTTCCACGTCTTCGGGCATATGTGCACTGTGCACGAGACAACACTGAAGCAAGTGGGTTGATGTTTACAAAGCGAAATAAATATCGATTATAAAAACAAAACAAACGGGACGTGAAGTTGCTTGAGACAATGTTCAACATGTGGAATGGTCTTCATACCTCTCCCTCCCCGCCCCCATCTCTCTCTCCCCCCACCCCAGTTTGAACACACATCCAAGCCCAGGGACTACGGTTAATCGTAACAGGTTGAACACCTCTACATCATCGACGTCTGCCAAGAACCAGGCCAGAGTAGCGGTAGACCGTTAGAGACCGAAAACAGTACAGAGTAGCGGTGGACCGTTAGAGACCGAGAACTGTACAGAGTAGCGGTAGACCGTTAAGAGACCGAAAACAGACCAGAGTAGCGGTAGACTGTTAGGGGATTGTAGCAGACACTGAACCTGACTGTTTCAGATTCAGATACCATATCAGAAGTGTTTTTTTCGCGTCGTCCTCTTTACGCTCTCCGGTTTGGTCCATGACGAGATTGTGTCCAGTGCTCAGACCTTTTCTCGCTCACAGTTCTGTAGATAAATTTGAGCAAACCTAACGTGCTTTTCTTTTTGTTTGTTGTTTAGATTTATTTTTGTTTTACTTGAAGAGTTTAAAGATCAAACCACATTGAATTGATTTTTTTTTTAAAGCTGTATCTCATTACCTTCAGTCCTTTAAAAGAATTTTATGACGTATTTACTTATTACCAAGAAATACCTATGTATTCGTAACTTTTACTAACTATAACTTCTCTTAATACTTCTGTTAATACTTTATGGCTGATATAGTTGTCACAACCTTGCTCCATTCATTACTATTTTTATGATAGATTTGCTTTTAAAAGAGGCATTACAATCATGCATATTTAAAACAGATTTACTTGTAATTTAGTAAAGTTTCTTTCTGATAGCTATTTGTATAATTAATGTTTATGTTTATTAAATTTCATCTCTTTCAATGTAAATTAAAAAGCCTTTCACTATAAATTAAGAAAAGTATTACCAACTTTGTGGTTTTCTTTACCATTTGAAAAAAAGCTAAGTAATTAAAATTGGTCTTATAATGACTGTCACATTGGTAGAAAACAAATTAAAATTTATGTTTGATTAAAGCACTAAACATTGTAATTATTTTTTTAGTATTTTGTGTTATGCTTTATGCTGAACTCTTTATGTGAAAAATGTAAATTTTGTTTTCATTGTAGGTATGTGTATTTCAATGTTAATTTAATTAGCAAGGCAAATTGCTCATAAATCTGTAACAAATACTGTATGCGTTTTTATTAGGATACATTGACTTTATTCTCTTAAAATATATTGCATCCATTTTGTAATTTTGGCAAAGGTTGAATAATCAATTGCTTAATGATATATATAGAAAGGTTTTCAAAAAACCCAACCTACTCTCCGTATGATTCATGTGAACAAAAGTTTTAAAGACCGCACACATACACTTTAAATTTAGTTAAATTTAGTTTGTTTATTTGAGCTCTGCTGAAACCTGGAAGTGGAATTACAGCATTATTTTTTTTTTAAAAAAAGAGAAAGCAGTCCCAGTTTAGAGATAAATGTTCAGCTCAAATATATCCTGCAATCAGCCCCATTGTGAATTTATACGGTGGATGGTTCGAATTCTACATACTCCAGAAAGCTGGAGTACTCTGGCCAACAATGACTATTTAGCCATTTCTCATCAGCATATGGTTGGCGTAAGTACTAGTTCACCTTAGTGAAACTCTGAACAGCAATGACTAACCATTTCTCAACAGTATCTGGTTGGCATAAATACTAGATCACTTTGCCTTTAGCTCAGGTGTTGATTCATTTACTTTGTTGCAGTGATATGACATAATGCACATGAAACTAAAGCTTTTTGTTTGTTCAGTTCTGTTTTATATCTCACCGATTTGGCCCCACCTTCATTAAATTTGTCAGTATTTTGATGAAAAAGTATCCTGTCTTTGAATCTCTGAGAGAGAGAGGTGGCATTATATTCCAGACTTTAGATGAAATATCTGATAGGGGTTTTTGTTTGTTTGTATGTTGGTTTTATTTTATTATTAGTTGTTGAAAGTTATTACATGTTCGATCAGAACAGAAGTTGTCATGGAAGTTTTCTTCTAAAATAGAATGCAAAAGTCAGGCAAATGAAGTTGTGTTTAATTTAAACAAGTTTAGTTCGCATGATCTAGAGATTCTAGACTGTATTGCATTATGTTTAAAAGAATTCACATTTATGTCAATTTAGAATATGTAAGCTGATGTTCCATTATTCATTATTTGCCTTATGTATTAAATTCATATTTTTCAGCCACGAAAGAGTGATCGTTATGGATACCTGTACAAGCAAGGCGGGTGAGATATTTATAATAGCAAGTGTATTTGTTATAAATAGTTCTCTTTGCTCTCACATTATATCTCTCTTACCAGAACTCCTTACATTCTTTTTAATATTGTTTTTATTGTTTATTAAAGTGTATTTGTTATAAATAGTTCTCTTTGCTCTCACATTATATCTCTCTTACCAGAACTCCTTACATTCTCTTTAATATTGTTTTTATTGTTTATTAAAGTGTATGTTTCTGAAAAATATATTCATAAACTATACATCTTATGTTTGGTGCTTTGAATAATTTAAAATAATTGTAAAGAGTTATTTTATGCAAACCAGTTTGATTTAGTGAAAAATCCCTCAAAAGAATTAAACCTATGTACAAGAAAAAAGTGATAAAGAAATTAGTATGATAAATTTATCACTTTTACATGCGCACGCGCACACTCACACACACACACTAGAACCTCTCCATCCACTTAAATTACTTCCTGCATACTTTCAAGACACCTCCTAATTGCTATGTTCTTTTAGTAACCCTTTAGTTGTTGACATCAAATTGTAAGTATACACAGAGAAATATATATACATTTTTGTGTTGCTTAAGATGTACTAAGAATTGTTTCTAGAATACAAGGAAAACATTGCCCAGTTATAAAACAAAAGCTGATTGAGTGCTAATCTAGTCCTCTCTTTTCTTCCTCAGAGTTACAGAAACTTGCTATTAAAATGGGTGGGTGGTTTTTTTGACATTTTTTCCTGTTGACAGAGCAAGGACTTGTAAATTTGGACCATTTCATTAATTGTACATTTGCTAATATTTCCATTGTCCAGAACTTAATCATTCACAGTTTAAGTGGTGCATTATGTCAAGCAAAGGGAAGCAGAACAATGCTTGCACGCACTCATTTTAGTCTTGCATTATGACTGTTATTTGTGGGTTAAGTGTACAAGCTCAATGGAAACATTAATTGCAGGAAATGGATTAAGGTACACACAAAACAATGGCCAGGCTATCTTTATTATAGCAAATCATACAATTTACTAATTGTACATGTCATATTTTTGTGTATTCAAGCCTATCAGAGAATATATATAGGCACATGCACGTGCATGTGTGTGTGTGTGTGTGTGTTTGTGTGTACTGCATTATTAGTCTCTTACTAAACTGACTCAAGGCAGTTTGATTTGGCTTGTAGTTTTATGTGTAATTGAGTACTTTCATTTTGTTTATATTTCTGTGATTACATTGCAGATATATTATTGTGTACAAGTATTTCATTGAAGCTTTAAGATAAAATATTCAAGAAAGGGTTAAACTGCATTTTTTCTCTCTTAGCCTTATCTTTTTTCTTTATTTTTTTCCCTTGACCTGTTCCCGCCCTCTGACAATCATTGCAAAGGGCCTCCATTTTGTTTTATAAGAAAACATTTTGTACTTCATGGCTGCTTATAACATAAAACCTTGTCTATGAATGATAAAGTGGGTGGGTCCTGCATTTGTTGTACTTGTAAAAATGATATGTAGAGAGAGTATGTGTTTTATTTGGACATACTAGGATATTGCTGTAAAAAATGGTAATGTGATAGAGTCTGTATGTGCTTATCTTGGAAATACTGGGTTATTGCTGTGATAATGGGATATGGCTATGAAAACGGTAAGGTGATATAGCATTTTGTGTTGATTTGGAAATACTGAGATATGGCTATGAAAACAGTAAGGTGATATAGCATTTTGTGTTGTATTTGGAAATACTGGGATATGGCTATGAAAATGGTGAGGTTATTATATAGTCTTTTGTGTTGTATTTGGAAATACTGAGATATGGCTATGAAAACAGTAAGGTGATATAGCATTTTGTGTTGTATTTGGAAATACTGGGATATGGCTATGAAAATGGTGTTGTATTTGGAAATACTGAGATATGGCTATGAAGACAGTAAGGTGATATAGCATTTTGTGTTGTATTTGGAAATACTGGGATATGGCTATGAAAATGGTGAGGTTATTATATAGTCTTTTGTGTTGTATTTGGAAATACTGAGAAATGGCTATGAAAATGGTGAGGTTATTATATAGCCTTTTGTGTTGTATTTGGAAATACTGGGATATGGCTATGAAAATGATAAGGTGATATAGCCTTTTGTGTTGTATTTTAAATACTTGGATATAACTGTAAAAGTAGTTAAGTGATAAAGCCTTGTATGTTGTAAAAATATTATGATGCATTACCGTGAAAATATTTATCAAAGGAGTCTTACAAATATTATATGAAGATGGTATGTTATAATATTTTGAGAACTAGAATTCATTTAATAATTTTTTTTCATTGTTTATATATTTCATGACATTAAATATTTAGTTAACTGATTTAACAGTTTATTCACAAGTAGAAAAGCAAACAGAATCATTAACAAACATACAAACAGAACCATTTACAAGCATCCAAAAAATCATTAACAAGTATACAAACGAATAAATTAAAAGCAATCAGAATAAGGACAAGCAAAGCAAAATACATTGTAGCTATGCCTGCATGATACTATTTTAAGGCCTTTAATACACTTTATTAATTATGCATTTGATTTTGAAATATATTTTTAATATTACCCATTTTCATTTATGCTCTATAGATAGGGCACTTGGATAAACACTACCTATTTTCATTGATGCTATTTAGGATACTTGGATAGACAAAAGTTGTGCTGTAATCTTATCATAGATAATTAAAGCAAGAGTGAGGTTTATGTAAAACAGTAGTGATTTAATGTAGTGCCAGTACTTATAGAATCAAAGAAAAAGTGTGTCTTATGTAAACAATAATGATTTAATATAGTGCCAGTATTTGTACAATGCAAAGCAAAGAGTTGTAGTCTAACATAACGCTAGCTACAAAGTAAGAATACATTTTTACTTTTCTACTAAGCAAATATTTAAACAATACAGCTACATATATAAACATGGACTTTGATAAGTCCTGTTAGACCTTGTTTGTATTGTTGATGTACTCTTAACCTAGCCACTTCTCTTTCGAAATGCACCAAAACTGAGAAGTATTTGTAGTGGGCCAAAGATGAACCATCTGCCGAAATTCATCAAAGGCTTTCAGCACAGTATGGGAAAAGTGTTTTATCACAGCAGTGTCTATGATGAATGAATGGACTGACAATTTAAAAAATAAGAACTGTTGCATAAATGTAATCATTGAAGAATAGAGTGGAACATCTTGCCAAATCCGCAATCTGATGGGTGGCTATTGAAGTGGCAAATCACCATACTTAACTTTCAAGATGAATACCAAAACCTTAAGAAACTATTGATTCAACATTAACCAAGTACTGAAGTAGTGATGGAAGTGATGCATAGAAGATTTATCTCTTAGCAAGAGGAGCCTTTTTTTTTCTCTTGGCATAAAGAAGTTCATGCATTACCGAAAAGCTTAGGGACTGTTGAAAAATGATGTCCTCGCAAGTTGTCTCGGTTGTAATAAATTTCGCAATACATTACAGATAGTCATTGACTTATATTTATATTTTGTTGGAAGACTTTAAAATTTCCTATATGTGTCACATAAACACAAATAGAAATCTGTTCAAAATATTGCAATGTTGATATATTTCATTAATGATTTGCTTCCATGGTTAGGGACTTATATGACCAGCTTTAGAAGACTGATGTTTATTTGTCACTTGACACTGTTCATTGCACATTACTTAACGTTACATAACTTTCAGAAGTAAGACAAATTATTCTCCTAGTTATAGTCAACATCAATACATGTACTATCTTTTAAGTAAGATAGGCCACTTTGCCTATCAAGTTGACACAATTCAGAAGTAAGACAAATCATTCTCCTAGTTATAGTCAACATCAATACTATCTTTTAAGTAAGATAGGCCACTTTGCCTATCAAGTTGACACAATTCAGAAGTAAGACAAATCATTCTCCTGGTCATCGTCAACACCAGTGCTATTACACATAGCAACACCAGATCACATTACTTGTCATTGTTGATATCAATTCTACCTTTTAAATCACATAGATCACTCTAAACTAATAGTCAGCATCAGCACTATCTTTGAAGTAAGATAGATAATTTTACTAGTCATTGTTCAGATTGTTGATATCAGCTCCAGCTTTTATGTCAGATAGATCACTTTACTAGTCAACATCAACACTAGCTTTTAAATCAAATAGTTAATTTTACTAGTCATAGTCAACATCAACACTAGCTTTTAAATCAAATAGTTAAATTTACTAATCATACTACATAGTCAACATCAGTTCTAGCTTTTAAATCAGGAAGTTCATTTTACTAGTCATAGTCAACATCAACACTGCTTTTAAGTTGGATAGTTCACTTTATCTGTCATAGTCAATGTCACAAAATGAAATGTCGACTGTTAAGCTGACCCGAGCTGAAGTTAGAGATGCAAGGGGTGAAGTCTATTTTTGGCCTGCTCCGGTGCACCTCCAAGGAAAGCCCATATGACATATGCCAGTACTATGTCGTGTCAGGTTGTTACATAGACACACATGACATACACCATTGATGTTTGGGTGGGGCCCAGTTTTATTGTGTCATGCCAAGGAACGTTTTATTGGCGGTGTGTGCTGTGAATGAGTATCATGAATGTGAATAAATGGACGAACAGACGAACGGTGCACAACACTAGTACAAATTCTTTCGTCCCTCTCAAAAAAACTATGAATAACAAGAGAGTCGAAAGATGGTTAAATCAGGTTATTTATTTCCTGATTTAAAAGGGACACTACTCTTTCGCACAGTGATTAATCATTCATTCAACTTTCCAATGTCATACACTCTGTGGGAAATAAGGGGGGATGAAAATGATGAAATTCAAAATATAAAATAAAGTTTAATTACACAATTCTTATGCGGCAAATGGGGCCGCTTTAACAATAGTTCACATATAAAATAAGCATTAATTTTAACATTAAAGTTCGTATTTCACAAATGATATAATAGTGTTCATTTTCTTAGAGTCCTAAAGTTAAGTATGTGCGCGTTAGCCCTGCTAATTTTTACTCACTATTAATTGTAAGAGTTCCAAGGAGATGACGTAAGCTCACACGTCACTTATAAGGGGCACTTCAAAGCGAAGACACGACGCAATTGCGGCGTCGCATTACAGGTGAAGATTCTGCAGAATCTAGGCACCACTATCAGATTATCACTGCGGAGAAATCTGAAATTTAGCTGACTGTTGTCGGCCTCGATAATTGTCGTTGTTTCTTGGTTGTCGTGGAAACGGACACCCCAACGACGTTTAGCATTATCGGATGAAGTCGTCCAGTGGGATGTGTCGTTGCATCCTATTGAGTGTAGAAATCTGGATATCTGTAAGACTATCTCGGTGCTAGCCTCTCAACAGCGGAATAGACTGCCAAACAAACTCAGACAGGGGGGAGAACAAAATTGGTCCCTCGTGTCGTTAACTGCATACAACCAGCGTCGCATACATCGGTTTTTCTTGACAGTGAACTCCCCACTTTGCCAAAAATTATACTGAAGTAATTTTGCCTCGTTACTCAATATATGGCATCAGATGGATGGAAAACGGATGGAAAGAGATTATTGCAGCTTTCCTTTATGAAATCTCTGTACATGAGATAATTCATACGTGAAGTTAGACTGGCTTCAGACGAATCGACGTTTTCAACATTGAGAGTAAAATCTTCCTTTTGCCTCTTATATAGCTTCCACTGAAGGTTTCCAAAACTTCCAGAAGCCATGCCTCATGACTCAATTTGCCCTTGGATATTTAGTTCTGAACGTGCCGCACGTTTTACTGTGGTTAATTCTAATGCGCACTGGCCTTTTCTCTCGTAAACAACATGTGACCAGTCATGCTTAATTGTCCTAATTGTTCAATATACATATCCTTCACAAACTAATATATATATTCAATATGATATAATAACACACACTGTGTCACGAACGTCTGTCTACTAAAGAGATCTTAGGTGACCATTACTGGAAGTTACACATGATACATATGAAAAATAACAAAACTCAGGTTACTTCAACTAGTTTTGTTAGCGTTTTTTTAAAATGAAATAAAATATAATTTCTGTTCCTCGTTTCCTGTGAAACTAGCTTTTAAGTTGGATAGTTCACTTTACTAGTCATAGTCAACATCAACACTAGCTTTTAAGTTGGATAGTTCACTTTACTAGTCATAGTCAACATCAGCACTAGCGTCATAGTCAACATCAGCACTAGCTTTTAAGTTGGATAGTTCACTTTATTAGTCATAGTCAACATCAAATTATTTTTAAGTAAAATAGATAGATCACTTTGTCTGTCACATTTTTTCATGAAATCTCTACTATTATAGTGTGAATTCATTAGTCTTTAAAAGATTTGCTTGGGGGGAAATGTAATATTTTCAAAATAATATCTACAAGTTTAACTATGTTGATATTAAAATGCTGATGATTTTCTTGCAAAAAAATAATACTTTTTATTATTGAGAATTCTAAGCTTATATGGGTAATTTGTTTCAAGGCTGTAATTGTAAAAGTATTAGCAAAACATTTTAACACAAGGCACCTAACTGTTATTTATAACTTTTCTTATCTTGTGTATAGTTGCCTAATTTGCATTAAATGACTGAAATTTTGATTGACTGTGAAATAAAATATCATTCATTAGTATCAATAAATACACTCTTCCATTTTCAAGGATTGCTTCACAATTGTACAAAATTTCCTCTAATGCTTTAGAGTATTCCTGCTTTTGTTTTATATTCTTTTATTCTTGATTATATTTTATTTTTAAGTCTTAAATGATTATAACAAATTTTAATTTATCTTCAGGTGTTACTAAAAAAAAAGCATTTTAATAATTTAAATACTGTTCATTATTTGTACTTTGAAGTTAAATTGAAAATTAACCATGTTACATTTATATAATTGTGTTGACGTTGTGATTGTAGATTTTTAAAGTTCATTTTACTTTTAGAATTTAAATATTAGTTGAGTCTTCGTAGTTAGTAGTAACATAATTTATAAGTAAAGAGTCACAGTCAAGCAAACTTAATTTTGTGCCTTTGGACACTTTGCTACAGTGTTGGTTTTGGTGTTAGTGGCTCTGATCAATAGTGTTTATAACACAATTAAAATCATATTGAATATATATGTGAAAATAAAATCTTCACCATTTATGAATTTGGCTCTATACAGTTGGTATTTCTTTTTTGCAGTCTTTCAAACCTGTTTCTTGCAAATATGAACATTAACAATGCATTTATGCATTTAGTCTTATAGTACAATAGGCTCAGAACACATTTATTTCTCAATGTAAAAGGAGGTGGACATTAAATCCAGCAGCCTCTGGATAGTTCTGGAATCAAATGACCACTAGTTGGAAATGTTTATACTAATAGAAACTGGCATGTGTGTGTGTCTGTGTGTGTGTGTGTGTGTGAAATAATAATAATAATTACAATGAATTTTATATTAAGTAGTATATTTGGAATAGAAAATATTCTAGCATATCAGTTTCCAAAGTCTAATGATTAATGTGGACAGAACTGTAAAAGTTTTTATTAACTTAATAATATTTTTTTGTACTTCATGTTGCAAATCAGGGCAAGCAAACTTATCCTTTTTTTTTTGTTACAGTCCTAAAGCAAACAAGGGCTGGAAACAACGGTGGGTTGTTTTCAATGGCAAAGACCTACGCTACTATGAGAGTAACAAAGTAAGGTTCAGTCTGTTACTTGGTATTATTTCTATGACTCTAACACTAATAAAATTAAGATTCAGTCTTTTGCTTAGTGTTACTTCTGTGACTATTTAATAAAAAAAAATTAAGATTCAATCTATTACTTCTGTGACTCTTTCACTAAAAAGATTCAATCTCTTAGTATTTCCTTCTATGACACTAAAATAGTTAAGATTCAGTCTATTACTTAATATTACTTCTATTACTGTTAGTGTTACACTAAAATGTTAAAATTCAATCTGTTGAATTTTGTATTGCTTTTAAAAGTTTTATGACTGTAGTCTAAAACAAAAAAAGTTAAGATTCAATCTCTTACTTAGTATTACTTTTATGACTATAGTCTAAAACAAACAAACAAAAAAAGATTCAATCTATTAGTTAGTATTACTTCTGTGACCCTTAACTAAAAAGTTAAGATTCAGTCTGTTACTTTGTTAGTATTACTAATTTGACTCTAAGTAAACACTAAAGAAGTTAAGATTCAGCAGTTGAGAGAGATGTTACATCTTATGCACATTTAACTTATACAAATTCACTTTACCTGCTCAGGTTTGGGCAAAAAAGCAATAAAACGTTTAGATGAAAGATGTAAAAATGAGCAATAAGGTGAAAAATGTGAATCTGGTTTTTTTTCCCCAGTCAATCTCAATTCCTGCTTACCTTTCATATTTGCTGCACTGAGTGTAATTCTAGTATACTGTGTTTAAAATTTCAACCCACAAGCTACTACATATACTTATTTTGATGCTCATTTAGAGAGGCAGGCACACTTGAATGATTTAATTTCTGAATATGATCACTCTATGAATAAACTTATAAAGCCTCAAAATCTTAGGAAGTATTACAAACATTTTGAGATCTTACCAAGAAATGTCAGAAAAGCTCAGGAGACAGTTCGAATGACTATGTTTTTGAAGCAAAAATAACCAGTTGCGGATGACCCAATTTCACGAGTTGAACCAGAACCAAACACTTAATTAATGTAGCTGTTTCTATCACACAGACTTAGTCCCTATCTCCTGAACCAGCATCACACTGGTGATACCACAGTAGATTGTCAGGGGAAGAGAAAGACTAATTAATCATTGCAACATATACATCATGTGCAGCACGTATATTCATCCTATTCTAGATTATCATTTGGACTCTATACTAATAATCATTGTAATTTTAACTATATGCAAGTTTCACATGATGCTCATATAAGAACAAATCCCCCCCCTCCCCAACACACTCACGCACGCACGCACGCGCACGCACGCACTCACACACACACACACACACACACACACACACACACACACACACACACACACACAAGACGCAACACCACTCTATTATGTAGTTACTTCTCAGAGACTAATATTAGTAATAAGCATTACTTCTCTGACACATACAAAATAAGACTCAGACCATTAGTATCAATAAAAGTCTGTGGAGGAAATGATCATTTTTTTTTTTATGACCTTAAGGTCATAAAGTGAATTGCTGGCCTTTTTAATGATAAGTATAGTACACTATATTTCTTGAATTCCTTATTGACTATCCCAAATAAAATTCAGTATTATATTCTCTTTGGGTGGTCTAAACACTCCTCAAGCTTTAATTCTGGCAAATTTAACTTCTTATTGTTTTAATTCCATCTGAAGTAAAAAGTAAAATATGGACTATTATAATTGTTCTTCTTAACAGGAAAAAAGTAAGATAAAGACTATTAATATTGCTACTCTAACAGTACCAAAGTAAGATTTAGACTTGTACTTAGTATTGCTACTCTAACAGTACCAAAGTAAGATTTAGACTTGTACTTAGTATTGCTACTCTAACAGTACCAAAGTAAGATTTAGACTTGTACTTAGTATTGCTACTCTAACAGTACCAAAGTAAGATTTAGACTTGTACTTAGTATTGCTACTCTAACAGTACCAAAGTAAGATTTAGACTTGTACTTAGTATTGCTACTTTAAGTATGATAAAGACTGTAAGTATAAGTACTCAGTAGCAAGCAATCTTTTGTCATTTAAAATGACAAAATTTTCGAATGAATGGATGAATTGTAACAAAGTAACATGTAATGACATTCAGTCACAGTAATTTTTAAATTTATATATAAAATGCGACTGATGACAGAGACAACAATTAAGAAAAACTTTTTATTCTGAACACATTGAAAAGTGGTGTAAATTTCTGTGTTAAAGTTCATCCGTGAAATAAAGTATACTCATTGAGATAATATGTAAAATGTTTTATATCTGAAGCATTTTCCCGTCTGTAAAAGGAATCCTTCAAACTCACTTGCTTTATAAATATTTGACTAAATATTTTTCAGACTGATAATAATTGTGCTCTCAAAAGAATTCATGTATAATTATGCACAATGAGCCATGACACTGGAATTGCTTGCTTTATAAATCTACTTGTCAGTGTTTTATTTTCTCCAGTAATAAGGCAGGTATTTGCTATGTAAGTCGATTTGTCAGTGTTTTTATTTTCTCTGACTAATAAGGTAGGTATTTGCTTTGTAAGTCAATTTGTCAGTGTTTTTATTTTCTCTGACTAATAAGGCAGGCATTTGCTATGTAAGTCGATTTGTCAGTGTTTTATTTTCTCTGACTTAATAAGGCAGGTATTTGCTAATCAAGTAGATGTGTACGTGTTTTTAATTTCTCAGTATTAAGGCAGGTATTTGTCATACAAGTATAGTCAGCGTTCTTATTTTCTCCAGTAACAAGGCAGGTATTTGCAGTATCAGTAGACTAGTCAGTGGTTTTTTCTTTTTAATTTTCTCTTACTATTGTAAGGCAGGTCTTCTAAGAAGACTAGTCAGTGTTTTTATTTTCTTTCAGTAGTAAGTCAGATATTTGTAATGTCAGTAGACTTGTCAATGTCTTTTTTTTCTCCTATTAGTAAATGGATTTGTCTTTCCTTTTTATGGCTTGGGCATTTTGCTGTGCACTTTAAACAATATATGAATCATTCTAATTTATTTTAGAAATAATTATTTTTATTTACTTTTGTTTCAGAGTCAGATTTCCAAGAAAATCATTCCACTTTCATCAATGAAAGAGGTGATAAGTGATGTTAAAGAAACAGATGAAAAACGATTCAAATTCCGGCTTGTTACCACTCTGAGGGACAGAGTCTTTGTCTTTGCAGCAGACACAAGAGGTAGACCTTTATTGAAACCAATAATCAGAGTATAATGACTAGTGTAGCATGTATTGACTAAATCAGTAGTCTGTGTAGCATGTATTGAATGAATCTCTAGTCTGTGTAGCACTTTATATGATGCTTTTGACAGTAAAATAAATATTTTCTACCAATAACTTTCATTTCATTGCAGATGACTGCTGTACATGGACCAGTACCTTAATGGCTGCGATTCTCAAGGTGAGTTGTTAAACATTATGATCTCATGGATAAATATGTTGCCAAATGTGAGCTGAATTTAGTTAATGGTTGTTGGGGATATACATTTCCAATAAAGATTTATGGATAACAAATTTAAATGAACATTTTGTTAATTTATTTAATTCACTGAAAGACTCTTTGCAAAATTTGAATCTTTAAATAAATATAGATTTAAAGACTTGTTGGAATTATATTTAGAATTTGTGAATATTATTTTTTTGTAGATTATTATTAATCTTTCAAATTGACACAGGGTTGCAGAGTTTGATGCTTTTAAACTGAGGATTTGTGGACATAAATTTATAAAAAAATTCTTTTTCAAATTTATATCAATTTGAAGGTTAATATGCTGTTTTTAAACTGAGGATCTGTGGACAGAAACCTATAAAAGATATCTTCTTTTAAATTTATATCAATTTGAAGATTAATATGCTGTTTTTAAACTGAGGATTCGTGGACATAAACTTATAAAAGATTTCTTTTTCAAATTTATATCAAGTTGAAGATTAATATGCTGGTTTAATTAATGATTTGTGGATAAACACTAGTAAATATTTTTTTTAAATTACATTTTACAAATTATACCTTAGCTAAAACTGAGAATTTATGAATAAATACTTAGCACAATAGTTTTTAAATTTGCATAGAGTTGAAGAATCATGTGCTTTGTTTAATTTGAGAATTTATGGATAAGTGCTTAGCAAAACAATTTGCTTTCACATTTGTAAAGAATTGAAAACTTGTAGAAAAATGCTGTATTTACATTTGAAGATTTATGGATAAGTGCTTAGCAAAACAATTTGCGTTCACATTTGTAAAGAATTGAAAACTTGTAGATAAATGCTGTATTTAAATTTGAAGATTTATGGATAAACACTAAACAAAATAATTGTAATCTTTCAGATTTGCATAGAGATACTTCGGGATTATTCAGTTTTTAAATTGAAAACTTGTAGATAAATTGTTTGAAGGAAATGATAATAAATAGATAGACAGACATTTTTATGACTTTTAAAAAAAATTTACAGGCAACACTTTAATATAATGTTTTATAAACTTAATGGGAGTTGCTGTTATTAATATTGTTACAGTGGATGGATTGCACAGAGCATGGTTTTTTTGTCTGTGAAAATACCATACTCATTGATGGTATCAGTTGTGCTCATTGTTATAACCAACCAACCATACAATAAATTCATTAGTGTTGACCATTTTAGCCAAAACCATACAATAAATTCATTAGTGCTAACTATTTTAGCCAATCACACATACTGATGACCTCAGTAGTGCTTATTGCTGTAGCCAAACACCACACCATAAATTCAGTAGTGCTGATCATTTTAGCCAAACACCACACCATACATTCATTAGTGCTGATCATTTAACCAAACACATTTACTGATGGCATCAGTAGTGCTCATAGCTATAGCCACACACCACACAATAAATTCATTAGTGCTGACCATTTTAGCCAGACACCATGCAATAAATTCATTCAGTGCTGACCATTTTAGCCAAACACCATACAATAAATTCATTCAGTGCTGACCATTTTAGCCAAACACCATACAATAAATTCATTCAGTGCTGACCATTTTAGCCAAACACCATACAATAAATTCATTCAGTGCTGACCATTTTAGCCAAACACCATACAATAAATTCATTAATGCTGATCATTTTATATAAATTCATTAGTGCTGATCATTTAGCCAGATGTGCTTACTAATGCATCAGTAGTAGCCTAGCACATATGAGTATGATAATGGAGTTAATTGCTGTAGCCCCAAATTGTAACAATTGTATCATTAATGTTATATTTTTACTATAGTTAAAACTACCTCCTCTTATCCATTTTCTGACTTTACCCCAATTATTTTTGAATTATTTTTTTTAAAAGTTTAATCCACTCATTAACAAAGTATTATGTTTCTTTTTTTTCCAGAATAATAACACTACTCAATGTAGCATGGAAGTTGGAAAGCCAGACAAGGAAGTGAGTTTGCCTTATTGTACTGTATATTTCTTTCCACATTCAATATTTTATTTAACAGAAATACAAATTAAAGTAGTTGAGAAAGTAGAAATCTGCTAATTTTAGAAGTTTTGATTTTGAAGATTTAAAAAAATTGTTTTGATTTAAAAAACACAGCTAAAGTGATAAAAATATTTCACATTTATATTCATTGTTGAGATATTAGACAGCAGCTTTTGTAAATAAAATATTTTATAAATAAAATGCATACAGTATAAAGATGCTTCATATTTATTTTCGTACTTCATTCATTGATTCAGTATTACATTTTTTTAATTAAAAGACATATCCACTGGACACACACACACACACACACACACACACACACACACACACACACACACACACACACACACACACACCACAACACACACACCACCACACACACCACAACACACCACAACACAACACACAACGACACAACAACACAACACACAACAACACAACACAACAACACACAACACAACAACACAACATACAACACACAACACACACACACACACACACACACACACACACACACACACACACACACACACACACACACACACACACACACACACACACACACACACACACACCAATTATTGGATACTATAGTCAGTGTTGAGATGTTATTTGATTTGTAGATATTTCATTAATTTGTTAGGCAATATATTATGCTTTGTAGAGACTATATTCATTGTTAAGATATATTTCATTTATACTCTAGAGTGTATCTGTTTATTTTGTTTGTGAATGTGTATGTGCATGTTTGTATACATGTATTGTTTGCATAAATGATTTTGCAAGGTTACATTCTCAGGCTGAAAGACGAAGAAAAAAAAATCTTTTCTGCAATGAAAATTTTATTGCAAATTGTTTGCATTTCAGGGGTTTGTGCGATTTGAAAATAATAACAAAAAGTACTATGTTGCTGTTTGGAAAGATATTCTTTGCTACTATGACACCTTTGAGGTAAACTTGAATTCTTTTAACATGTAAACTTACTTAAGCACTAATTCAGGTTGTTTTTCAAATTTTATAATGAAATATAGTATATAGTCTGTAATTGAGTCTATGTATACGTATGCATGGTACAACTAGCTTGTCTGCATAGACCTGACATGTACTCCTCCAGGCACTAAAATGAAGTATTGCTTGGTTGAAGTGCATATATTCATACATAAACATTTACATGAAGAGTGTAATCAGAAGTATAGTACTGATGTGTTATTAATCAGTTCTGTCAATGACCATCCTGTACTGTACATGAATATTATTTTGAATGTAGTCAAACAACATGTAAACTTAAATAAATAATGTGAAGGCTTTCATTTAGCTAATACACTTAGATAACATGAACTGTAATGAAATAGTTATAAATGCCAAACAAAAACAACAATAAATTCACTTATAATGGTTCATGATTGATTTGTTTTCAGCATACCTAATCAAATTACAAATTTTATATCAGATAGAAAGTTACTTAATATTGAGCTTTATGATTGCAGTCTGGCATTGGATATATCATAATGGTTAGTTCCATTTGCATTTGAATAAATATGGCTGTGTACCAAGTTTTAGACCATGTTCATAATGTTGGTAGTTTTCATTTGTTATAGATTGTTACTTCATCTAATAGCATTCTAGTGTATATTTTAAACGTTCTTAAAGTAATAATGTTTTATTCCATTTGTATCTGAATATTTTACACATTGTACTAAGTATTAGACAGATTTCATAATGTAGGTAGTGCAGTTGCTGTAAATCATTACTTAAGTAAGAGTTTTCCGTTTGCATATCTGCTTGTGTATGCAGCAGTGGAGTAGCCTCAGTTTTACTTTTTACAGTGCACTTAACTAACTAGCTTACATAACACATAATAAAAAATATAGTACTTGATGGTGCTGTGCACCAGGCAGACAGCTGTTTTAAGCAGCATGTGCTTTATGCAATTATATAAGGGCTTGGACTGAACTGGTCAGGCTGAAAGGACCTTATTACTGAATCCCTGAATAATCAGAACACTGCTTTACTGTCATTTACTTTCTCTTCATGACAAGAGTATTATTTTACCAAAATGTTTGCTGTTTTTTGAACTTAGGTGATAAATACTTTGATGTTTAAATAGTGATG